>OZ020497.1:12926644-13410912 GCA_963971365.1 Lasioglossum villosulum
GCTCTAAAACCTCCCAGAGAGACAGAGAGAGAGAGGGAGAGAGAGAGAGAGGGAGAGGGAGAGAGATAGAGTGTGGAGGAGTGAGGGGGCGAAAGAGAGAGGGAGAGAGACACACACAGAGAGAATTCACATTCACATTCACATTCACATTCACATTCACATTCACATTCACATTGACATTGACATTGACATTCGCATTGACATTGACATTGACATTGACATTGACATTGACACTGACACTGACAATGACACTTTCACTGATACTGACACTGACGGTGACAATGACACTTTCACTGACACTGACACTGACAATGAAACTGACACTGACACTTTCACTGACACTGACACCGACATTGACATGACATTGACATTCACATTGACATTCACATTCACATTGACATTCACATTCACATTGACATTCACATTGACATTCACATTGACATTCACATTGACATTCACATTGGCATTCACATTGACATTCACATTGACATTCACATGGACATTCACATTGACATTCACATTGACATTCACATTGACATTCACATTGACATTCACATTGACATTCACATCGAAATTCACATCGACATTCACATTGACATTCACATTGACATTCACATTGACATTCACATTGACATTCACATTGACATTCACATTGACATTCACATTGGCATTCACATTGGCATTCACATTGACATTCACATTGACATTCACATGGACATTCACATTGACATTCACATGGACATTCACATTGACATTCACATTGACATTCACATTGACATTGACAATCGCTTTCACATTCGCATTCGCATTCGCATTCACATTCACATTCCCATTCACATTCACATTCACATTCACATTCACATTCACATTCACATTCACACTCACATTCACGTTGACATTCACATTGACATTCACATTGCGGTTTTCTCTAGAACCTTCCCGAAGAAACGCCGCGTCTAACGTTTCAACTTACATATAATACCTACATACTTTTAAAAAATAATGTGCCACAGCAAAGCGTGGCGGGGGGAAAGCTAGTCTATTATAAAATTCTCTTCGATCGCAAAACTATCTAAATATATATTATGGAAGGCGAAACATTCACACACATTCAAAGTTTTTATGCGTCAATTTCAAGAAGTCACGGCAAGGAAACTGTTGAAATTCTCAAGGACTGGTCACGTACAAATATTTTCATCGCAAAGATAAGTAACAAGAAAAAATTTCTTCTAAAATGTCGTACACATAACATTTTCCCGAAATTTATTTTTGGAAATGTTAAAAAAATGTGCAATTTTCCCACTAGTTCATTGTTCACTTACAATAAATTGTATAACGTACAATACAGGATCATGAAAAAATTCTTAAACATATAATAGTTATCAAAGATATACACAATTCACTATCTGGTTTACAAAAAATATTATTGATCGAACCTGTGCGCCGAAATCATCATACATCTATTATAAAATTCTTTTCGATCGTTTACTTACTAGTGTAACGTCTGAGTACGACAATAATGGTATTTTTGACATGTATGGTTTGCAGACTTAAATTCAACTTTCTATTCTTTAACGAAAACAAACATAACTATTTTTTAACGCTGTTTCTGATCATAATTTATGCGCTATACGGGATTGCAAGCCCTGGTCGACAAACAGAATTATAAGCTGGATCAACTAACCTAATAGTAAATATACGAGATTCCATTAAAAAAAAATAAATTTCACCTTTACGTGTCCTCTACACACCCTCATAAAAACTTAATTAATTAATTAATCACGTCGAGTAACGTCCCCATGGAACTATTCAACTTTTACCTAAAATATTTTGAAGTTGAATAAATTTTTAATTAAAATTTCTCGTTTACAATTCTAGGTGGATCCTAGATACTTTCCCGAACCATAAGAACAATGAGAACGTGAAGACTGGTAAGGTGTACGTCAGTCACGCCGTGACAAACTTCGAATTCCTGTACGAACCTTTTTATGTTGCGAAAGACATCGCCCCACCTCATGACGAACGCTTCATGGGCTACGGATACACCAGAAATACGCAGGTATGTCAATCAATGATAAATCGATTGCGAATCTTTAAGCAAAATACAAATTGTCTGCATAGTTCATATAGGAAATAGAAATTCAATAGAAATTTCGTTTTTCCTTTAATAATTCTGATAAATTCAACGTTTTCATCGTTTTAAATTTCATTTACTACGAATAAGCTTTGTCGTGAATGCATAAAATCCTCAGATTTATAATAAGCACAACCTAATTACCTCTAAAAGTCCCTATTGTTTTTTCTTTCATGAACACTGTCGAATGAAAATTTAGTATTAAAGGGCGCTTTGAAGTTCCGTTTGCTATTTATTAAAATCCTGAAAAATTTGAATAGCTTTTAAATATTCTTGTCAATTTTTCTAATTGGACAACGTGCATACAGAAAGAAATTAAAAGTACTAAATAATAATACTGATAACTAAAATACACATTTAATTGTATTATATTATGATATGCAACAAGGTTGCTTACCTCAAGTGTGCAGGAAACAGCATGCGTGGACAACAGTATACAATTGTTCTTACGTATGGTTACGATTCGGTGTTAAACTTCAAATGTGATACAAATGTTGTGAAAAACAACTATGTACTATTATTTTTCCAACGATTTGATCACATTGCAGTGTTGCTTAATGCGTAAAATGCTGAAGTCGTTTGGTTCAATTTTAAAAAAGTTATTCTATTATAACAGCATCCAAATATTAATTCCGGCAACTGCGTACAGAATTGTGTTTTGTTTACTAAACCGTATAATAACGCGAGTATAAACTGTAGGAAGTTAATCTCAGTCCAAGAAACAGTAATTTAGTATTTATTTAAGCTACTTTTTCTATTCTGTAGCATAGATATACTTCTATCTCATTTTTTGATGAAAGAACACTTTCAAAACATAGAAAAAAATTGTTCTTTATTGTCCACTATTATTGTATTATAGTGTACGATGCTCAATCAATCTTGTTTATAAATTTCATATGAGTTTTGCATACATATAAAGTTTCAAGTCTTTAGCCCATCGGGAAGTTAGTTTAAAATCAATTGCAAAAATTGTACAGAACAGACGACGGCGAAACTTCCGTTTATAGCAAAAATCAGAATTCGATGAAATTTTGAAAATAGGTCCATTTTTGACTAAAATGACGATTGCCAGAAGGATTTCTCCCGTTTCGAAAAAAATTTTTTTATCATTTCAATGTTGCGCTCTAGCTTACCGACTGTAGCAACTGTAGCTACCTTCAGTCAACTCTCATCAATATGAACTTTCTCACTATTGTGAAGTTGCTTTTTGAATTATTTTGTTTTAAAACAAATGTTTGAAAAAGTGTTTAAAAATGTTTAATCGATAAACTGAATTCATTGGAGAAGGGTCATAGTGTTACGATTTAAAATCGTTACTTATAAATAATTTATTTTCAATGTTATAAGTTATAAATAAAATTAAATAGTTAATTTCAGTCTTATCAATTTATTTGAGGATCCAATTCAATAATCCCTAGTTATCCTCTCAACCGACTACTGACTTACCGCCTTTTTACTTTATGTTTCTGCTGTGCGCATGCGTCTGTGTGATGTGAGAGTTTGTCAAATGCTTTTAGAGTTGTATAAGTCGTATAGGTTAACAATGAGTCATTTAAATTTGTTTTACATTGTAAAGAAATGAAAGATTTTGACTCGACACTAGAATGGGTGAGAGAACTTGGGGCGAAACTTCCGTTTATGGTACAAATCAGAATTCGATGAAATTTTGAAAATAGGTTCAATCATCTATAAACGAATCCTCTTTAGTTTAAAGTAATACATACAGTAGCGGACAAAATTGTAAGACCGCTCTACAGAAGACGATAACTTTTTCAATATTGTACTATACGATTTGAACTTTTTTTGGAAGCTAGAGCAATTAGTTTACTATAGAATGTGAAAAGAAATTTTTTCAAAAATTGCAATTGATCGGAATTGTTGAAAAAAATACTAAAAGTTGATTTTTTAACTATTTTATGTGGGCCTATATTGAAAATTTAAAAAAATACGTTTTGTAGATCCGTGTCAATTAAACATATCCTGAAAATTTCTTCAAAATCGTTCGACGTTGCAATGAGCTACAAACGTTTAAAGATGGTAAAAATTGCAGATTTTCACGATTTTCGGCAATAAATCATGCACCCCGGTATTGAAAGACAGACCGGCTAGTCTACTTCTGTAGTCCACACTAGACGCTCCGTTGGTGAAAGACACAACTGCTAGTCCTACAAATTCCTATCTGAACCCAAAACTCTAAAAACCTAAACAATCCTCGGTTCCCGTTAGCTGCCAAAACCTCGGCTTGCAACACTACAAAAAACTAAAAATAATGTTATAAATGTAGATTCATATAGGGTAACTGCACCAGTGAATGAACATTTAAGAAATTGTTCAGGAAAATATTTTATTTAAAAAAAAACTATGTGAATTAAAGGAATCTCATATATGCCAAATAGCTCCCTATACTTCATTTGTCAAAAATAAATGAACACAAATACAATTAAATTATTATTATTCTTCTTTATTAAACGTTAAATCAAAAATATGAAAAATACCAGTGAATGAACACTACATTCTAGTAATTGAATAATGCTAGTCCAATCAATGAACAAAATTACTAAACAATATTCTCCTATTTATTTAACTCTTTAATCACAATTTTATCGCTAGTATGCCGTCCGGGTTAAAATTTGTTGAAATATACAAAAGCGTTCATTTACTGGTGCCCGTTCATTCACTGGTGCAGTTACCCTAGGTAGAACCATTTTCAAACTTTCGAAATATACAGGGTGTTTCAGTTGAACGGGGTCACCTAAATATCTCCTTTATTTTTAATATTTAAATAATAATATTTTTTATATTTTCATAGTTTTTTTAAGGTCATCGTTATTTGTTTACAATGGGGAAACTTATCTTTTTTATTCCACCTTGTAGCGGTTGAAAAAAAATGCATTTGAATATGCTCTGCTGCATAGCATAATGCTGCGAGAATCCAGGACCATCTTTTGCTAAATTGTTACAATATTTCATAAAGCGGGCACGTTGCAGAACAGAACATTTGAACAAGGAAAACAAGCGGCGAAACAAATGTTGGTAGCGAGCGCGCGAAGCTAATCTGTGAAGACCCGGTTCATAACCGGTGCACGAGGTCCAATAATGTAAAATCACCAGGAAAAAAGGTGGCGAGCGAAACGTTTGCGTTTTCGCAACGCTTGGTATTAATAGGTTAATATTTTGCCGCATACGGGATAATGACAAAAATCTCGTTTCGAAATTCGATTACGTGCCATTTCTCCTGCTTCGGACACCATAAACGGTTTAACGGAATGTAAGGGCAATCGATTCGGCCCGGATCGATTGGATGAATAATTAGCGCAACAGCATCGATCCACTACAATCTATTATCCTGGTATCGGTTTCTTAATTTCTGCATAGTATCGGCAATCTCCTGGCACGTTGCGATCGTGGGCATTCGAAACGAAACGAGCCGGAATCGAATTAAAGTCGTCGGAACGGGGCTATATCTCGCGAGCAGCTTATTTTAATTACTGGCGCCGGTTTTTTACGCCGGCAGGAACATTCGAACAAATGAGAGTCCGGCGGGCGTGGGTACGCCGCGCCGCGCGGCCCGACGATATTAGAGCGCGGCGAAATGAAAAAAATGTATATTTGCACGGTACATAGAAGGGTTCGCGAAACTGCACCCCGGTGTCTGTGTCCTCTGGGAAACCGAGGGTGGTGCCGGGGCCGAGAGGAACACCGAATGAGAGCGCGGGAAGAACACATGGGTAGTTTGAGAGCACGAAACTCGAACGGGCAAATCCCGCGGCAACCAGGAACATTAATTGAATTACATATTATCATTGTCGCTGTTATCGTGCGATGGAGGCTCATTTTCCAGAACAAGCATTATTCAATTTAAACTTGATACATCTCGCGCCGTCTAATCGAACGTTTGTATATCGAGGACGCACCCTACCCCAGTCCCTCGTGTCCGCCGACCGTGTAAGGGGTAATTCGTGTTTCAAACTCTACTTTCCAGGCCCGTTATCAGTTTACGGTGAACACCACGGGCTAAACGTCAAACTACACCCGCCGCTTTTCCGTCGTCGGGTAGTAACACCGGAATTGGACGAATCTCTTAACTTGACTTTAATCCGGACCATTATGTACTTTAATGACAACGTCTTTATAAGAACAACGCAATTCATTCGGAAAAGCTTGATCTGATAGACGAACAAATTATTGATGTATAAGGGAGTGTTTATTAAACTTAGTGATCGTAAGAGTCGATTCCTTTACTGCCCCACCCGCGTCGATCGATTAGCTTGTAGCGGACATGGTGCGTGGGAAAGACGATCTTTCCAGACGTGGAAATTTCGCCTGTCCCAAGTGCACACGCTGGGCGGTCGGGCCGAAGGATGCGTCATTAAGAGTGTAGATCCACTCTCTAGTGTGCATGACTCACACAGCGTATATCCATATACGTGCACGAGGATTGCAAGGGTCCGGCATATTAGAAAGTATGACCTTTTACTGCATATTTGCGACCCGTACGACGTCACAATCGTTAGATGAAAGATCAGTCTAGCGCGCTATGTCCCTACAATTTCGAAATTATGCGTTATAGAGGCGCAATCGACTTTATTCGACAGCAAACAGCTGAGCATCCAGTTGAGGGGTATGCAATATGGCGGTACAGCAAAGTTCCGATTCCTGTTCAGTTTGGGAGGTCCCGATTCTTGTTCAGGCCTACTCACTCCACTGCCTGTCAACGCTGTCCCGCGCCGCAAGGCGGCGACTATTGTTCTCGGCCCGGGTATATCGATGTGAACACCACTACATTGACACAACGAATCGAATGTTCAAACATCTTAATTTTTATTATTTTTTATGGGACTTTTAAAAACGTATTTCTGGCATTTTTCTGATTAAAACAAGACCAAACACGATATAATTTCAATTGTATTTATTGGTTTAATCGACTGTGAAAGTTTTGTATAGGAAAGAAAGAGTCGCGTTCCTCCGTTGTTTATTTAAACATATGCTATTTCATATGTTGAATGTATGATGAATTATAAATTATGCTTCTCACATGTAGAATAAATATGGGCCGATCGGAGTAGCAGACCCAGCAGTAAATCAGAAAAGCAAGTCTAGCTTGCGATTCCTGTTTGCTCCAAGAACCACCCCCTGAACAGGAATCGGAACTTTGCTGTACTACGACTCCCTACGAATGCTTATGTCTATGTCAGCTAAGTCAGTCCCCAACGAGCCGAGTTGTCGGTGATGTATCGGTAAAACAGAGGGAGGCTCTGCGAACAGGCCCGACTGGCCGTCCCACGATGCGCTCGCACGGGGCGAATGAGAGGTTCGGTATTTGAGAAAACACAACTTTGCTATGCACATTTCGGTGCTCTGCGTAGTCGTGATCGCTAGATGAAAGATCAGTCTAGCGCGCTATGTCCCTACAGTTTCGAAATTATGCGATCATCGGAATTGCCCACTGTTAGTAATGGGTATTCAACACTCTGCCTCGCAAGTTTTCAAACAAATCAATCACTACAAGATTTCGAATAAATTCGATATTTATTCGAAGTCAGAATGTCTTAGAACACTTAAACGTTTTGATGAGAATTACATTTTCGAGATTTTCAAGACTTTCGAATTTGTCAATGTGATACCTTTTTTCCGATTTGAATGACATTGAAATTTTTTAACAAGGTCATCATTCTGAACAACTGTTTCCTTTGATGTTTTCGACGGTCAGCTTTAGTTTACGAGATAATTGCAAAAAACGTGTAAATGCATGGATTAAGTCTGGATTAGATATGGGTCTGGATTGGTTTCAGATCCCATCACTACCCATTGTGCATCGCATCGAACCGGATCGTAGAATTTCTTGACGTTTTGTTATAACTTTGGAACCATAAGAGATATCAGGATGAAATTTACACTAAAATTAAATTTGAAAGAATAGTTGATCTTAACTATAGACAAACAAATTTTTTTTTCATTTGTTACACAATAACATTTAATTAATTTTCACTGATATTTTACGTTCAATACCTGCAATGTTACATGGAATGCCTGAAATATAAATTTGAGAAATTTTGTTTAATCAACGCATACAAAAAATACCAAAAGGTAAAAACGCCTCACAATTGTGTCAAAAGACGTATTGTATATTCTACTGTTTTAAAATCATGTTTATACTATAATTACGACCGTTGTTATTTCATATTATTTCATTTATGTGTTATATGTTTATAAAAGACAAAATAAAACAAATATTAAATATAAGTCAATTAATCCTATTATTATGTATATGTACTTATATATTGTATATACATACAGTGGGTAACGAAAGTATTCGAACGCCCTTTAAAACAGAATAACTTTTTTGTAATTGTACCAAACGACCTGATTTTTTATAATCAATTAGAAGCATTGGTTTATCAAATGATACGCAAAAAAGATTTTCAAAAAAATTGTAATTTACAAGGTTACGTGCAAAAATAAAAAAGGCATTTTTTAAACTTTTTGATTAGGGTGCCTAAAGAAAATTGAAAATATATATTTTGTAGATCTATGTTAGTTATACACATGCTGAAAATTTCGTCAAAATCGATTATCACACATACGAGCTGCAACCGATTAAAAATGTTGAAAATAGTAGTTTTACACGATTTCTTATCAGTTTCTGCTTAAAATCCACAAAATCGTACATCTTCCGATGCGTGTCATTTTTTCCTGCGTCAACCGATTTCGATGAAATTTTCAGCATGTGTATAACTAACATAGATCTACAAAATATATATTTTCAATTTTCTTTAGGGACCCTAATCAAAAAGTTTAAAAAATGCCTTTTTTATTTTTGCATGTTACCTTGTAAATTATAATTTTTTGGAAAATCTTTTTTGCGTATCATTTGATAAACCAATGCTTCTAATTGATTATAAAAAATCAGGTAATTTGGTACAATTATAAAAAAGTTATTCTGTTTTAAAGGGCGTTCGAATACTTTCGTTACCCACTGTATATAAAATCAATTTTTACTATTGTTTTTCACAATTCCGATGAAATGCATTTTTTCAACATATTTATTAGACGTCATTTATTAAACTAGTCCTTATCGCCTTACAGAGGAATTAAAGTCGTTAGTTCCATTCATAAAAGTATGCGTGATCAGTTATATGCGTTATTGTATTGAAATGTATATTTACAATATACTATAATGAAAGGAAACCAAGTTTTAAAAATAAAACATTTTCAACTTCGATGCGGCACGTTTTCCCGTTGCACATACTGGTATTTCACTGATCTAGCTGGCCAAATGTCAATTTTCCAAAACCACCCCCAGGTAAAAAATAACATGTTATTGGGAGAGCCATGTAGTTCCTCGAACCAACCCCATTGTTCATAACGTGTAAATTGTATTTTTTTAATTATGTAAGCATAATTTAATAAAACATAATAAATTTAATCGGTTCTAAACAACACAAAACTTTGGCCAGCTAGATCGGCCAAATACCAGTCTGTGTGTTGTTCGGTCAATGTAAAATTTTGCATAGATTATATTTTACCAAGTGCGTCAATCCCAGGGGTTTCGCGAAAAATTCTAAGGTCGGAAAGTGAGGTCCACCCTAGACTACATGCATAATGCACTCGAGTTTTTCCAAAGATAGTGTTGTCTGGTGAAATGACCCTGTTCGCGGATTCGTCGCGGAAATAGTGAAAATTCCATCGGGCGGGCGAAAATCCGAGCGCGACGTACCACTGTGTTTTCGTAGAACGGAGTACGCCACGGCGACGACAATAAAACAGGTGTAAATCTACGTGGCTACGTAGCGCGGTAACATCGGCGTAAAACAACCCCTCGCTCCTCCATATACAGCCGCGAATGTAAGCTGGTGTACGGTCGCGAGCTTGACACGTTCTCCGACCCGGAACTCTGTACACTATCCCTCAAAAGTATCAACACGGTTCTGCGAATGTAAGATAACTGTCGACCTTCAGAGGCTTTAGTTCACGTATTACTCGACATATTTTGCGCCACGTCGCACAGTGGTCCTACTTTGCTAAAAAGCAGAAAAAAATCTACAAAAACCAAACTGTTCTTCCGTTTATAGCAAAAATCAGAATTCGATGAAATTTTGAAAATAGGTTCTATTTTGACTAAAATGACGATTGCCAGAAGGATTTCTCCCGTTTCGAAAAAAAAATTTTTATCATTTCAATGTTGAGCTCTAGCTTACCGACTACTGACTTACCGACTTTGTACTTTATGTTCGTGCTATGCGCATGCGTCAATTAGAATGAGTTGTGGTTAGGTCGGAGTGGGGGCGAAGAGGGCACGACAATCCAGGAGTAGTTTTTAAAAATTTCAAGTTTACCTTGTATATGTATTACTTTAAACTAAAGAGGATTCGTTTATAGATGACTGAACCTATTTTCAAAATTTCATCGAATTCTCATTTGTACCATAAACGGAAGTTTCGCCCCAAGTTCTCTCACCCATTCTAGTGTCGAGTCAAAATCTTTCATTTCTTTACAATGTAAAACAAATTTAAATGACTCATTGTTAACCTATACGACTTATACAACTCTAAAAGCATTTGATCACCGACTACATATAGGATAGACCTATCATCCAATGTATTTCGGTGGCCATTTTTGCCAGGGCCACTTGGCCCGTTTTTCTTGTCATTTCCTGTATTACCAACTGGGTTTAGGGCCACGAACAGGGTCTCGTCGGTAGTGCTGGCTCTAAAATAAGCTGACAACACAAACAAGATATAGGCATAGGTTTCCTATACTTCGTTTGTGTCGACAGCTTTCTTAAAATTCAATATAATTCCTAAACTCGCCACTTTAATTCGTAGAGCGCATACCAAAACCTCTGATTTTTTGAACAGTCGGTAATTCACAACATGAGACACCAAGTCCCATAAGATGATGGTCTATCCTATATCTAGTCGGTGATTTGACAAACTCTCACATCACACAGACGCATACGCACAGCAGAAACATAAAGTAAAAAGGCGGTAAGTCAGTAGTCGGTTTAGAGGATAACTAGGGATTATTGAATTGGATCCTCAAATAAATTGATAAGACTGAAATTAACTATTTAATTTTATTTGTAACTTATAACATTGAAAATAAATTATTTAAAAGTAACGATTTTAAATCTTAACACTATGACCCTTCTCCAATGAATTCAGTTTATCGATTAAACATTTTTAAACACTTTTCCAAACATTTGTTTTAAAACAAAATAATTCAAAAAGCAACTTCACAATAGTGAGAAAGTTCATATTGATGAGAGTTGACTGAAGGTAGCTACAGTTCAACTTTACAATAGTGAGAAAGTTCATATTGATGAGAGTTGACTGAAGGTAGCTACAGTTTAACTTTACAATAGTGAGAAAGTTCATATTGATGAGAGTTGACTGAAGGTAGCTACAGTTGCTACAGTCGGTAAGCTAGAGCGCAACATTGAAATGATAAAAAAATTTTTTTCGAAACGGGAGAAATCCTTCTGGCAATCGTCATTTTAGTCAAAAATGGACCTATTTTCAAAATTTCATCGAATTCTGATTTTTGCTATAAAACGAAGTTTCGCCAACCAAACTACAGCAAACGTTCCTTTACTCTCCAACAGCCGTGTTTTGTACGGATAGTGATTGTACCCGCTCACTATTTTTGATTTATCACTGCGTTTACCTCGCCGACTGCTCTGAGCGAGACTTCAATAGATAGCTGAACATAAAGAAGGACAGAATGAAATACGAATCGCGTTGGCAGACAGTTGAGTGGGTAGGCACTGAACAGTGTTGGTGCCCACGATCTCGGACAGTAACATTTTCTTCTATCTCTAATTCTAACGGAGCTATTTAGGTGGCATGTTTCTCGTGGATCACCCGGTATATACCTATATTTAAATTTTCTTCATGTGGACAAATGAAATGAATTTTAGAAGTGTTTTTTTAATGTAATTTTTGCACGTTATTTAGTAAACGAATGCTTCTATCACAAAAAGTTGCTTTCTGGATGGAAAAAACGTCGACGTTGGAAAGTTGAAAGCGTGGTTTCTCGAGATAAAAGTCTGCTCTATCGCGTGGTGTAGTTGAATTTTCCGCTAGACCCTTATTTTTTCCTGTTCGTCTTTAATGATTGTTTAAACATCATAATGTATTATTATTGCACATCATTGGATTCGGAAAAGTATAGAGACCTTTTGTTGTAAAGAACAATAAAATATCTTTTATAATATCATCACAATATTCGTTCAAAGTCGAAAAATATGTCGTTTTTTCAAACTGAAATTTCTTAAAAACTGTGCAGCTAAGAGAAAAAGTAAGGACACTTTTGCTGTAAACAACAATAAAATATCTTTTATAATATCATCACAATATTCGTTCAAAGTCGAAAAATATGTTGTTTTTTCAAACTCAAATTTCTCAAAAACTGTGCAGCTAAGAGAAAAAGTAAGGACACTTTTGCTGTGAACAACAATAAAATATCTTTTATAATATCATCACAATATTCGTTCGAAGTCGAAAAATATGTTGTTCTTTCAAACTCAAATTTCTCAAAAACTGTGCAGCTAAGAGAAAAAGTAAGGACACTTTTGCTGTAAACAACAATAAAATATCTTTTATAATATCATCACAATATTCGTTCAAAGTCGAAAAATATGTCGTTTTTTCGAACTGAAATTTCTCAAAAACTGTGCAGCTAAGAGAAAAAGTAAGGACACATTCGGAATTAGCGCGAAAAATTCTATAAGAATCGCATAGTGAGAATCGAAACGTCAAAAATTGTTTCAATTTATTGGACCGTGTTATCGTAACTGCTTAATCTACCGAATATTCCGAGATCAGGAAAGCTATTGCTTGGCTGACTTCTATTACCGTTCGCTCGATCACTTTTTAATGGTATCGTTCGGCGTATTTTTCAATTGTTCGCCAATTTAAAGAGACAATTGATTCCGGCATCCAGTGCCATCCCTTTTTTCAACGGCGCGATTCACCACGTTCGAAGTGATTGATTCCGTGCCGCGATTCAGTTCTGCAGATAAACGCGCCCTCGAAAGATTCATTATTGTCGTATTTATCGAGCTCGGCGATCAACGTCACGAACAAATCGGATTGATATCTAATCGAGCCGACGCATCAGATTGATTGTAGCTCCTAGCCGGGAAATGTACTTCCTCTACGAGCCGACAGCGAACGCGCCCTGCCGTTTTCATTTACCCGTTCTTCGATACCATAACGCGCTGATCCTTGAACACCAAGTCTTTCAACTGAAAGCTAATGAGCACAACCGGTTATCAAATCGTATTCAGCAAACGTTACATATACAGTGGCGTGCAATAATATTCGGCCGCTCTAAAATAGACGATAACTTTTTAAATTTCGTATTATACGATTTGAATTTTTTGGGAAGCTAGAGCAATTAGTTTGCCACAGGATGCGAAAAAAAATTTGGTCAAAAATTGCAATTGATCGGAATTGTAGCAAGAATACTAAAATTGCATTTTACAACTTTTTTATCTGGGCCTATATTGAAAATTTAAAAAATACGTTTTGTAGACCTGTGTCAATTAAACATATTCTGAAAATTTCGTTAAAATCGGTCGACGTTGCAATGATCTATAAACGTTTAAATACGTTAAAAATTGCAGATTTTCACGACTTTCGACCTATAACTGCAGATTCTTACATCTTTCAATGCCTGACGTTTATTTCTGCATCAACCGATTTCGATGAAACTTTCACAGTGCATGCAATTCACACAGATCTACAAAACGTATTTTTTAAATTTTCAATATAGGCCCAGATAAAAAAGTTGTAAAATGCAACTTTTAGTATTCTTGCTACAATTCCGATCAATTGCAATTTTTGACCAAACTTTTTTTCGCATCCTGTGGCAAACTAATTGCTGTAGCTTCCCAAAAAAATTTAAATAGTGGAGTACAATATTAAAAAAGTTATCGTCTTTTTTAGAGTTGCCGAATATTATTGTACGCCACTGTATGAATTATGTTACGGTGGGATCTCCTAAGCACGTCTGTGCGCAGTGTTTTCCGAACCCGAACCCCCGAGTACTCGCACACCCCTAGGGATAATCTTTATGTTTAGAGCGTTGTCCAGTACAAGATTGCCGTTGGCTCACAAGCGAATATATTCAGGTGAAACAAACCAATCTTGATCAATCTTATGCGAGATGTGGTTCTTCGAAAAATATTTGACACGTATTTTCTTTTATTGGCAACCATCCACTTTGAAGGGGTGAAAACAACCCTCAAAGTTCGCTGTCAGATCCATATTTTTTGAGATATTTTGGAAACCAGAGATCGAAAAATTTGATTTTTTTTTGAATTGTGTTTTTCTTTTAATGGAGAATGTAGTAGTGCAAAAAATTTTAACAAAATATGTTTGTTCAAACAATTCATTAAAAATTTTATGTTTTCTTTCGGATTCTCTTATATATCGTTAGTTAATTTTAATGTACACTATGTGTGATCTTTCATACAAAATAGGGGATACATGTTTTAGGATTTTCTTCTTTATTCTATTTAACAATACCTATGCATAATGAAATATGGGCTTGCATCTGGTGTGCGGAGGAAGGAGTTCTGGCTTGTCTTACAGAAATATAAGCGTTTATTCTAAACATATTATTTAAACAAATGTCTTTTGTTAAAATTTTTTGCACAACTACGTTTCCCATTAAAAACACGCAATTTAAAAAAAAAAACCAATTTTTTTCGACCTTTGGTTTCTGAGATATCTCAGAAAATATGACTCTGACCACGAATTTTGAGGGCTGTTTTCACCCCTTCAAAGTGGATGCTTGCCGATAAAAGAAAACACGTGTCAAGTATTTTTCGAAGAACTATATCTGACATAAATTTCATCAAAATCGGTTTGTCTCATCTGAATAGCTTCCCTTGTAAGCTTCACCCGCTTTTTTTATTGTAGAGTTGTAACCTCCAATAAGAAGTTATTCTGCAATCTGTATTACATACATAATATTACAATAGTCACCTTATGCTAATGTGTACTTAAAGTAATAATTACATATCATTAATAGTTACAGTACGTGACATAGTAACAATATGTAAAATTATGACATAGTAACATATTATTTAAACAAATGTCTTTTGTTAAAATTTTTTGCACAACTACGTTTCCCATTAAAAACACACAACTTAAAAAGAAAATCAATATTTTTCAACAAGGACCTAAACCATTTTCCTAAAGGACCTTGTCTTGCATTTCTTCAAAAATAAAACAAACGTAACAGTAACACAAATTTATAAATTTCAATCGATAAAACAAACATGACATTAATAATAATAATACAAATTTTCAAATCATTGCCTATGTCAGCACGCCCCGACATATATATATAGGGTGTCCCAAAATTCCTTCAGCATCTGGAAATGGGAGGTTCCTGACATCATTTGAAGCGACATTTCCCTGTAGAGATGAATAACTCAATCTTGCATTGGGATATTTTTCGATTATTGTAAGCGGTAACATTAGCATTAGTTGCATAACTAAAAAAAAAATAAAAATGAAATATATATAATTACTTAAAGTTTAAATGATATCGGCGCCAGGTTCGATCATTTTAGAAAGAAAAAACAACAAATGTGTAATTAGTAAATGTTTCTGACGTTTCGATCTCGATGTGGATCTTTTTCAAAGAACAAGTATTGAACAAGTATTGTAGTTAAATAGTATACATATTAGCTTAAAATTTGTGTTACAATGTTATGTCCTTTTTCTATACAACAAGAAAGTTTCCATTAAACATTAAATTTTATTTTATGGTTTTTCTATATTACAAATTGTGAAAATTTGCATTCTGACATATTTTGTGTTTTCAAATATTTTCAGACGCAATACTTGTTCTTTGAAAAAGATCCACATCGGGATCGAAACGTCAGAAACATTTACTAATTGCACATTTGTTGTTTTTTCTTTTTAAAATGATCGAACCTGGCGCCGATATCATTTAAACTTTAATTATCCATATATATATAATTACGTTTGTTTATTCGGTGGAAAATTTCCATCCTCTCGTATAAATTGCAGTGTTGAATGAACTTCTTTCGAAAAGAACTAAAAAACTACTGGACCAATGTGGACCAAAATCTAATCAGCTCTAAGTTACAGCGGGGCACATCGATTGCATCATTCATCATTCTGATCACGTTGTTACTTTTTCAGAAAACGTTAACGAAAAATTTGATAACATACAAACGGACATATACACACACACACGAACATTTTGATAAAAATAGTCTGAAATGACTCCAATAACCATGAAACGCGAAGATCTGCTAAAAAATCGATTTTCGGGGTAACTTCCCTATGAATCAGGAAGTTAATAACTCGAAAATGGCAATTCGCTTGTAGCACAGGCCCAGACACGATGTCTAGACACTTTAGACAATTGTAGACACTTATTTGTATTAAACTTTGAAATAATGCAGGCTTCACTTGAGAAACTTAAGGGTGTAGATCCGCTCTCTAGTGTGCATGACTCACACAGTGTAGACCCATATACATGCACGAGCATGATTTTTACTGCATATTTGCGACCCGTACGACGTCACAATCGTTAGATGAAAGATGAGTCTAGCGTGCTATGAAGCTACAATTTTGAAATTATGCGCTATAGAGGCGTAATCGACTTTATTAGACAGCAAACAGCTGAGCATCGAGTTGAGAGGTATGTAATATGGCGGTACTACGACTCCCTACGAACGCTTATGTCTATTTCAGCTAAGTCAGTCCCCAACGAGCCGAGTTGTCGGGGATGTATCGGTAAAACAGAGGGAGACTATGCGAAGAGGCCCGACTAGCCGTCCCACGATGCGCTCGCACGGGGCGAATGACAGCATTTTCGGGAGGCTCCGCAAGCAAGCTCGATTGACCGTCTTGAGGCACACAGACGCGCAAATCCCGAAAATCCTTTCGAATATCGTCGATTGCCGTTCTGTAAAGCATAATATCGAAATTGTAGGGACATAGCGCGCTAGATGGATCCTTCATCTAGTGATCGCGACCACACAGAGCATCGTAATGTGCACGGCAGATTTGTATTTTCGCAAATACCGAACCTCCCTCGCACGCTCAGGCACACGGACGCTCCGACCGAGGTTACTCGTGTGCGAGAGCGCCCCGGAACGAGATCCTCCCGAAAGTGCTGTCGAATAAAGTCGATTACGCCTCTACAACGCATAATTTCGAAATTGTAGGGACATAGCGCGCTAGACTGATCTTTCATCTAGCGATCGCGACTACGCAGAGCACCGAAATGTGCATAGCAAAGTTGTGTTTTCTCAAATACCGAACCTCTCATTCGCCCCGTGCGAGCGCATCGTGGGACGGCTAGTCGGGCCTCTTCGCAGAGTCTCCCTCTGTTTTACCGATACATCCCCGACAACTCGGCTCGTTGGGGACTGACTTAGCTGAAATAGACATAAGCGTTCGTAGGGAGTCGTAGTACCGCCATATTACATACCTCTCAACTCGATGCTCAGCTGTTTGCTGTCTAATAAAGTCGATTACGCCTCTATAGCGCATAATTTCAAAATTGTAGCTTCATAGCGCGCTAGACTCATCTTTCATCTAACGATTGTGACGTCGTACGGGTCGCAAATATGCAGTAAAAATCATGCTCGTGCATGTATATGGGTCTACGCTGTGTGAGTCATGCACACTAGAGATCGGATCTACACCCTTAAAAGACGACACTTCTGACATTCTGACGAATTGAAAGTGTGCGTGTACACTGTTCCTTTTGAAATCTCTCGTTAAAGAAGCCAATTGAAAGCTTCTGCCGCGAATTCTAGACGAAATATTGGTCCCGTAGGATTGTCAGGGAGTTTTCTCTCAGCTCGGTATTTGATTTGAGAATGGCCGACACTGACAGATTTTCCGTGTGACGTCACGAGATCAATAAGCAGGAACAAACAAAACGGGATGTTCTTGAAAATATTTCGCCCGCAACATGCAGAACGAAGTTCTCAATGAATTCCGAAGTGACTCGTTTCAATATTGACCTTCCCGACGTTCATTTCGAAGATTGAGTTTCGATCGACGGCGAAATTGGTTTCACGGCACGGCGCGGCGCGGCCGCGTCTTCCGCTCGTCGTCGCGAGCGGAATGCCGGGACACGCGAGCATGGCCAGCTACGCCCAACTGGATCGCATCAAAGGAAAAGAAGATTGGCGAATTTCACCTGAGCCAGCCTCTTCTTCGTCGATTGAGCAATTACCCCCGGCGCGGCGGCCGCGCGAGGTCGTCAATCAAGAACGAGAGTCGATCATCTGAACGGTCGCGATTCAACTAGTCTTCATTGAAAGCGAGCGAAGCACGAAGCTGTTTCCACGGATCGGCCGGCACGGCGGCATCCAGAGACGAACACGACTTAAATTTCCCTGAAAAGATTAACAGGGTCTATTAAAAGTTGCCCAGGTTCGTTCTGCCGCGCTGATTCGCAGCCGAACTGCCAGACGAAACGTTTGCCGCAGATATTTCTTTCTTTCGCTCCGTTGCTGCCGCTTATTACCCAGATAAAATCACTCATTAAGCGGTTCCTGGTATTGATATCCTGTAATTAACTCGATCCCTATAGAGGGGCTTATCGTTTGCCTTGAATTTCGCGGGCATGGAAAGCGTCTGCAACCGGTAAATTGAGCTTCAATAAGATCTGTTAATGTTTTCATTTTATTGTCCTTGTTGCCGGAACAGATATTCATATACGATTGGCGCACAACCACGCAAGCGTGGATAAATCATCCATAGAAATTGAACAGAGTGTAAGGACTGCAGTAAAGGTTCGGACACTGTATAAGTTTGGATAGTTATTCTCTCCATATTGATTCGCTGAAAATACCAATTTCATAGTTGTCAACCTCTTTTCTGGTTATAAACGAAGTTTTCGTGAGCATTAGAGGCAACAAGTTAGATTCAGTGTAGCTGTGCCAAGCAAAGGCTGTATTGTTGTATCTTTCATCGAACCTGTAGCGCCGATATCATTTGTGCATAAACAACAATTTACGATCGTTAAAACTCAAAATTATTAAAGTCTATAAATATGTCCTAAAGTGTTTTATTGTTTTTCTTATTAATTTGTTTTTAACTGAAATTTTTCCAACCCGGATTGCTTGAATATATCTAACTCTTTGCAGTCGGAGCTATTTTAACTCGAAAATTAAACATTCCTTCGATCTAGAATATTTCTGTTCTACATGATTTTTTAAATTTCTTGGGTATGAAATTGATGGAATAACTCATACAGTACTTAAATATTTAGTAACTGATTAGATATCAACGTATTTAATAATGTAAACAATATTTTGATAATGGTACAGCAATTTTTAGTGGTGCCTCGTAATCACCACTCGAGTGCTAAGGGTTAATTTGTTGGAAGTTGAATATAGTTTAAATGTATATAAAAGGTTTCGAACTTTTTTCTTTGTTTTTAGAGTGGAAACCATATTTGTTATAAATGGAAACCATGTTTTCAGCGTTGTTATGTAAAATAATCAAATTGTAATTAAAATAATAATAATTTTATTTTAAATAAAATAAATAATAATTAAATAATAATTTTTTTATATCAAAGAAAAAACAAACAGAAATGTCTGTAGCAAAGGAGATAATCGCCAATAAAGAGAAAAAAGTTTAGAAAACTGTACAGTGGATAAAGAAAGTATTGGCACACTCTTAAGAAAAAGGCGATAACTTTTGAAATATCGTATTATACGATTTGAATTTTTTTGGGAAGCTAGAGCAATTAGTTTGCCACAGGATGCAAAAAAAATTTGTCAAAAATTGCATTCATTTCTGTTTGTTTTTTCCTTGATATAAAAAATAAAATGATTATTATTTTAATTACAATTTGATTATTTTACATAAGAACACTGAAAACATGGTTTCCATTTATAACAAATATGGTTTCCACTCTAAAAACAAAAACTGAACGAAACATACATTTGTTAACAAAAGCCTTAACGTGACATATAAATCAATAAAATTATATATAACACATAAATCAATAAAATTATATATAACACATAAATCAATAAAATTATATAAAAAAAATAAACATATGATAGAAACAGTCATCCATGTATATTAAGATATTTAAAAAATTATCGCCTTTTTAAGAGTGTGCCAATACTTTTTTTACCCACTGTATATGATATTTAACCCACTCAGAATTTCAAATCCA
The DNA here is from genome assembly GCA_963971365.1 of Lasioglossum villosulum. NCBI lineage: Eukaryota > Metazoa > Arthropoda > Insecta > Hymenoptera > Halictidae > Lasioglossum > Lasioglossum villosulum. The sequence goes on from OZ020497.1 coordinate 12,946,983, forward strand.
TTGACCAACCTGCCCTTCTTTCCACTCTCACTACCGCCTAATTTTCAGCAGCAAAAAGTAGTTCGTTAATCACCGTAATAAAAAGTAAACCCCGCTGAAAATTAGTCTGAAATAGGCTGAAATTAGGTTATAGTGAGAGTGGAAAGAAGACGAGATTGGTAAATGGATTTGAAACCCTGAGGGAATCAAATATCATATACGAGTACTTTACTATTTATAAAACTGAAGGTGACCCACATATCTCGATAAAAAAGTCAAGTAATAAAAAAAAGATTGCAGCACTGTATGTATGTATATGTAATAACAAAATGATTAGAGCTTATTTATATTCAATAAATTCTCAATAGAAGAAAAGAAGTTTATATTTATTGTATGTCTTCATTGTGATAGACACACATTAATGTCTAAACATTGGTTAAAAATAAAGTGAACGTGAATGTACTTCCTAGAAAAAGGCAGTAATATTCATATTTAGTAGTTTTCGTTTAAAATGTTTATCACGAGTCTGATTTGTTCAAGTTTGGTAAATAAGAGGTGAATTCTTCTCGATCGAAAATTTAGATAATTAAAGTTTTAATGATGTATGTAACGATTAATGATTCACATCAATTATCGACGGGTCACACAAACTTGATACCTTATTTACCAAATTAAAGTTTTAAATGACATCGGCGGCAGGTTCGATCATTTTTAGAATAAACAACAAATGTGCAATTAGTACATGCTTCTAACGTTTCGATCCCTATGTGGATCTTTTTCAAAGAGACACTTTTGCGTCAGAAAAATATGAAAGAACACAAAAAAGAAAAACTTATTTTTGGTATGAAAACAATTATTACACAGAAAAATCAAAAATTAAATTTTATATACATACTTGTGTGAAAAGTGGACAAGAACATTTTGGAACAAAAATTAGCAAAAGTGTCTCTTTGAAAAAGATCCACATAGGGAACGAAACGTTAGAAACATGTTTAAATAATTGCACATTTGTTGTTTGCTTTAAAAATGATCGAACCTGGTGCCGATGTCATTTAAAACTTTAATTTGGTAAATAAGGTTTCAATTTTTTGTGACCTATCGATAATTGATGTGAATAATCAAAGTGTTAACAAGTTATGCACACTATTGCGTGTTCAAAGATGTAGGTGCAAAGATAAGAGTTGGTTGGATAAAGAAATAGGAATTTTGTTGGCGCCTGACTGATGTGCTAAAGTTTAGAATGTAATAGTCTTGCCTCCTGTCACGCGTATTTTCGTTATTGGCCAAACCGATCACATCTACAAATTGGATTGTACGACGAGGAGAGTGCTGTCGGGACTACGAAAGTGTCAAAAATGGGGTCAGACAAACCCAGTAAAGTAGGTATCTCTCTTGTCCCTGTGTCGTCCCGCTTTCCGACTTGTCATCCTTGCGCAGTACGTGTAACACGTACAGTGACTCCCACTAATATTCGAACACTCTTATAAAGACGATAATTTTTTAAATATTGTACTATACGATTTGAAATTTTTTGGCAAACTAGTGCAATTAGTTTGCCACAGGATGCGAAAAAAATTTTGTGAAAAATCGCAATTCATCTGAATTATAAAAAAAAATACTAAAAGTTGCATTTTACAATTTTTTTATGTGGACCTATATTGAAAATTTAAAAAATACGTTTTGTAGATCTGTGTGAATTGTATGCCTGTGAAAGTTTCATCGCAATCGGCTGATGTGGAAAACAACGACAACGATTGAAAGATGCAAGAATCATTATATTTACTGCAGTTGAAGGCCGAAAATCGTGAAAATCTGCAATTCTTACCATATTTAAATGTTTGCAACGTCGACCGATTTTGACGAAATTTTCAGAATATGTTTAATTGACACAGGTCTATAAAACGTATTTTTAATAAACAAATAATAATTGAAAATTTTATTTGTAAATAACAATTAACTTTATTATTTTAAATAAATTCATCTAGACTTGCTCAAATAAAAAATAGTTATTTCTGCGTTTATAACTTGTTATTTAAATAAATTTATTTATTGTCCAACACTGTCGACACGCTACCGCGTCTCCAGATATGTATACATAATATGACGAAGATCTCAAGAGATTGAAGAACATAAACGAACTACTAACTAAATAATAGAAACGATAAAAATATCCAGTGTCAAAACGACACGAACTTTTTCAATAATTGATGGATCCACACACCACTGCGCTGTCTCAGGACAATTACGCGTGTAACCATCCTTTTTCCAAAACCGCTTCGCTCGAGCTGTTCGAAATTCGCGGATGACTATGACAAGAAGATCCACGCATTAGGACCATACGTGACGATGCATCCGGGACGCCCAGCGAACTTCGGTAAACAGCATTGCATAATTTTTCCAGATAGCAGAAATGCCACGTAAAACGAGCCCAGCTCGCGGGATCGGCAAAGTAAATCTGATAATTGAGCTTTATGCGATCGCACGTCGGTATAAATCCTCGTGAATAAGGTGTCCCCGCATAACGCGTCTCCACTTATCTTACATTGTCGATAGGGTGGCAGGATGAAGGTCCACCGGTGGTTAAAATGCCCGGTAACGAAGCAGCTGCTCTACGAAATTACTGCATTTCTACAAATTCTACATCAAGGCTCGGAATCTCCGAAAGATTTCACGTAACGTCGGGATTTACGTGGGCAAACTTTTTTGTAGATACGTAGGGTAGTTGTACCATGTGAGACCAATGCCTTACTTATTTCGGTATAAGGAGAGTTACCAAAACCGTACTACTTAAGGGATTTTTGGTGTCCCACATAAATGATAACACCTAAATATCTTTCGTATTTACAGTCCTATCAGAAAACTTCAGAGGACAAGGTGACGCTATTGCAGGGGGGCAATATAATAATGAAGAAAAAATTTTTATATCGTGTTTTTAAATGAAATTGCAATGTCACCGATGTTTTTTTAAATGGAATAGTATATTTTTTTGCGATAGCATGATAGACAATAAAAAACTGAATTTAGTGGATACCACCTTTTTGACCTTGAAATGACCTTGAGCAAGAATAATCATGTTGAAGCCGATGAAATGTGGAGGTTTGAAACTTACGTGTTTCACCAAAGATTGCGCGTTGTTTACGTCGGGTTGACCTTTACATATCATATCAAGGTCATTTAAAGGTGAAAAAGGTGGTATCCACTAAATTCAGTTTTTTAGTGTCTATCATGCTATCGCAAAAAAATATACTATTCCATTTAAAAAAACATCGGTGACATTGCAATTTCATTTAAAAACACGACATAAAAAATTTTTTTCTTCATTATTATATTGCCCCCCTGTAATAGCGTCACTTTGTCCTCTGAAGTTTTCTGATAGGACTGTAAATACGAAAGATATTTAGGTGTTATCATTTATGTGGGACACCCTGTATAATAAACAATACACATTTTTATTAAAAATGTTCGGAATTTTACTTTGATCTTTGCAGGAACCTTCTAAATAAACATTCTATGTATAGAATAAAATCAAAAGAGTAATAGGAATAATATTATCAGCGCACGGTTCGATCAAACTCTACAACTATACAGGATGAGTCCGCAGAAACAGAACACCTGAATAACGCGGCTGCTATTGGTGTTATGAAGACATGCATCAGATGGAACTTGCATGGTTTCGAGGGGGCATTAATCTGATGTTAGTAGCTTTTTTTTAGGTGGACGCGTAAAGGACATATGAAGGTCAACTTCATAAATTATTATTAACTTTTTTCATTTAAAGAATACATTAAAAAAATTAAATTAAACAGACAATTTCTACGCAATAGCAGCACGTGTATTCGCTGCATCTCCAAACTCGATTTTCTCGAAAACAAGATGTCAAATGAAGAAACGTTATGCCTTTTTTCGACTTATTTTTAACTTCCCAATTCATAGGGAAGTTACCGTAATTTCATGTAGTAGAATTGGTTGATCATGGTCAGACGCGTCAGACGATTTCTATGTAAGAGCACGTGTAATCTTTGCATTTTGAACTCAATTTTCTCGAAAACAAGTTGTCAAATGAAAAAACGTTATGCCTTTTTTCGACTTATTTTTAACTTCCCGATGCATAGAGAAGTTACTGTAATTTCATGTAGTAGAATTGGTTGACCATGGCCAGACGCGTCAGACGATTTCTATGTAAGAGCACGTGTATTCTTTGCATCTCCAAACTCGATTTTCTCGAAAACGAGTTGTCAAACGAAAAAATGTTATTTCTGTTTTTCGACTCATGTTTTCATGTAGTATCACCCCCTTTTCGCTTGTACCACCAGTTACGAAACACCCTGTATAAATAAGAATTTGAGTGAATCTAAGCATCACCGCCTATGAAATCGTCAAAGACGGTCGTTTCTTAACTTTTCTAATATAACCTAATATGTTATAACTTTGTGTATTTCGTTTTTGGTGTGCGTTCGACTTTAATATCGTTCTAACTAACATTCTTAGTAGAATGTTGTGAAAACGATTCTTAAATAATCAATTAATTTTAAGACGTACAATAGATCAGGCGAGGATAGCGGCCCTTTCCGTCGTTAAATTTAATCACGCGAATTCTCCAGGAACAACGGGCATCAAATAAAATGTAGTAGGTGACAGGGTGGCGTGTCAGGATCGTAATGGTCCGCGGTGCCGATGCTGGTATAGTGTCGATGCTGAAGCGTGAAATTAACCTGAACGCATTTCCCTAAGGTACACGCTACGTAAAACAATCCTCCCTGCGGTGTCCAGTTATATGACCCTTGTACTTTGTCTGCCACAATTACGATCAAACTACAATTGAGGTACCATGTCAAGGTTTGCTTCAACGCATCAATCCAGTATTGTTAGAGAAAGTATTTATTGAAAATATCGGAAGATTAAGAGTCTTGCAAAATATCATTGATTGACATTAATCTTATCACGACCGGTCAAATGACCGGATTCACATATTTTATTTTTTAATGATTGAAATTATAAAAATGCTTCCATCAGAAATTATTCAATACATTTCTTTAGGTAAATATTACGTTTCGGGGAGACGGCTCGAACGACCTTGACCATGACATACATCTGTTGTCAAGAACACCATTCTGAGTGACTTCCACAAGGTTTCAGTCGTCGCTCGTCTTTTATGAAAAAGTTATGAACGAACAGAGTTTGCAAAATTGTATAGTAATTATTTTAAGAATTATTTTGTGATGGTATCGGCGCACAGGTTCGATTAGAGATATAAACACTAGCAATTTTGTGCATTGATTAAAAAACTCGACGTTGCGATCCTGATGCCAATCATTTTCATAAGTGAACTTTGTCTTTGCTATAACAGAAAAAATACAATTGGTAGACAAAAAAAAGTCTAAAAAGTTTATTCCTGAAAATGATCCACATCAGGATCGAAACGTTAATTTTTTGAATCAATTTGCAACATTGCTAGTGTTTGTATCACTAATCGAACCTGTTCGTCGATACCATCACACAATTATTCTTAAAATTACAATCGAAATAAAATTGAATTTATTATTAATTATTTTAAGTATGAAGGACGAAATGTGCGTGGAAAAGAAGCGAGTATTAAGGAAAAACGTACTTGGGAGCAGTAAAACGATAACAGATAGAGGATTATTATAATGATTGTAGAGGACATAAGAGGATCTAGAACCAATGACCTTGAAATATATTGAGATGAACAACTTTTCTTATAACATAACTGCAAAATACTTTTGATGTTAGGTTACAAATACACTATATTCTTCTACAATCTGTCACTTAACGGTAATTAAAATATACAGAATCATATACAGGGTGTCCCAAAATAAGTGTAACTCCCGGAAATGGGAGGTTCCTTGGGTCATTTGAAGCGACATTTTCCTTTACAAAAATGGCGACCGCGGCTTTGTTTAGGAGTTATTATAAAAAAACACGGACCAATCCGAGCCCGGCTATAGCGAACGGAGTCCGACTCGGCGACAGGTCCCGCTTAACATGGTGTCGCTAATGGTCGAACCAGAATCAATCCACTGTAACCGCGCTCTGATGCCATTTTTAAAGGAAAATGTCGCTTCAAATGACCCAAGGAACCTCCCAAAGATTTATTTGAACAACAACAAATAACAAATAACGAAACTAAACAAGAATAAAACAAACGATATATAACAAAAACACGACAATAACGAAAAACTAGCAACACGATGAAACAGCTGTCCTAACTAAGGTACAGATAATCGTGTGTATAAACGACTCTAGAGCGAAGCGTTCTCTACGAGCGTCAAGAACTTTCTGTCTCAATCCTAAAAATCGTCTCTGGTGGGAGGCTTGTCGAGGTCCGAAAAACCGTTAAAAAGGTGGGGAGGACTTTTCCGTTCCTCAAGAGTACGGAGAAAAGTCCTCTCCCCCGAAACAATGTATCCATCGTCGACTCCGCCAAGGACATTGTAACGGTTGAGCCAGGGTTCTGGCAATCGTCACTTTAACGACCGAACCCTTGACCCAACCGTCCGAAGTGCATGCTCGGGAAAGGATAGAATTTCTGCGTCCGAAAAGTCCATCTTTCCCACGCACTATGTCAGCCACATATTTATTTTGGGACACCCTGTATAGGGTCTTGAAGAGAAGGTATAGTCCAAGTTTGTTGATGGTTAGGTCCAAAGAGAAAGGGAGGGAGGGTGTGGGGAGCAAACAGATCCTAGAGGGAAACTAAGACCGAACAACGGATACATGTATGGGGAAAAGTTGTTCACAACATATGTCAAGGTCAAGGGCATCCGAGCTGCTTGGCGAAACATAATATTCAAAACATAGTATTTTAAATCATAGTTATTGGGTTGGTAAGAAAGTAATTTCGATATTTTAAGGTGATATAGAACTAAATTTTCTTATTCAAGCAACAAACTGCAATCAATAAGACATTTTCCATTTTGTTCGATGATCTTTTGGTAGCCATCCTTCTGTGGTAGCTTCACAATTCCGCGCTCATTCTGTTCCATATCGGCAAAAAACTGTTCCAAGTGTGATTTCAGGTCATCACACAGAAATTACTTTCTTGCTAACCCAATATAAAACTCTTTTCCCTGAAATCTGAGGAACAGGCAGTGTTCATTTATTCCAGAATACCTAATTTGTAGAAAACAAAAGACAGCAGCCACAGAATATGCACGCAGCATACACCAGAGTTTTCTATGAGCAATCAGCAGAATTTTTGGAACGTCAAAAATTCTTTTACCAATATACGTTTATACTCGATCGAATATTTTCTGCCAGTAGTGGTCCAAGTCCAAGGTATCGAACTCTATCCAGTCTTTCGATGATAAAGTGTTTCTTTGAAGTTTTCACTCGCCGACAAAAGCTGAAAGACCATCGCGAGGTTTCTTCGAATAAAAGGTAGAGAGGATTCCTAATTTTTGAAAGCGGGTGTTCGCGAACGTGAAATTCCTTTGTTGTGTAATCCGCTTTTCTCTTTGGAACAGAAATAATTTCAATGTTTCGCTTGATAACCTTCCCTGCGAAATTCAATGCTCAGGCGCACCTGTGTCTATAAATAAACAGGATATTCGTTGTTCCGTGGGCGAGTATACGGTGGTTAATGATTAGTGCGAATACACATACCACCGGCGGAACGCTTTGAATTCTTGTTCGCAGTGCAGAAACACGGGAAACAAGCACAGCCGAATGGAGTATGCTCGCAGTGGCCGCACGAAAGAACGATTGCCGACCACGTCTCGAGAAATTTCGTAAATTTACATTAATACAACGCGCGGATATCGTTTCAAGCGGAACCGCCGCGCCGCGGAGAGCGCAGCCGTGGTCGACTTAAATTTCTCGGATGGTTCCATTTGCTTTGGAAAAGTTGCAGCGGTTAGTAACCGTAATTTCAAATGCTACGAACAGCTTTGTCGGGCTCGTTACAGCCAGCTGAAAATACAAATTACTCGTTTGCTTACGAATTTAGAAAATCACGGGGCAAAGGAAGCTTGTACGCTCCGCAAAAGTGTTTCGTTTTGGAAGAAAAGACTTCGAGGATTTCTTGTGTGAGGCACACTTGGGGTGGGGTGCACAAGATTTCTTATTAAATCCGTTACTGTATTTGTTGTAAAGAATGAAGTTACTGTTGGGCGTTTTGGAATTCACAGTGGGTATTAAACCGGTGCTTAGAATAGCACTGTACAACAAAGGGTCTAGCAGACTAAGAATAGTGAATCGGCCCCCCTGGATTTTTACTGAAATTATGTGGAAAACATTGGTTTTAGGTTGAAAGGTAACCCCCCAAAATTTCAAGTCGCTAACCCTTCATATAAGGATTATATGAGGGTAAATACTCTTAACCATATCATTTTTTTTCTCGGTTGTTAATTAAGATATTCAGATAAAGAAAAACGAAAATACTCGTACTTACGTCCTCCATATCATATATTTTTTCCACAATTGTGATCATATTATTAAGGGTAGAAAACAATTATTACATTTTTTAGGGGTGGAAATTGCAAACAACCCTTCGAGTGACCACTTTCAAAAAATTCAACAACAATGTTCTGTTATCTATCTAATATATACAAAAGTTTCAAGATGGTCGGAGGGGTGGAACATAGTTAAATATTGAAAAACAAATGAAATTATGCCATTATAATGATTTTGAGTTTAGGATTGAGCGATTGTGGGAGAACCAATAAAGAAACCGAATGAGTATAAGTGATAGTTGTAGCCTGAATATCATAGAATCAATACTCAATACGTATAATCACTACTAAAATCTTCCGCTAATAGTATTCCTACATTATAATGGCGTAATTTCATTTGTTTTTCAATATTTAACTATGTTCCACTCCTCCGACCATCTTGAAACTTTTGTATATATTAGACAGATAACAGAACATTGTTGTTGAATTTTTTGAAAGTGGTTACTCGAAGGGTTCTTTGCAATTTCCACCCCTAAAAAATTTAATAATTTTTTTCTACCCTTAATAATATGATCACAATTATGAAAAAATATATGATATGAAGGACGCAAGTGCGAGTATTTTCGTATCTTTTTTATCTGCATATCTTAATTAACAACCGAGAAAAAAAATGATATGGTTAAGAGTATTTACCCTCATATAATCCTTATATGAAGGGTTAGCGACTTGAAATTTTGGTGGGTTACCTTTCAACCTAAAACCAATGTTTTCCACACAATTTCAATAAAAATCCAAGGGGGGCCGTTTCACTATTCTTAGTCTGCTAGACCCTTTGATGATATTTTTTAAATTATCTAAAAAAATAAGGGTCCAGCGGAGAATCGAAATATACCACGCGGTAGAGCAGATTTTTATCTAGAAGATCCACCCTTTCAAGTTAGCAACAAATGACGTTTTTACCTTTGCAGAAAGCAAAATATCATCGTCTGACACGAGTTGCCGCAAGTGCACAGTGGTCCAGAAGCCCGATTTTTGTGGCCAAAATTCAAAATGTTGTCATAATTTTCTGAAAGTTGATAATTAGGAATTTTTGGAGTCGCTGATAACGAATCTGACATTAAAAATTAAAAATTTTTACGGCAGGGTTATTATAGCCATCTAGAGGGCGGTATTTAGTGGCTCAATTAAAAAATTTTGTAAATCGATGTTTTTCATCATTTTCATAGAACTGTATCATTGAGATACTTAATGCCATGTTTTTTAAATTAGTATAACCTATAGAAAAAAAGAAAAAATACCTCGGAAGCCTTTATTAAAATTAATACAGACTTAAAAGTTGCAAAAGGGAGTAGCTAAACTTTGCATATTCTTTTTAACAAATGTTTAAACTTTCGTACAAAATAAGTCCTGAGTTTAGCACTTTTAAGCATTTTTTTAAAACCCTTGTTGAAGCTTAAATTGTTACAAACTTGGAATATTTGTGTATGGATTAAAAAATATTTATGATGGCGTTTAGAACTTAAAGTACATCTACTAACTTATAAAAAATCATAATTATAACTTGTTTTCTGATATCCTATAAGTGGTATTTAAAACGTTTAATACAATGTTAAATTTTATAATACAATGTTAAATTTTATTATACAATTACCTAAAATCAATAATATTTTGAGTTTAGGAGCTTTGAAGAGTTATCAGTTTATAGCGAAAACAAATTTTTTAATCTATTAACCTTGAAAAATTGAATTTTGGCCACAAACACTAAAGTGTACCTCTAGAGTCTAACCAAAGTCTACTTCTTAATACTATACCGGGTGCCCGAATATTCCCGATACCACAGAAATGTCCCTTCACTTTTTGAACACGCCTTGTAGATTAGTCCGATTGTAGTAAATCTTTGTGGGTGCAACGAACGTGTTAATGATTCGCGTGAAAGTCCGCCGTTTCGTCGCGGGATCATTTGTTCTGGTTTAATCGTTAGAGACGTGCCCTTCTGAGGGGAAACAAGATTCTTCAGCGAAAGCAAAGTGTCCGGGCCTGCTAATTAGTAAGATATGTCAACTCGTTATGTTGTTTAATGTAAGCTGTGTTCTCTCGAAACTCCGGGCAAACCGGTGTCCTGCGAGGGGCTTCTGTCGCAAGAACGAGGAATGCTTTACACCCTGTTCGCAAGAATGCGACCCGCGGGACACGCTGTAAAGGAAATTAATTCTCGTCCACTGACTAATTAAGACGAATAATCGTGTGTAATGCACATTACGTGAACAATTCAGTTTTAGTAATCAACGAGGCAAGTGCCTACGTCCAGAAGGCATTCGGGCATAATTCAACGCGACCAGCATGGCACCGGCGTGCGTGTTCCGCGTTCGCAGGACAACAGACAGAGCACAAATGGTTCTCACTTGATAATCCTTTCTGCTGACGAACGTTCCAGATACACTGGCTCACGAAATTGTTCAAGCACCTTCTAAATTGGAATCATTTTTTGTAAATTATCGAAGTGCTACTTCCCCTTCCATCGCAATGACCTTGAAATATGTTGTCAAGGTCACCATTTTAAACAACATTTTCCTGTAAAGTTTTTGACGGTCGGCATTAGTATACTAGATCATTGCAAAAATCTTATGTATGTTGTATACTGAGATATATTTTTTGTCACATATCAAGAGAATATCAAGTTTCCATTAAGGATGTTCTGGAGGTACATAAAAATGCAATAAAATTGTTGAAAATTTGACAAGATATAATTCTTACTAAATTAATGCAATTACCTAAGTTTGGGTTCGATTCACTGTAACGTTTAATATTTATAGCAACTTAAAGTTTGCACATTTTAACATGTCTTCTTATGAAGAATTCATAAAATTCCACTTCGAACCCTATTTAAACCTTGAAAAAACACAACTAAAAATTCTAGTTTTTTTATATACAGGGTGTCCCACTGTATCGAGAACGGCAGGATATCTCGGAAGACGGTGTCGTTATCAAAAAAGTGTTTCTACAAAAGTTGTTTGGTATGACGGGCTAAGTTACGTGGTATTAATTGTTTTTTTGTGGGTGGAATGGTGGAGGACATTTCAAGGTCAACTTGATTTTTTTAAATGGAACAGTATATTTTTTTCTTTAGAAAATAATAGCGGGTAGTGAGACGAATCCAAAGATGTGCTACATGATATTATTCTGATTTTTATGAAGGTAAATTGTTAGCTTGTGTTTACATATTGCATCGGCCAACAGCCAGCAGCCACTGCTAATTGTAAGTGGCGTCAACCGACGCAGTATGTAAACACAAGCTAACAATTTACCTTCATCAAAATCAGAATAATATCATGTAGCACATTTTTGGATTCGTCTCACTACCCGCTATTATTTTCTAAAGAAAAAAATATACAATTCTATTTAAAAAAATCAAGTTGACCTTGAAATGTCCTCCACCACTCCACCCACAAAAAAACAATTAATACCACGTAACTTAGCCCGTCATACCAAACAACTTTTGTAGGAACACTTTTTTGATAACGAAACCGTCTTCCGAGATATCTTGCCGTTCTCGATACAGTGGGACACTCTGTATATAGTAAAAATTATGTACTTAATTATGCTCAAAATTTATTAGGATTCACTAAACAGTTACAGAGCAAAAAATTTTAAACTGTTACGAAACTTAAAATTTATCGTGTTGTCATCTCACTAGCATGAAAACGAGACAATACTGTAAACCACTGAATATAGCTACTATTCGGAGGGTACAATTATTCACAAAATTCATTTACAATTTTTTATAATATGAAGACAATTTGATTAAAAAATAAATATAACATGAAAAATTCGAGAAAAATCGAGTTTAAGGATGCGCCGAGTTCGCGTGCTTTGGTATCTGTAGGAAGTAGAAGTGGATGGTCATGATCAGACGCGTCACACGATTTCAATCTACAGACTTCTACAAAGTAATAGGACACCATATTTTTAAATTTCTTATATTTAAAGGTGGAAAGTGTACATTCCGTTATATCCTGAATAATACATACTATCTCCAAAGTAAACACACAAAATCTTAGGATTGTATCGCATACTATAGCAAAATTAGAGATCGATATGTAAACACAGACTGACGTTGCTTCGACAAAACTACAAGACATTTGGCTCATTTTCCACTGCCATGACATGTACCATTAAGTGTTCTACTGTGAACGTATTCAGACGTTGAATCTTGTGATTTTTTTACAGTGCAAGTACATTTAGTAAAACGAAAAATAAATAATGGGTCAACGAAAACGGTTAGATAAGAGTGAGGTCGATCGAATCGTTCTGTTGCGCTCGGAGTATAGTATTAATAAAATTGAAATTATTAAACAGAAGTAGCTGTGCGATATATAATGTGTTAAAAAATGCAAGTGCTTATGGAAAATCGAAAAGAAGTGGAAGGACCTAGCGTTATTTCCAAACGTGATAATCGTGCAACTTTGCGTGTTGCCTCGAATTTTAGGGGCACAGCAAGCCAAATAGCGGCACGATTACGATAACTGTGGCCCCTACTTTGAAGGTTATGTTTGTGTTCCTGGGATCATTTTAAGAAAAAAAATGTGTATATAACAGGTATCCAATGGGCTCCGTTTAGCCGGTAAAGTAGATTTCTTGTTTTCTATAAAACTGCGTGTTTCTTTGAAAAAGATCCACATAGGGACCGAAACGTTAGAAACGTGTTTAACTAATTGCACATTTGTTGTTTTTCTAAAAATGATCGAACCTAGCGCCGATATCATTCAATTTATTATATTACTAATTTTCGATCGAGAAGAATTTAACGTTTTAACGTTTATTATGCGTAATTATCGCGATATCAGACATATCGTCTGAATGCAACAGACGTTGTCGTAGCTTGTCACTCCGCTGTTACGTTTGAATAATTATTCAATGGTACGTTTCCGAAATAGGGTACTGAAGATTACACACCGTCTATCAGTTCCTTTTGATGCTGTCATAAGCGTCACAGCTGTGTTTCCGCGGAAACAGAGGTAGCGCTTCCCTGTATTAATTACGACCAGTCTCGTGCATAACTATGGCTTAATGAAATATTTGACTACCTCTTTTCTAAATGATTACCTACCGTCGACGCCTCTTTCCATGAATATTTTTCTATTTCAATGCTGGGCACGATTACGATAACCTTGGCCTCTACTTTGAAGGTTATATTTGTGTTCCTGAGATCATTTTAAGAAAAAAATGTGTATACAGGGTGTCCCAAAACTGACCTAGGAGCCGAAAATGGGTGGTTCCTTGAGTCATTTGAAGCGACATTTTCCTTTACAAAAATGGTGTCCGTGGCTTTGCTTAGGAGTTATTAAAAAAAAACACGGATCAATCAGAGCGTGGCTACAGCGGATTGCTTCTGAGTCGACCAATGGCGACACCGCACCTCGCGGGACCTGTCGCAGAGTCGGACTCCGTTCGCTATAGCTGCGCTCTGATTGGTCCGTGTTTTCCGTTAATAACTCCTAAACAAAGCCGCGGACGCCATTTTTGCAAAATAAACTGTCGCTTTGAATGACCCAAGGAACCTCCCATTTTCGGCTCCTAGGGTAGTTTTGGGACACCCTGTATAACAGTTATCCAATGGGCTTCGTTTAGCCGGTAAAGTAGATTTCTTGTTTTTTATAAAACTGCAAATATCTCGGAAACTATGCGAGATATGGTAAAATATCAAGAGACCTTTTTTGTAGGAAATCTAATTTCCTATCAGAAACGTTAAAATGATGTTAAAAGTCCATTTTTCGCGCAAAATATTCAATTAAAATTACTACTAGACAACCCCTGGATTTTCGCCCCCACTCACGGCCTAACCCTAACTCACTCTGTTTACATAATCTTCCCATTGTAGATGTCTTCCAGAATTTGATCTTTTCAGAACGAAGCCTTTACGTTCCACCGATTATTATTTCGGGGGAGAGGCAGTTGTTCTGCAAATGCGCCGAAATATAAATATACTCGGAAACTGCGCAGCTGATAGAAAAATGTCATAGGACATAAACTATTGGAAATTTAATTTTCTACAAAAAAGGTCTCTTGATATTTTGCCATATCTCGTATAGTTTCCAAGATATTTGGAGTTTTATGAAAAACAAGAAATCTACTTTACCGGCTAAACGGAGCCCATTGGACACCTGTTATATACACATTTTTTTCTTAAAATGATCCCAGGAACACAAATATAACCTTCAAAGTAGGGGCCACGGTTATCGTAATCTCCCCACATATTGTATCTCAAGGTGATCAAAATCGGTGAGGGCCCACATCATCGGCAACTTTACCCGAATTAGAGAAAAAGCATAAATTGATTAAATTAAAAACTAACCTATTCAGTCGTTAATCCATTTGCATGTTACACCAGTGAAACACGATACACCACACTTTCACAAAATTGCTAAACACTACACGTAGCACACTTTTCGAACTCGAAACGATAGCAAACGAAATTCCATACTCCGACGCGGCGCGGAAAGAGTTCCGTCTTCTCGCGATTTCGCGCGAAACTGTGCTCTCCCCGCGTACAATGTTGTCGATGAAGACAGATTGTTCAAAACAAATGAAATCGTTGTCTCCACAATACAATAATAAAGTCTGAAATTTTTATTGCACTAGGCCAGCCTAATTTGGCTGTTAGGCTCTAATAGGGCGTGGAACGCGTATGAGGCCCGACTGTTTTTTTCAATTAGGTTAACCTAATGCAATATTACAGATGTAGCACACCGACTAATGTTTTGTTGGGAGAGTCCAAGCTTTGTTTACTTCGACATAGGTCTATTTTTCTGTGCAACAACCTTCTCATAAAAAACCTTTCGAATAAAGGCACACTTCTTTATAACGTAATACAAAATCTCATAGAATCCTTTGGATGGTCCAATTTAGTAGGCAAGGCCCGGTCCTTGCTCCCACGACAGATTGAAGATTTACTTCAACATAGAAATTGGCTTAGAACCGAAAATAACTTTGCTCCATACATCTGTGATTACATTTTCCTTAATCCTGTGGTTGAGATAAATATTGAACTTGGACCCCTTCTTAAAAAATCAGCAGATCCGAATTACATTTTTCTGGACCACATTGCTAACAGACCTAGCAACTCTATTTCCATCTTTACCGATGGAAGTAGAAATGAAGAGATGGGAGTTGTTGGTGCTGCATGCTTTTCACCTGAGCTAAATGAATCTCGTTTACTAAATTTACACAGGGATATGACTATCTTTTCTGCTGAATGCATTGCAATCAAAACTGCCCTTGAGCTTGCTTCCAACCATTCTCATCAATACGTGTATATCTATTCTGACTGTCTGAGTGCTTCAACAGCACTAAGTAACTACTCTGGCAACATTAAATCCAACCCCTTCCTACTCGATATTCACAATTTAATAAACTCCTATTTGCTGGAAACCAAGAAGTTGCTCTTTATTTGGATCCCTTCGTATATTGGAATCACTCACAATGAAAAGGTCGACTTATTAGCTAAAGAAGCATCTTTATTGACTTCTTCTTCTAGTATCCTCGTTCCCTACTCTGACTTTTCTAATAATTTTAGAAAAGAATTTAGAAACCTAACAAATAATTATATTGTTGAGGAAGCCGAGTTCAAGGGCAGGGAATTATTCAGATCCTTTTATCACTATGGGTCTAAGCCTTGGTTTGCTAAACTTAAACTCTCTAGAGAATTCATTTGCTGGATTAATAGACTCCGATCTGGACACTATCAATTGAGGGCCTCCGTTTTTAAGATTAATCTCGCTGATGACACGAGCTGTCCATGTGGCTGTCTGGTACAGGATCCTGATCATGTGTTATGGCAATGTCCGATTTATGAGAATACAGTAAATTATCCATACAAGTCCCTAGCACGGGTCTGCCGAGGGACATTTATGCACCATAGTCACTATCTTTGAGTGTTGCCGAACGTAGAAAAGAACAGCCGAGCTCGAGAGGTGTCCGTCGCCGAGAAATGTAAACATAGCTAATCCAAATTGCCAACTTCCTTATTTTTCATCGTTTTTGTATGAGACTTCGATTACCATATTTGTGGCATTTTTCTAATGCAAAATGATACCAAACATGTTATAATTCCGCTGATATTTAGGGGTGTAACGGCGAGCCTTTGAAATGTGCTGGCGACTACGACTCTCTGCGTCTCTTTCCTTCCCATACGCTATCCTACGCGCCCGAAACTTTAACTGTCTATTACACAAGTAAATATCATCGGAATTATATCATATGTGGTATCATTGTTCTTAGAAAAATGCAACAAATATGGTAATCGCAGTCTCATAAAAAAATAATGAAAAATAAGGAAGTTGGAAATTTGGATTAGGCGGTCTCACCGAGACATCCGAGATGCATGATGTCATACTTCTCGGCGACCGAGGCCTCTCGAGTTTGTTGGCCCCTCAAGAGGGTATACCCCGCAGTAGTGGGGATAGCTCCGGGACTTTTAAAGGCCACACTTTTAAGACATTTATGGATATTTTACTGTAATAGGGATATTTTGACCCGCAAACTTTGTAACAAGGGCTATTTTCCACCCTATACCATAAATTCCTTTTTGTGTGGACCTTCTCTTTGCCACCTATTCTATATACATGGATTTCTGAAATCTCACTGTTCATTTCTGTAATTTTGATATTGTACTTGAAAATGTTCTTTGTGTTGAATTCGTCCCAGTTTGTAAGTCAATTTTGTAATGTTAGCATGCACAACCAAGTGCATGCTGCTAATAATCCCATGTGGGGTTTCAAAGCTTAATAAAAAAAAACCTAATGCAATAAAAATTTCACTTTATTATTTTATTGTAGAGGTATCTCGTCCATGGCTTCTTTCTATGATTCTCGAAAAATCAATATTACCATATGATTCGCGAAAGATCAATATCTTCAAGGCAACGATTTCATTTGTTTCAAACAATCTGCCTTCATCGACAACATTGTTTGAGAGCACAGTTTAAATGCAGAAAAAGTTGTTTAAAATGTCTAGCTGTATAATATATTTAAACTTTGACCAAATCGTAAAAGATGACCGCTTTGTACATAATTACCACAGTTTTTAAGCTTCGGTACTTGTGGTTAACGATGTTGCTACACTATGTAAGGTTTAAAAACCGTTATCTGTAAAGTGTCGTAGTACATTTAAAGCGTCAATTAATGAACTAAAAAAACCTATCGCACTGCGCAACATTTTCCGATGCGAAACGAAAATAGAACGAATGCGTCGTTAGCAATTTTCGATTGGATTTTCGCTAAGACCCGTGGGACTCTAACAGTTGATTACGAATACTTGCTTATCCAACTAGTTTTTCAGACAACTATAATTAAGATTTTACGGGAATAAATATTTTTGAAACAGGTTTTACGAAATCACTATATTACTGTATCATGAACATTGGAACACCCTGCATATTATTTATGGTTGCAGGGGCACTATTCAAATCAGAAAGCATAGGTTCAGGCAAAATCAGTGGTTATTCATAGATTTTCTCGTCTGAAAAGCGTTCAGTGTTTAATTAGCTTAAGTCTTCAAGCTAATCTGCTATAATATTAGCTTTAGAGCTTAGCAAGATTTCGCTTCCTCCTCCATTGTTTGTTCCCTGCTTCTAACTAGCCACTACAGAGCCAGCGGCAAAGGAACAGTTTATGTGAATAGTTCCATTCAACGAACTGTATCACGTTACATGTGTTTGAGGTTCAATTAGCTCAGAATTTTTCTTGTTGTACTCGTTGTGGAGTAGAAGCTTCTATGGAGTAGACTCATTTCTAGGATTGCAAAGATGCGGTATGCGCGTTCTCTTTTCTCCATAATGCAAAACTGAGGTTTTTCAATAGTCAAAAGCGCTGGATAAAAGTCCTATGTTTACGTTCACGAGGTGTAATTTGCATTATATTGGGTTGGGAAGAAAGTAATTTCGGTATTTTGAGGTGAAATAAATGCCAATTTTTCTATTCAAGCAATGAATTTTAGTGAATAGAATATTTTCCACTTTGTTCGACGATCTTTTGCCATCTTTCTGGTAGCTTTACGATTCCGTGCTCATAAAACTTCAAAATTTTCCTAAATTGGGTTTTATTTCACCTTAAAATACCGAAATTACTTTCATGCCAACCTAATAGCTACATGCATAGCTTTATGCTTCTGAATAATGCAAATTACACCTCGTGAACGTAAAAATGGACAAAAGTGTGTTCTTGACGGACTCTTATAGGAAATTTCATGCTAATCACGAATATACCATATATTAAGAGTCCCTGAATAGAGTTTAACAGCTTTTTGCAAAAAACCGTTCTTTTCGACATTTTTGTGTGTATTTGTTTGAAAAAAACAAACTCCATTCAGCGACCCTTAATCTCATATATGGTATATTTGTGATCAGCGTGAAATTGCCTATAAGATCTCAAAGTATCTTTTTTTTCGTTTGGGAACACCTTGTAGATTCCACATGATAGAAGCAGGGGTCATTTAAGAACTATTACTCTTCAATGCATCATCTACAAAAAAAATGAGGGCGCATGAACAAGAATTAAATTGAATTTGATTAAAAATTGAATTTCAAATAATATTTTATAAACATGATAATATTAATCACAAGAAATTACTTTCAAATTCTATCACCAAATCCAATCTGCATTTTTGAGGTTCCTGTTGTTTTTTACACAGAAAAAATAACACAACCGTTCAAAGCAGTTTGAAGCAGGAAATTTTTACTGTATTTGTGAAGTATAATAGTTGTGAAATCGAAATATGTCAGAAGCCAGAATATTCTGTGTCGAAATTGAGACAAGCTTATATGAAGATATTGACGTCTATAAAACGCGATTCTAACTTAGTGTTTCATTATTTCAATAAAACTAATTCAGCGGTTAATGACACAGGAAAAGTAGATATTTCTCATTTTCTCTGATACCTTCCGTGATCAAAATTTGAAGCAAGAACACAAAACAACGTTCTTTTTTTTATTGAAAGCTTAATTGGAACTCCCCATAGGGGTTATAAAGCTATACATTAGTAATATACATTTTACATTTAAACATTAGTAATGTAGGTACAGTAGAACACATTAAGTATATCACACATTAAGTACATAACTTAAAATCTTTAAGTTACATTGCTTGAAAAACTTGAAAAGAAAATAACATGCCTCAATATTCGTTTCACAAAGCAACGATCTGTTATTTAAAGGTGGAAACAAATTGAGCTTCCTTAATTTTCTCATGAGATCAACTCTTTGTGATTCCAACAAAGTACATTGCCAAATGATATTGAAGGAAATGTCTATGTTCAATGAGCGGTTAAGAGTTTTTGACTTTGGAAATAACTTTATTCAGGAGAACTGTTTCTGACACCGGCTAGGTTTTGACTGACTGGTCTTCCTAGTGTTACCAAAAGAAACAGAATGATCCTTTATCCCCACTCTCGTGAATGTTTCCAAGGGAGGGAAAATTCACGAGAGGGATGTGTCACGAATTTGACCTTGTAGCGGAATTTCCACGAGACCCGACGCCCTCAATGTGCGTCCCAGGTAGCGGGTCCTTGCTCTCCGTACCGACGACTTGGGTCTTGTAGAAATTCGGGGTTTTACGACTCTTCGCAAAGCTATTGAGACTGTCGCTAATAAAAAATACGTCAACTCAAACAGATGTCTTAATGACCCTGCCTGACAGTTTCCTCAAAAATAGCTTTTATTGTTGCCAGAGTCCCAAAACCTCTCCAGCATCTGCACAGCAAATGTTATTTTATTTTATGAAGCTGGCCGCTACAATATGGTTAAGGGCTTCAACCTCATTGCCGCAATTACACTTGGTATCATCTATTATATGTTTGATTAAAAGAAAGTCAGTAACTGATTGGACCAGGTCTCGCGTGGGATCTCCAAAGTGCTCTCTGCCACTTGTCTAAACATGATTTCTGCCTTTTGTTCTCATTATTTTAGATTCTCAGCACCTGTTCCGTACACAAGAGATACCTCTGAAGGGATACGTAAAGCCAAACAAGGTGCGGAGAATAGTTCCATTTTCGACTTTTGTCCATAGGCGGCCACACTGTGCGCCGCGCCACAGTAACAAAACGTATTTATGTTTTTAGTGAGAGTCTCGAGGTGCGTTTACGTGTTCACATGTGTCTCCAGTGTAGTTAAACCAGTGTTCCTTTCTTTAAATAGTGTTATACTGTGTCTCTATTTTCTTCCGTCTCTTTAAGGGATGTACTATGCATCCTTTCTCTCCTCCAATGGTTTCGGAGTACGGGAGCCACATGGAATCTTTAAAGTCAACGAATACAGCTCTGCAGAAACCCTGCTAGTCTCAAGCTCCCAATTACGCAGCTGCAGTTCAAACCGCATTCTTCCCAACAAGAGAACAAGCCATTGTCATCGTCGCCTTGAAAGGTATATTCATCATGGACTATGTCAAAGCGGTTTGTTCTCTGATTAATCCTTTTGATATCAGGTTTGTGTCCAAAATAATATTGAACAGAATCTCCATTTATCTGGCCAATACGACAGGAGCCAAACTTCAGAAATCAAACGAAGTCATTTTTATTGATAATGAGGCCCTCAAAATCCGCCCAGTAATTTCTCAATTCAAGAGGATCATATTATCAAATGTGTGGTATAAGTGTTTTTGAAACTGTGTGTTGGAGAATAAACTTGATCCGGGGACGATGACCACTTGGATATAGCCTTTCTTGTGAAAAATAAAAAGAGACACAGCTTTTGTGCATATACTTTAATTATAAGCAAAGGTGCCACTTTCACGGTGCTACTTTTCTGTGGGATTTGACTCTATCGCGATCCGCTCGGGCTAACTTCTATAACCGGACTGACTGCCGTTTGACTTTACGCCTTCGGCTGGGTCCCACTGTCCCTTATACCTGACCCTTATACCATCCCTTACACCTAGGCGCTATGGCATCGCTGAATTCCAACACTTTGTTTATTAAGTATATATGCAAAAGGATCGAATAGATATAAGATTAAACAGAAATACAACAGAATACTCTGCTCGCAAGCAACGCATAAGATCTTCATTGTTCGCAAATCAGCTGAACACTGACCATAGTGGCCAGACGAGTCCGACCTTGGAACTCGTGAGGGGAATACAGTACCCCTTCTCTGATGACCAACAATATGCGCAGGCACGACGGGGATCAAGTAAGGCGCATGAGAGACACGTTGCGTAAGCGCGCATATAGCTGGTCATCAGAGAAGGGGTACTGTATTCCCCTCGCGAGTTTCAAGGTTGGACTCGTCTGGCCACTCTGACACTGACTGTCCTCTCACAAAAATGTCCGTCTCTAGCTCTCACTAATACACCCGCACTCATCCCCATAGCCTGTGTGTCACTCTTGGAAAACCCAGCCGACCCTTGGGCCTGGTTTTCGTTGGACACGTTTTCTCTTTGAGAACTTTCTTCCCTTGGGCCTGGCGAGAACCAGGCCTTTCTGTTTTATGGCCATCTTCCTACCATTAAGGACCCAACGACATCCTGTCTAAAATACGGTACTACAAATGCTTGCCTCATTATTCCACACAACGTCCTGGAAGGTAACTTCTCTAAGATGATCTTTAGATTGAGTTAAAAAATGACCTTCCTATCGGCGACAAATATTCCTTCACTCCGATAATGCAAATACACTGCCCGAACTTACTAACTATGTCTTCGATGGCATAATCTTCTGGGTATATTTATCTTCCGACGCCATCATGTGCATCAAGTGTAAGCAGTCGGGCCACCTGACCAAAAACTGT
This sequence comes from Lasioglossum villosulum, assembly GCA_963971365.1. NCBI lineage: Eukaryota > Metazoa > Arthropoda > Insecta > Hymenoptera > Halictidae > Lasioglossum > Lasioglossum villosulum. The sequence goes on from OZ020497.1 coordinate 12,969,147, forward strand.
TTCGTATACACAACAATCACCGTCAGTACTGGTAACGCGGACTCAAAAGACATTTCTCCCCTCGCCCCAGAAAACGAGCCACCTCCGGACCATGATATCGTTTCACGTACAATAGCTATTAATCACTTTCTTCTGGTAACTCTAAAAGACCGCTTTCCACCTCTGATTCTTTGTGTCTATGTCGCTTAGAAGATACCCCGTAGACTAAGGGACTGGAATTCTTCCTCTGATAACCTCTATCTGATGTCAGTGCTAAGCAGAGTAATACGGATAAGGAAATTGTGGTGACACAAGGAATAATGGAATATGATAGAGGCAAAGCTTCCGATGATAGACAACTTTATATTTATTAAATAACAATACTAAAAAGGGTATACAGGGTGTCCCAAAACTAGTGTAGGAGCGGGAAATGGGAGCTTCTTTGGGTCACTTGTTATGGTGTATTAGGTTTTGAGGGCCACCAATGTTTTTCGTATTCAGAACAAATCATTCTCCCATAAAATAATCTCGAATATTATTATTTCATGATGAATTAGAAATAATATTAAAATCAAGTACGATCGATGTCGCAGTAATCGGTACAGTTACCCTGTATTGGATGCGGTTACGACTTGGAATCCGACCGCTGCAAGGCAACTGGCAACCCTTGCCTGAAATAATTATAATAGACATTTATTGCAGTCTCAGATTTGCGGTTGACCATGGATTGTGCATGGGACCATTCAGCTCGTCCGATCTCCGTATCTAAACACAAGATAGGTAGGGGAGACCGGGACTGTAAGATTGGATTTTGAAGCATATAAAACGACGTAGATATAATATAGATATTTTTACATTTAATGGGTAATTTATTGGTCAATTTGTTATATTTCAACATTCTAACGTTCAAATTAAAATATTGAAATAGGTTTGTTATATTTTTTCATTTATTTCTCGTTGAGCGAAGGGGAACTTTTTTCCTCGTAGTGGAGCAAGTTGTAACTAGAGATAACATGAAATTTGCTAATATTTAATACTTTAATGAAATATTTTATTTGTTAATGAACTACAGCATTAATATATGTATGTAAATAATATCTATTTAGATTTAGATTAACAAAAATATGCTTTGTTTAACAGAACACCAAAAAAATATAGTAACTCAAATAGTGTCTACCTGGCAGCGGATGATTCTACAAGCAAAAATAAGTCGAGAAAAGGCATAACATTTTTTCATTTCACAACTTGTTTTCGAGAAAATTGAATTTAAAAATGCAAAGAATACACGTGCTCTTACATAGAAATTGTCTGACGCGTCTGACCATGATCAACCAATTCTACTACATGAAATTACAGTAACTTCCCTATGAATCGGGAAGTTAAAAATAAGTCGAAAAAAGGCATAACATTTTTTCATTTGACAACTTGTTTTCGAGAAAATCGAGTTTGGAGATGCAGCGAATACACGTGCTACTATTAGATAGAAATTGTCTGACGCATCTGACCATGATCAACCAATTCTACTACATGAAATTACAGTAACTTCCCTATGAATCGGGAAGTTAAAAATAAGTCGAAAAAAGGCATAACATTTTTCGTTTGGTAGCTCGCTTTCGAGAAAATCGAGTTTCAAAATGCAGCGAAATACACATGCTAATGCATAGGAATCGTCTGACCATCATCAACCAATTCTACTTTGTGCATGTACTAAAGCACGCGAACCTGGCGGAACTATAAACTCGATTTTCTCGAAAACGAGCTGCCAAACGAAAAAATGTTATTTCTTTTTCTCGGCTTACTTTTGCATATAGAATTACGCCCTTGTATACAGGGTGTTTGCGATAGTTTGGACCAGCGTTTTTTTCGTAAACGCTAAACATTAGAAAAAAACCGAAGAGGAAGAAGTTATACTATATTTTTCTAGCAATATGATAGCGTATCTACATTTTTTATTTGTAATATTTTTCTTAAAATAGACGTGACCTTCATTTTTTAATGGAATGCTACATATTTTTTACATCATGTAAAAGCGGGAATTAAGACGATTTCAACCATGTAGTACAGTTTGGTCTTCAGGGTCATACAAGGGCAGAAATAAAAGAAATAAATTTAACTCAGAAGTACATTCTTGCCTATGGAAATCACATTGAACACGAGATATAGTCTTATAAATACAATATTACAAAATGTTAAATTTATTAATTTTATTTCTGCCCTTGTATGACCCTGAAGACCATACTATACTACAGTAAGGAGCATAACTGAACCAATAACCACTAGTTTTGTATAAATCTTTATTTATTGCTAAGAATATAGAAGAACATTAAAAAATGAACATTATAGTAAGTTTTATTACAGTTAGAAGTAACATCAGAAATTTTTTCAACAATTAATGTCTGCTCGTTTAGCACTGGCAAAAAAGTGGATTGACTCGGTTTTGCACCACGTCCAATGTTTGGCAATATTTAATATATTATTTATTTTTAATATTTTGCCCACAACCCTTTTGCTTGTAAAACTACACTAATTCGATTCGGCATACTTTTTATTAATTTTTTGCAATAATCCGGAGATATTTTTTCCCACTGTTCTTGAATTCTATCGTATAAATCCTTGATTGAAGTTGGTTGGGAGTCATATGAATCCCGAAGTCGTCTTTTTAGTAAACCCCATAGATTCTCTATGGGGTTGAGGTCGGAGCTCTGTGCAGGCCAATCCAGAACAGAAAATTTGTTTGTATTGAGCCAATTTTTCACACTTTTAGCAGCGTGCTTAGGGTCTCGGTCATGCATGAAAATTACATTTTCATCTTTAAAAGGCAAATTTTCAACAGCATCTACGAGATGATCTTGTAAAAAATCCTTGTATATCTACTGATTCATGATGCCATTAATTCGGTGCAGTGATCTAACGCCAAATGCTGTTAAGCAACCCCAAAATATTAGGGATCCGCCTCCCTGTTTTACCGTTTGCTTTACGTGTCGTGGTTTGAGTCTTTCATTTTTACGAATCCAGCACCATGACATGCCATCTGAACAAAATCTATTAATTTTGGTCTCGTCTGACCAAATAACCCGTTCCCATTCAGTAGTTGTCCAGTGTTTATATTTTTTAGCAAATTCCAAACGAAGTTTTATGTTTTTCTTCGATAACATCGGCTTCTTTTTTTTCTTAATGCTTCTAAACTCACCTCCTTTGAGGGTTCTTCGTACTGTCCATTTGCTTTAATATTAAAATAAAATGATAATGGGATTGCGGTGGATCGCGTTTTCTCTTTGCCGTTTATGGAGATGAATTAAGCTTTCAAATTAAGTACTTAGCAACGCGTGCAAATGCGTGCAAATTTTGTAAAACTTACGACATTCTAATAATGTTTCTTAAGAAGTATCAGTTCATAAAATATATCATAAAGTGTGTGAAGGAAACGTAAACCTACCATTTCCAGTTACAGCCATACTGATAATCTATATATATATATATATATATATATATATATATTTATATATATATATATATTTATATATATATATATATATATATATATATATATAAATGGATGTTTGTATATATATATATATATATATATATATATATATATATAAATGGATGTTTGTATATATATATATATATATATATATATATATATATAAATGGATGTTTGTATATATATATATATATATATAAATGGATGTTTGTATATATATATATATATATATATATATATATATATTTAATTTATATACTTATATATTTATATATATGATTAATAAACTTCGAAACTGTTTGACCGATCAACATGAAACTTGGCACATATATGTATTTTTTCATGGAGAAGGTTTTTACGCTACACATTTTTTTGTAACTCGCCGCTGTAGATGGCGCTGCAATATGAAAATTGGCATACATAGGTATTTGAGCACGAGGTATTTTATACTGCGAAACACGTTCGGACACGTTCAAGGTCGAGTCTTCCTGGGAAAAGCATGCACGTGTCATATTATCCCCTCCCCCACGCCTACGAACAGGCTTTGCATTATTCAAGACTATATTAATTATTTCAACTATTATTTCAACAATAAATTGTTATTAATGAATTAATAATGTTCTCCGGAGTTATTATCCATATATATATACACAATATATATAAATGGATGTTTGTATATATATATATTAATATACTTAAGATCAAAATCTAAATTCTTCTCACATTTAGCACGGGTAAAGCCGTGTCGGGGGCTGCTAGTATCATATATAACAAGATCCTAACACAATTTATACACACATCAAGAAAGAACTCGATATTTTAAGGTTATAATTTGGAACAATTGACCAGGTCAGAAAACAAAAATGTGGTTACTGGAATGTTGACAGTCTTGCCAACAATAATACGATGATGTGATTTAGTGATTTTGCTTTTCTTAATGTAGTATACATATCAAACTATCATACAAGTATAAATTTTAACAGATTTACGTTAGTTGGTTTTTTCAATTTATTCGCGCTAGAACTTACTTCTAGACCACTGTGCAGCGTCAGGAAGTAGGTTTGCGCTGTTCAGTAATTCGTCGCTTCAATTGCTCCTCCATTTTCGGCTGGTAATCAGAACGCATCTGGCAGTCTCGCGTGCGACTGCAGTCTGTGGCTCGCCATTGTTACGTACGATTATTCACGAAGACGTATCCAGAGTGTAGAACAGCAAGACTGTGTTCTGTCTGTTAGGACTGTCTGACCTGTCTCATCCGGCAGACCAAAGAGCGAGATTGCCAGACGTGTGCTCTTCCTTCTCGGCGTTTAACCGCTGTAACGTCGGAAACACAGTGTTTCCCGTGGAAATGTCACTATCCTTGGGATATCTACGAGATGCTCCGAAGAAACTTCATCGCCGCTGCAGCAAAAAACTCACACGGATAAGGGGACCGCGTCTAGAAATATAATTTCGCGAACTTTTCGTCGAGACGTTTTTCAGAGGAGCACATGCGCGGGCAGGCGCCGGCACACACACACGCGCGCGCACACGCCATCACTTTCAACGAAGCACTTTTTCAATTTCACGAAGAAAGTGGCTGCAAAGCGGCCGTCGCGCTGAGCAAAATAATTTTTCTACAAATTTTTTAAGGGACATTATCTCGTGTTCTATTTGTCAGCCGGAAAACGCGAAACGCCCGAGCAATTTTTACCGTTCCAGCGACGCAGGATGTCAGAGCGCATTAAAATTTAACGCGGGACAGGGGTGACGGAACTGGACAGTTTAAGGGGTTAGACAATCTTGACATGTTGAAAATCTACCGTGTTCCGGCGAATTCTTTCTTAAAGAACAACAACGTTCCTTACGAAAATGTTTTTACTAGCGCAAGAGACACGCGCGAATAACATTATTGTGAATTTTCACTTCGCATTTTGAATTTATCATTTTCATTAAAGAATTTTTCAATTATTCTGAATGGGCTATGTATATGGGATATTTAGTTAGTCTATGATACATTACTTATCACCCAATGAAGAGTTTTTCTGATGTTTTAATTCCTATAAAATATAGAAACAGGCACATAAACCATCCCTTTGAAAAAACAAATTTTTTTCTTTGTAATTGTGATTTTTCGACGAAATGATAAAATCCTATTTGTCGTACAGTTGTATGAAGTAATTTGAACTATTTGATTTTTAATTTCGACTAAACACAATGTTATTATATCCATAATACTTTTTATCTAAAATCGTATCTTATACATACACGTAAGTATGTGTATAGAATAGGTACTTAACCTAAAACGATAGGCTGAAGTGAATCTCGTTTCTCGTCGTAGTTGCAAGGCACAGCATTAGCAAACATTTTTAGTGATTTTTGTGCCGTAGCAATGAGCTGCTCCTTCATTTTACTGTACGTATTATTGAGGGGTTAATTTGTCTTTTAGAAAGACAAGAGAAGCTTCTTTTTATATTTATATTATATCGTGGTAGGATCTAAATAATAATAAAACTTATCTCTACACACTATGCAATTTAATGCAATACTATGAATGTACAATCATATGCATAGTCTTTTGATGATCGAGATAGAAGTAAAATGATCCTGCTTATACCATTTAAGAACAAAATATCTTTTCAAAAACTGAGATTAAAAAGATATGAGAATAATTTGACAATTTTGTTTGCCTCACCAACGAGAATGCATTCTCATTCAATGTGATGCAATATAAGGAAAGCACAATCATTTGAATAGTCTTTTGGTGATCGAGATAGAAGTAAAATGATCCTGCTTATACCATTTAAGAACAAAATGTCTTTTCAAAAACTGAGATTAAAAAGATATGAAAATAATTTGACAATTTTGTTGCCTCACCAACGAGAATGCATTCCCATTCAATTTAATGCAGTATAAGGAATGCACAATCATGTGAATAGTATTTTGATGATCGAGATAGAAGTAAAATGATCCTGCTTATACCATTTAAGATCAAAATATCTTTTCAAAAACTGAGATTAAAAAGATATGAAAATAATTTGACAATTTTGTTTGCCTCACCAACGAGAATGCATTCTCATTCAATGTGATGCAATATAAAGAATGCACAATCATGTGAATAGTCTTTTGATGATCGAGATAGAAGTAAAATGATCCTGCTTATACCATTTAAGAAAAAATGTCTTCAAAAACTGAGATTAAAAAGATATGAGAATAATTTGACAATTTTGTTTGCCTCACCAACGAGAATGCATTCTCATTCAATTGTGAATTCAGTGCAAAATATTAATTTTTACGTATTTTGATCTCATTGGGAGAAAATTCCGCAGTAAAACGTACAACTCGCAGTAATAGGTACATTTACCCTAGTAGGATTTTTATATGCCAATGCCAAGAAATATCCGAACTAGTAAAGTGGTGTTCGTTGAAGGACACGGTAAAAGATCGTTGCCGTTGTTATGGAAACCTTTTACATTTCGTATTCCCAATACATTCGCCAGCATCGCTGCAATGAATGTATGCTTTTATCGAATCTGCCTCAATCATATTTATTCTGTGTCAAAAATATTGTTGTGTCCATAATCTTTTACTTTGATATTTTTTGCTTCAGCGATGTGCAAAACTGTTCTAGAATGTCAGCTATACGTTGCAAAGATTATTCCTGCTACGTGACCACTACCTATACTCGTGGTATTCGCACGTATTGGGGAAAATGTGAAAAATTATTTGGAATTGCGCTGCATCTATGTATATGTTTTTATAATTCTAAATGACGCACAAGCATCACGGTGGTTGAACGATGCAAGGAATTCGCTACTGCTACATTATTTTGAAACTGCATACATATGCACGGCTGCAACAATTCGACCGAAGAATTTTTTAAATTCTACAGAAAAATGGAAACCTACCTCCCTCTAGGTTAACTATTCAAAAGTTTCTTGTAACCATAATCCTTTGTACTTCGAATTATTTTTTCATTTTGTTGCCTACAACTCCCTGATATTTTAAGTGTTTCATTTGAAATTTACTTGAAAGGACGGTTTCTTGACTGCTACTTATTATAAACAATGTTTTATATTGATTATATTAAATATTACTCAAACTTTGTTGTAACTTATATTTGTGAAACTTATTTGTTTTTAACTGAAAAATAACACAATTAAATAAATAAAGGAAGAATTTTCTGCCAAAAACATTGTCTTGTGTTACTAAAAACAACAAAGATATTTTTGTTTACTAATTGTATTAAATAATAGAGCTCTAGAAATTTGTTGTAATTTATATTTGTGGAACTTATATTTGTTTTTAACTAAAAAGTAAGACGATTAAATAGATAAACGAAGACTGTAATACAATACATATAAACTCTTGTTTGATTAAGGAGTACAAAGGGTTAACTTTGATTATTCAACTTACCTGTTAATCTAAAACTATGCAACATATCATATAATATTAAGTATGCAATATTTAAAGTGTACGATTGTTGGAAATGAAATTCAGAACTACAACAAAGATGTATACGAAAAGTCTGTCAATGTCAATTTTCGACAAACTTTTGTTTAACAGATTTTCGCCGATTCCAAGAATCACGCTGTAACAGTTTTTACACATCATTTCTTGACACCCTGTACTTTATGAATGTAATGTGATAGTAATACGTTATATGTTAAAAGATGCAAAATATATGCAAATTTACTGCATAATTTATGTAAAATATAAGCAAACAATATTTGTGAAATAGCCGTCCTGAATAATCGTATTAGTAACGAATGAAACAGTCGAATTCATAAATTATAATATAATATGGAATAGTTGCATAATATTTATTACTGCTTGTAGTTGGCATTACAATATGTGACGATAATTATAGAGAATTATAGAGAATAAATATTATTTTCTATGCTGAATAAAATGTCCTTTCAATATCACAAGATGTGATTGAGGCATATTTGTACTTTTTTCCAGTATCGTGCTTTATTTCCTTCGGACCGTCGATATTTGAATCATTTAAAGTATTAATAAGTTTAGACAATATTTGAAATTCTAGATTTTTTTGAAAGACGTATTTATTATATTTATTATTATATATTAAATCAAAAGATTAATAAAGATCGACAACATATAATTAAAATAACACTGATAATATAGACTGCTAATCTATGTAGTATTTGTCACTAGATCAACCATTTTATTGCAAGCATAACAAGTAGTTGTATCAACATTTTCAAGTAAATGAATATTTCCAAGTTCGGATATCCATTTTGTTATCAATACACACTGTTTGTTTTTCGCAATTGTAAAACAAATGTTTCTATTCAGAATTTTAGGACTTGAATTTCACCTTACTTCCAAATTGTTACAAGGCAACTGAATTCGGTATGATATTTCAGTATACATAGATACAGGGTGTTCGACTACAGGTGGGAGAAAATTTAAAGGGTGGTTCTTAACGATGATATTTTTTTTTTATTTGTGCAATAGGAACCTCAAATAAGAGACGATTAATGTCATATAATTATTACTTTAACCACACATTAGTTAATAAGATTTCTCGTAATACTGTGTATGAAATACTGATTGCAGAATAACCTCTAAGACGAAAATTAAGAATAAAAAAATTGCGATTTCGGCTTTGTTATTTAACTATTAACAATTAAAAATCAACAACGCGTCTAACAAAAGTGTACGTTGTGTACGTCAAAGAGTTCAATGTTGTCCAACGATTTGTTAAACATTTTCACCTCGCTGGGGCCCCAAATGAGAATCAAGTTATGCATGCATCTGTCACTTGATACGTGACTGTCGCGTTGTTAATAGCTAAATAACGAAGTCGAAATCGCAATTTTTTTATTCTTCATTTTCGTCTTATATCATCGTTAAGAACCAACCCTTAAATTTTCTCCCACCTGTAGTTGAACACCCTGTATATGTATAGGATTACAATTTACGTCTTTAAACGCTACTTATAAACGAATGTCAGTGTAGTTGTGTCCTTTACGTTCATTGGAACTGTCGTATGTTGACATGATTTATAATATTATCGTGCAACAATATTATTAACTGTTTCTTAGGCCGTGGTCATACAGAGAGCGGCGAGCGGTAGAGCAATTTATTTTTCATTATTATTATGTGAGAAAAATGCAAAAAAATATGCACAATATGCACTATGCACAACATATGACATACGCATAGTCTTCAAAATAAAAAATATATTTTGGAATCGTCTAATCATGACAATTTTTTATCAGTTCTCATTGGTCTACCTATTTTCTATAAAAATGAGCATTTACATAAACTTCCGCAATCTCGTACTGCGATAAAACATCGCTTCATAAAAATCGCTTAAACTGATGAAAACCGCAATTCCTTTTGCATCAACCTAATATGAAACTCTGGAACATAGCTATTGAATATTGCAATTTTTCTGTGTGATCAGTTGACTGAGTGATCTGTATTGTATGAGTGATTGATTGAATGATCTGTGTTGTGTGATTGATTGAACGATGGGTTCTTTGGTATGATTCGTTATTGAGTGACGCTGTTGGCGTGCTTGATATGTTTGGTGTTGACTGTTCCTTTGTTTCTTTGCTAGCACTCTTTCCGCCTAGCGTGCAGCAGTGTGTTGACGGACACGTATTTTATTGGTGAAATTGTTTTTTTTATTGTTTTTTTCCTAAATAAAGTTTGCATTAACTTTTGACTGGTCACGTGGGGATTAATAGATCCCCAGTAATATTTAAACGCTCATAACATTGTCATTTGAATCGTACAAATTTTCTACTGTTGTAAAATATTACTTCTGAAAGATTGGTTAAAAACATAGTCACATTATATATCAAAGTTATACACGAGATTTTAATGAGGATTTATTATTTTATGTAAATATCTCCTTACGTTTATTGTAAAGGAATTATATTGGAATTCTGTTATGTTTCTAATATGAAATTATAAAGATACACGTGCTTTATAAACGCCATTTTTGTAAAAGAAAATGTCGCTTCAAATGACCCAAGGAAACTCCCATTTTCCGCTCTTACACTAGTTTTGGGACACCCTGTATGTGGTATCCTGATTTTCACTAACAAGTGTTCAACAGTAACTCGCAAGCATCGCACATGAGTCTTTTGTTTGATAACGTATTAGTAATTGTTGAAATATGTTTATGGAAGATTAATGCAGGAATGATATATCTGTGTTTTGATTTCAAAACAATTTCGTCATAAAAATAACAAACAGAGACCGGCTGATTTATATACATCCGCGACATTCTATCAATTTAATATGGCATAAGCTATGCCTTAATTATGTACTTAAGTCGAGATAAAAACGATTAGATCGTGTTTGGATTTATTTTAATCGAAAGATTTTCGAATGACCATTGGCAATAAAATTATAAAGATAAGACGACAATTGCTGAAAATAAAATGTTCTAGCCGCCGCATTGTACTCTTTCCTTACAGTGTATGTCGACTACGCATAGCTACGGCCCTAGCGAGTCGAGCTGTCAATGCTGTCAGTGATTATTTTCTTGTGCTGCTCATATACTAACCGAACCAATGGTTTGGGTTAGGTCTGGGTTTCTAGAAACGTCTGTAGAATTCAATACTGTGTAGTACATTCCTGTTGGATAAAGGATTTTTCACATAAATACAGAAGTAGAGCGTATAAACTATTGGGTTGGAACGAAAGTTCATAGCGTTTTTAAATTGAAACTTAAAGATAAAATTAGGATATTTATACATACATTTGTTCGATAACGTTTTTTCCATTCTTTTCTACTACTTTATGCCATTTTTAGGCGACTCATCATGTTATTCAATAAACCAGGGCTTCGGAGTCGGTAGATAAAATTCGTAACTTCGACTCCGACTCCAATCCCTCTTTTTTTATCTCCGACTCCGGCGCAGATTTCGACTCCGACTCCGACCCCGACTCCGATTCCGACTCCGATTCCGACTCCGACTCTCCAATTTGAAAAAATATGTACCCGACTAGAATTTTAGTTAGGCAGGCCGTTAGGCCCGCATTAGGCTAGCCTAATTTCACGTTAGGCCCTGATGGGGCAGCCACATTGGGCAGGCATGCGAAATGTAACGCAGTGTTACATTAAACCTAACCACATTAGGTTTTCCCAAAGACTACCCAATGCGGCACGCTGCATTAGGCCCACGTTAGGTTTATCCAATGACTATCCAATGAGGCAAACCGCAGTAGGCGCGCATTATGATATATCTGTTAGGCCCTAATGGGGCAGCCCCATTGGGCAGGCATGCGAAATGTGACGCAGTGCGTCGTCACTGCCTAATTGGGAAAGCCCTATGCGGGCCACATTAGGAATCCCGTGTTAGGGCCGCATTAGGAATCCCGCATTAGGGCCACATTAGGTTTTCCCAAAGACTATCCAATGCGGCACACCGCATTAGGCCCACGTTAGGTTTTCCCAAAGACTATCGAATGCAGCACGCCGCATTAGGCCCACGTTAGGTTTATCCAATGAGGCAAACCGCAGTAGGCGCGCATTAGGATATATCTGTTAGGCCCTAATGGGGCAGCCCCATTGTGCGGGCATGCAAAATGTAACGCAGTGCGTCGTCACTGCCCAATTGGGAAAGCCCTATGCGGGCCACATTAGGAATCCCGTGTTAGGACCGCATTAGGAATCCCGTGTTAGGTTCACGTTAGGTTTTCCCAAAGACTATCCAATGCGGCACACCGCATTAGGGCCACGTTAGGTTTATCCAATGACTATCCAATGCGGCACGCTGCATTAGGCCCACGTTAGGTTTATCCAATGACTATCCAATGAGGCAAACAGCAGTAGGCGCGCATTAGGGTATATCTGTTATGCCCTAATGGGGCAGCCCCATTGGGCAGGCATGCGAAATGTAACGCAGTGCGTCGTCACTGCCTAATTGGGAAAGCCGAATGAGAAATTAAGACATTAAGAAATTAAGTTAAATGTAATTATATTTGAAATCATAATAAAGTAAATAAAACGATTGGACAAGAAATGATGAATTAATAACAAATGCTTAACCTACTATATATGTATACGCGCTTAATCTACAATATAATGTTTAACATACTACGCACTTAATTTACAATATATGCTTAACTTATTAATTATGATGCCCTTAATCTACAATATACTTAACCTACTACACGTTTAACCTGCTACAATGATTGCTGCTTATGATTCTAATTGGCTATGTGGATGTGTAAAGGAGAGTACCCTCTATCTTTTGACCCAAACCTGAACTTTCTTGTACGTTTAATTTTCACGTAATACCTCGTTACTTTTTAACTCAAATGATGCCTGTTTACAAAAACCAATGATTTTCAAAAACGTTACATGATAGAACAACTCTGCTTTCGGATTTGGTTTTAGAATGACAAACTCTACAAGAATCACCAAACGCATGTTGCTAAACACGAAAAGAATTTCATTTTGTTCAACTGTGTTATAAATAAAAGGGTTAGAACACTATAATACTAACGTGTATTGAAAAAAAACGATTTTTCTGTGCAGGTCTATGAGATGTATGTGGCCGGTTATCAATTTAAGGTGCTTTCGCCAGTTTTCACGGGACATTGGGGCCTACAGACCAGGAAGACCAGACCAGCTTGGCGCGAGCGACAGAACAGTGCCAACAGGAAGCATTTCGAAACGTTTAAGAAAGAAGTTTTCGCCCGGTACATGCGGGATCCCCTAAAGATGATGAAGAACGTCAAGTGACGACGAAAACTGAGTGGAAGGTTTCGTTGATCGAACGCGAGTGAACCCTATTCGCCGTCCGTTTTATCTGTTGCGGGACTAAAACCGACGTGACACGACCGTCACACCGAAGTTTTACTATTTCACCTATCCTATTACTTAAGTTCCATACACGCGCGGACACTTTGAAATAAACACCACGGTTTTTTGATTACATGTCATGGTTACGCAAGCTCCGTTCCGCGGAAATAGAATTAACACGTACATAGTTGAGTAAATAATGAGACAGGGATTATTTTGTATGAGAAGTGCTGGCTTTTACTGTTGGAATAATTGGATTCGTTGGAACCAAAGTAGCTTCGTTTGATTGCTATGCGACTGTGATTATTGTTGTACTCTTGTCGGTTGTCTGTGTTATTGAGTTTTCCTAGGAATTGATCGTGGTTTCCTACTGCGGAAGTTCAGTGTTGTGTGCGGTACCTTAACGACGGTCAGTGACCGGAAAGTATTATGGAGAATATTGAAACGACGCACAGTGGGCGAGAAAGCAATCTTTGTGGCCAAAAACATTGTCCAACAAATTTCAACTTTTTTTGTTTTCATATAACTAAAGGGTGGGTCTTATAGAGTTTTGTGCGCTGATTCCGAATCTGACCTTAGTTTTTCTCCTACACGCACAGTTTTTGAAAAACATGACTTTGAAAAAAAAACTTATTTTTCAACTTTAAACAAATGTTGTGACGGTATGATAAAAGATATTGAATTGTTCTTTGCAGCAAAAGATTCTGTAGACTTTTCTGAATACGGTGATATCCATGATTAATACGTTATGATTGTTTAAACATTAATAAATAATCATTAAAGACGGAGAGACACCACTTTTGCACCAAATTTTGATGATATTTTTTAAATTATCTCAAAAAATAAGGGTCCAGCGGAGAATCGAAATATACCACGCGATAGAGCAGATTTTTATCTAGAAGATCCACCCTTTCAAGTTAGCAACAAATGACGTTTTTACCTTTCCAGAAAACAAAATATCATCGTCTGACACGAGTTGCTGCCAGTGGCGCTCTTCCACTAGCGCGGTCGTTCGTCGGCGCGCCACACGGTGTAAGACCGCGCTAGTGGAAGAGCGCCACTGGCAGCAACTCGTGTCAGACGATGATATTTTGTTTTCTGGAAAGGTAAAAACGTCATTTGTTGCTAACTTGAAAGGGTGGATCTTCTAGATAAAAATCTGCTCTATCGCGTGGTATATTTCGATTCTCCGCTGGACCCTTATTTTTTGAGATAATTTAAAAAATATCATCAAAATTTGGTGCAAAAGTGGTGTCTCTCCGTCTTTAATGATTATTTATTAATGTTTAAACAATCATAACGTATTAATCATGGATATCACCGTATTCAGAAAAGTCTACAGAATCTTTTGCTGCAAAGAACAATTCAATATCTTTTATCATACCGTCACAACATTTGTTTAAAGTTGAAAAATAAGTTTTTTTTTCAAAGTCATGTTTTTCAAAAACTGTGCGTGTAGGAGAAAAACTAAGGTCAGATTCGGAATCAGCGCACAAAACTCTATAAGACCCACCCTTTAGTTATATGAAAACATTTTTGGTGTTGGACATCTGCGTACAACTCAGTTTTCCACCGATTCAATTGGAATTTTTTTTAAATGTTCGCGAAAGTCTATAATTTGATGACGTGCTGCGCAAAAATCGTTATCAAGAATCCTTATCTACAAAACTCAATAACTCCGATACATCATCCGCCCATACCATCAATTTGCATGTCCCAGCTGAGTTGCCGACGCTTCTTAACCCTAAACCGCAAAATTTCAAACTGTAAATCTGGCCCTGAGAATTACCAATTGAATAGAATTACATTCGGCACTTATAAGACTTACCATTAATTTATTGATCCAACAGCAGCGTTTTCGCTTCTTCCGAAAGAACTTTCTTATGCTTGCCATGCTCTATTCTTAGAGAGCTTATAAGTGGATCGAATAATAATAACATATGCCGCATAATGTCTATATTTGTCTTTTTGCGGCAGCACATTCGGGAGTTTTCAGATCGTGATTTCCTGAAGACTTTATTATTTGCCTCTTGTGGCGGACGAAGTATCGGAGTTATTGAGTTTTGTTGATAAGGATTCTTGATAACGATTTTTGCGCACCACGTCATCAATATACAGTAATGTCGCGATAGTTGTCGTAGGATCTGTTCTCTGGAGCGACAACTTCCAAGACAACTGCTCATATTTTGATTTATGACTGGCCTCTACAGTCTACCGCGCCGAGACATCAATCGAAAGCCGAACGTAGAGAAGGACAGAATAATCGCGTGGCCGAGCGTGTCGCCGTCGCCGGCACAGTTCAAAGGCCCGCGTGTTCTCACAATGTAATGCGAATTAAAAATGCTTTAAAGTTTAAATGATATCGGCGCCAGGTTCGATCATTTTAGAAAGAAAAAACAACAAATGTGCAATTAGTAAATGTTTCTGACGTTTCGATCCCGATGTGGATCTTTTTCAAAGAACAAGTATTGCGTCTGAAAATATTTGAAAACACAAAATATGTCAGAATGCAAATTTTCACAATTTGTAATATAGAAAAACCATAAAATAAAATTTAATGTTTAATGGAAATTTACTTGTTGTATAGAAAAAGGACATAACATTGTAACACAAATTTTAAGTTAATATGTATATACTATTTAACTACATGGTGGCAAATACACAACTGGACACGTGCTGTTCAAAGGCAAAGGTAGTAATACCAGTATATGTGAATGACTCTATGCTATTGGTGGATCGATATCGATCAATAGCGATGCGTAGACAACGTGGCGGCATATTCAAATTACCAAACTACACACACATCTCGAACAACACATTACCAAGATATATTTGAACAAATTAAAATATAGTTATAACAAAATTCAACTTTTCTTTGAAAAGAAAGAAAAATAAACTAAAAAATTGTTTATTTATTTTAACAAACTATATGTTTTTTTGCTTGTTGGAGAGAAATAAATGTCAAAAACGAAAAGAAAAGAGAAAATGCTTTATTCTCCATTATTTTTTAATGAGATTTTACTGGCTTGTTCCTGGCAAAATTCTGATTAAGACAAGACCAAACACGGTATAATTTGGCCCATCAGTAATGTCTTGAAAGTTGCCATAGTACCTACTAGTGAATTTTGCCAGGAATAAGCTAGTCAAATCTCATTAAAAAATAATGAACATTGAGTAGGAAATTCACTAGTAGGCACTACGGCAACTTTCAAGACATTACTGATGGGCCAAATTACACCGTGTTTGGTCTTGTTTTAATCAGAATTTTGTTAGGAATAAGCCAGTAAAATCTCATAAAAAAATAATGAAAATTAAGCAGTTTGAAAATTCGATTCATGGTGTCAATGTAGTGGTGTTCACACCGATATACCCAAGCCCGCATCACACAGCGCCGCCTTGCGACCCGGCGCAGCATTCACAGCTGGTGGAATGGGTAGGCACTGCGGCAACTATCGTGTACAGCTCTTGCGACAACTATCGCGACATTACTGTACAGACCTTCACGAACCTTAGAAAAAAATTCCAATTGAATCGGTGGAAAACCGAGTTGTAGGCAGATTTTTGGCCACAAAGATTGCCTAGAGCTAAAAGACGTGGAACAGATAAGCGGAAGATCGAGAATAGATTTCGAATTGTTTTAAATGTTCAAGGTTATTTTCTTTTTAGTTGAAGTTATGAAAAACTATTTGACGTTACAAATTCGAAGAAATAAGCTGAATCTCCACGTTCTTAATTTACAGCGTTTTGGCTTTGGTTTGACAGAGTAGAAGATGTATTTTGCGATGACTGTATTATTTATTTCATTCACAGTAGCGTGAATTGTTTGATCGAAAGTGACAGGATATTTTCAGAATTGCCGTGTTGGTTCTTCAATATAAAGGTCTAATGGGAATCGATTGTTCTATTTTTCACGGTAGTCAAGAGGTAAAACGTTTTCTATGTATTTTCTATTGTATTTGCATCACACGGTGACGTTCACGCGACGACTAATACAAACGATCAATGAACATACATCGCGTTTTAGTGTTAATATTCGTAATAAGCGATTGCAGACGTGCTCGTGTGAAGTTGATCCGAATCACTGGTCCAATAAGTATGTAACTCATCGATGTCTCGAATAAGTTCAGCGAAATATGAATGATTTGTCGTCTTCGGGTTTTTCGACCGAAGAGTTTGTTGTTTATAATGGATCGCCCCAAAGCTGATAGCACAGTTTTAATCTCATCGTACAACAGATACCGATACTTAACACTTTGCCAAACGTGCGCGTTACCGCTGAACTTCCACTCAGGGGACTGAAAATTTTCAACTTCACCGAATGTAACATTACACAGTTTGACGGAAAAAATGATAAAACTTCAAATTCTAGTGCGCGGAATCCAAGTTTCAGTGTGCAGAGTTCACTGGTTTAGAAGTTATACACGAGTAAAGTTACTCGATTTCAAGCGCGTTTGAGAGGTTAGAACGCTGCCATATTGATTTTCAAATATAGGAGCTGGTATGATGTATCGCGTGATTCAATACTCACACTAGAATTTCAAGTTTTATCATTCTGTCGTCGAAATATCATATTACATCCGGAAAAGTTGAAAATGTTTGGACCCCTGATAGTCCAGTCGGCAGGACGAAAAATGGCGTCTATCTGGAAAGTATTCCGAACTCGATGAAAGGGTATAGCCGGATAAGATGGTCAAAAATGCCCTTGAACCGAATTGTATCGACGAAGTGTCATTCGATAGGGCACCAAAGAAAGCATACTGTGCAAAATCTCAACCCTGTATCTCGATCGGGAGGGTAGTTATGGGGTGAAATCGAAGAATCAGTTTTTGGACTATTTTCCGTAGTTAATTATGTTTAAAAATTCTGAGAAAAATGTGACATATGTAAAGTATCCAAATGCATACTTCGCAATGGGTTTCAAATTTTCAAATTGAAAATTCTGCTTGTAAAAAATCAAAAACCTCAAAAAAATCGAAATATTTAAATATTGCTACTAAAAGAAATATACAAAAAAACCATTGATTATTATATAGTTAGACATAAATAAAAAGAATTAATCAAGTAAAAAAAACCTAGTATAAGCGTGTCAACAGACGAACGGTCAATGCGTTGAGCCAACCGATCCGTTGGGAATTTGTTTCATACTTTCAGATCTAATAGGCTGACATAGTAAAAATACTAATCAAGCCGATTTCGTTGTTTAATTATTTTTTAGAAATGTTCAAGGTTTATCAGAGCGTGATAGACTCAAAAAATAAATAGAACGTTATAATTTTAAGGTTAATTTATTGTTACTTCTTCGCGGAAAAAACGTCGAAAAAATCGGTTTTTATTTCTTTTGACAACGGCGCAGTAAACCAAAAAATCTGAAAAAATTCATGAACCATACCAATAACAATATATCGCTACTGTAAAAATATAAAAGTTGTCACTCTAGAACTTCCATGAGAAACCTGCATTTTTCCGATTTTTTTGAGGTTTTTGATTTTTTACAAGCAGAATTTTCAATTTAAAAATCTGAAACCAATTGCGAAGTATGCATTTAGATACATTACATATGTCATATTTTTCTCAGAATTTTTAAACATAATTAACTAGAGAAAATAGTCCAAAAACTGATTTTTCGATTTTACCCCATAACTACCCTCCCGATCGAGATACAGGGTTGAGATTTTGCACAGTATGCTTTTTTTGGTGCCCTATCGAATGACACTTTTGATACCCTTTTGACACGTCATTTAGGGGTACTCTGGGGTGTCGTATCTGAGTTTTCGACCTCGAGCACCCTGTGCTAACTTGGGTAGGGGGTAAAGACCACGATTTTTATTACCTTACTTTGGGTTTTCGCTTGTTACTCAAAAACTATGGGTCCTAAGAACTTTTCATTTTCATTTTTGAAAAGAGCATTAAATTTACTTCAAAAACTGTTCAATTGTAATTTTCGGCCCAATAGGCACCGAGTTAGGACCCATAGTTTTTGAGTAACAAGCGAAAACCTAAAGTAAGGTAATTAAAATCGTGGTCTTTACCCCCTCCCCAAGTTAGCACAGGGTGCTCGAGGTCGAAAACTCAGATACGACACCCCAGAGTACCCCTAAATGGCGTGTCAAAATTTCATCGAGTTCGGAATACTTTCCAGGTAAAAGTACCTGGCGACTGGACTATGAGTGAAAGTTCAAATCGCGCCACAGGTAACTGTACATTTCCCATCGTGAGAGATCTTTCCAATCGGTCATGCAGCGTTTTACTTCAAATCAAGGAGATCTCCCGTTCGGTTGGCTACGTGTTATGAAGGCTGACGTATCTATTAGGTCATCCCATAAGTTTGTGACGTTTTTCGAGCAGTTGCTAATGTTAATTTTGTAATCATATCTTTAAGTTTGCTTTAGGTGTTTTCAGAACAGCTGACATCTCCTCAACTGACAAACTTGATTTCTGTACAAGGTCTCGAATTTGATCTTCGTCTGTCTACATTCGTTTCTTCTAAACAAATATTCTCACGTTTGAAAATCAAATCTTTAATCAAAATGGTAGATTCAATATGGCGGACCGAAAAATCGAAACTGAATAGTTTTTTTTTGAAAATTGATATATAATTAGTTATTGGGGGATGCTGATTTTGAATTTGCAAAATTTACAAAGGTCCAAATTATAATTATAATTTAATACATTTAAATGTATTAAAATATAAGTAAATATTATAAAAGTACGAAACTATAAAAATATGAAGTACACATTAATCAAATACGTGTAAATCCCAAATCCAAGTAAATTAAACGTGTCAAACGGTTTCGCTTACAGCAAATATAGTACAAGTTCAATTGCAGGTTTTAAGGTTATGTTTTATTCCATCTAGTGGTCAAAATATAAAGTTTAGATACGAAATACTGGTGCGAGATTGTCCAACAATATATTTCGCTCATCAACTGATATATTCATTTTTAAATGCATTTGTTTGTGAATAACAATTCGTTATTAACTTTAAAATGTTATTAACACATGAAATAAACTTAATTCGTGCTATTTTTTACAGCAGATTCAGATAAATAGCTTTTCTTGATTTTGGGTATTCGCACTTAACTGTCTGCATGAAAATACATACAGTATTATATTATTAATATCTTTTTGATGGGGAAAAATGGGCAAACGGGGTTTGTTTCATAACTTTAAGATTACTTTAAGAAAAAGATTTATCCTAGTTTCGTTCAGGCACAATGAGGCACAAATATTTTTGTCCAAGTTTCGCCCACTGTGTGCCGTAAAGTTTATAAATCGACGCAACAAATGTATACACAAAAGTCGGCACGAACTTGTGGGATGACCATATTGATCTTAGACCATATATATTTATAGACCTAGCATAGGTATAGGTATGTATAGAACGCAGTGCTCCAAGATAACAGAGTATCTTGTGCCCACAAGTCACGTCACATTATAATTCAAAATGGTAGATAACGATATATAAACGTGGCGTACAATATAATTATGCAAACACTTATGTAAACATTAAATTCTTCTCGATCGAAAATTAATAATATAATAAATTGAATGATATCGGCGCTAGGTTCGATCATTACTAGAAAAACAACAAATGTGCAATTATTTAAACATGTTTCTAATGTTTCGTTCCCTATGTGGATCTTTTTCAAAGAGACATTTTTGCTAATTTTTGTTCCAAAATGTTCTTGTCCACTTTTCACACAACAAGTATGTATATTTTAATTTTTGATTTTTCTGTGTGATAATTGTTTTCATACCAAAAATAATTTTTTCCTTTTTGTGTTCTTTCATATTTTTCAGACGCAAAAGTGTCTCTTCGAAAAAGATCCACATAAGGATCGAGACGTTAGAAACATGTTTAAATAATTGCACATTTGTTGTTTTTCTAATAATGATCGAACCTAGCGCCGATATCATTGAATTTATTAACTTATGTAAACATTTGGAAAAATGGTGCAAACTTGCATAAAGAATTGAAAGGAACGATGGAACCGTGATACAAATATATCTTTTCACTAGTAAGTATTTCATACTTAATGTTGCATATTGTATATTGTTTTTAGTATTCTTTTCTAAAATAAAGTAAGTTAAATAAACTATTTTTTCTCGATCGTATTAATATTTATAAAGTGAGTTGTCAGAAAAATAAATACAGATTCAATATTATCAACGTCTACATTAAAAATTCAACTTTTTCCAAATTATAATTGACAAAATCAGTTAACCATGTTTACAATAATAAGAGAAAAGGAAAAATGAACGAGTAATTAAATGAAATATGTATTACAGTTACAGTTCTCATAAATATTTATACAGAATGAAATACGAAGACAATTCCCCTTTTCTCTCTAGTCATCTGGTAGATAAAGTAATCTTAGAACATGGCATGTTATCCGAAGTTGGGTCTATTAGTATACATGGTCTAGGATCTAGATAAACACCGATACGTGGATCACCGAAGAAAGCTCGGTCTTATAAATCGTAGGACTCTCTCATTTCTGGTCGGTGCACATTCACCAATCATTTTTGCAATATCCGTCCCCTATCAGTCAGTGACATATCATGTGCAAATAGTCACAGAGTTAAGAAGAAATCACCTGTAAGCTATCGTTTATCAGTTCTAGGAGAGGTACGTAGACAACAAGTTCAACGACAGATAACGCGTGCTATCAACTCTCCATTTCGTAACGCACGAAACGCTGTCTAACCCGTGATCGAAACTGACATGATTTATTGCCGTGTATTCTGTTCCTCAATGACTTGAGCGATAATTCAAGGCCTAAGGCTATGAAGTACTTATTCCGTAGCGATTGATAAAGAATCATCGGCACTTTTCAACTAATTATCGATTATTATTATCTACTTTGGAAGCATGTAGCTGATGTATATAATAACTGTCCATTTCAGCTATCTTTTTCGCAAACAGGCTAGATACTTTCTGAAAATTTTTGGAAACAGCGATAACGTATTTTTCAAATGTCTTACTGAATATAAATTCAACTAAATAATTATTGGGATCATATTCACGAAACAGAGATTTCAAGCATATCCTAATTTCTTTAAGTCTAGTAATAAAGAATGTTATATATGAGTTTTGAAAACTTTTCTACGAATATCCGAAAGTGAATCGAATCGGTAAGATGCACCCTCAGACCACGTATTTTCATCCGAACTACTTTTCATCCAAATAAACTGTTTAAGAAACGAACAAATAAAATCTTCGCAATGATACTCGGACCTTAACAGCATACTAAAAATATCATAGAAATCAGAGGGTAGTACGGTAAGTTTTTTAAATACATGATCTGTTTATGGACCTAGTTGTTTTAGAAATGGTATTTCAAAATTCGGTTAACAAATCTGTTATAAAACTTTGTACACTGTCACAAAATTTAACATATTGTATAATACCAAGAAATTCAAAGTGAAGTTTTGTTACTATTGTAAATATTGTACTGTGAAGTTCAATAAGATATAAAAAGATGTATATAAGTGTGTACATTTTTACCTTTAATCATCAAGTAATATATATATATATATTTTTTTTTTATTGCATATTTCGAATTACCAACAATTGCGGCATTGTTTTAAATTATATTGACCTGATGACGTAATCTATCGGGCCCCAATAGTTACCTCCAAAATGATATCGAATTTTATTACTAGACCGCGGATTTTTTTGCATTTATGTCTTCAAAAGTTTTTAAAAAATGCTAGGAAATGAAATTCCACTGAATTCAGTACGATTTTTATTTATTTCAGATCTATAAAGACAAACCACTGAAAATAATATTTTACATGATTCCACTTTCGTAAAATTTTCCTGCGAAAAATGGAAATTACATAAACATCTGCAGTCTAGTTATTACACAATTATATACAGTAGGTCACGAAAATATTCGGACACCAGTATAGTTTTGACTATTATAGTCCGTCCTTCATAAATTTATACGATATCAACAAAAAGAGGTTTCATGTATGTTACTATGCAGTGTGTAGTTGACATAGACACAAGAGATATCTATTTACGATAAGTGATTACATAAATAATAAAAGAAAAATGGAAAATATGCTCATTTTCATGACACGAAAATATTCGGACACTATCAAAACGAAGTTTATAACACTATACATAAATCTTGTTTTTATAAATTAATATTTTGTTGGATATCCCGTATGTTTTATAACGTGCCGTAATCGCATTGGCATATTACAAATTATTTTTTAAAAATAATCTTGTCCAATAAGTATTCTCCTTGCAGACGTCTTTTTAGTTCGTTCTTTGTGTTTATGGGAGTTGTTTGAATTCGGCGATCTAATTCATCTCATTTTTCAATGGTATTCAAATCTGGCGATTGCGGTGGTGGGTGGATGACATTCTTGGAAGTGTATAATATGAATTCTTGCACAAAACGCGAGGCTGTTCTTCCGTGTATATCAAAAATCAGAATTCATGGTAAATAAACTTGTGTTTCTCGATCGTATTATTGTTAAAAACAATTGCAAAATGATCTCGGCGCTACGGTTCGATCACTAAACTACTTTAAGCAATTTTGCTAATTATAAATTAATTCGACGTTTCGGTTCAGTGTCGTGCAAACGGACATGGGGAACGCACGCGTTTCACGTGTCTCACGACTCTCAAATTTAAATATTTAATCACACGTAAGCAAGTGAGTACAAATTGTTTTCCTGTAGGGTAACTGCACCAGTGAATGAACGGGCACCAGTAAATGAACGCTTTTGTATATTTCAACAAATTTTAACCCGGACGGCATACTAGCGATAAAATTGTGATTAAA
This sequence comes from Lasioglossum villosulum, assembly GCA_963971365.1. NCBI lineage: Eukaryota > Metazoa > Arthropoda > Insecta > Hymenoptera > Halictidae > Lasioglossum > Lasioglossum villosulum. Next base: position 12,993,187 of record OZ020497.1, read on the forward strand.
GAGTTAATTAAAAAGGAGAATATTGTTTAGTAATTTTGTTCATTGATTGGACTAGCATTATTCAATTACTAGAATGTAGTGTTCATTCACTGGTATTTTTCATATTTTTGATTTAACGTTTAATAAAGAAGAAGAATAATAATTTCATTGTATTTGTGTTCATTTATTTTTGACAAATGAAGTATAGGGAGCTATTTGGCATATATGAGATTCCTTTAATTCACATAGTTTTTTTTTAAGTAAAATATTTTCCTGAACCATTTCTTAAATGTTCATTCACTGGTGCAGTTACCCTACTTTAAACATTTATTAGTTTTCTTTAAAAAAATAGTTTCTTTTTGTTCTTTGAAATTTGAAAATTGTATGCCTTATTTAAAATATTTTCATTACAGACGCAATTTCAATTAATTTCTTGAAAATGGTTCAAACCAGAACCGAAACGTCGAATTAATTTATAATTAGCAAAATTGCTTAAAGTAGTTTAGTGATCGAACCGTAGCGCCGAGATCATTTTGCAACTGTTTTTAAAAATCAGAATTCGATGAAATTTTATAAATAGGTTCTTTTTTGACTAAAATGACGATTGCCAGAAGGATTTCTCCCTCTTCGCAAAAAATTTTTTATCATTTCAACGTTGCGCTCTAACTTACACGGGGGGAGGTTTACTAAAGTTCAGCCTTATACACATACACGTCGCTGGCGCGTGTCGATGTCGATGACGCAATGTCATTCGATACCTTTATTTGCAACCAGGGACTGAAAACCGTTATGATATCGGTTCCGGTTCCGAAACAGTTGTGAGGAACCGAAATGATTTTATAACTGTTACGAGAATATCGGTTCTGGCTTATATCGGGCAAACACAATAGAGAATACAGAACTGTTATGATATCGGTTCCAGTGCATACAGTATGACAGAACCGAAATCCGGAACTGAAATCCAGAACCGAAATCCAGAACCGAAATATAACAGTTACAGAACCGAAATAATATCGGTTCTCCAGAACCGTAACCGTAACCGATATTCTCGTAACAGTTATAAAATCATTTCGGTTCTTCATAACTGTTTCGGCCAGAACCGATATATAACAGTTTGAAACAGTTATTTCCATAACTGTGTTCTGTCGTCGCTATGTGTGAGCGCGACGTTTTCCGGATCTGTGCCCGCCAATTTAATATTGGGCCAGTAGTTCAAATGTTATAATGACATGAAGACGCAAAAGACATTATCGGTTCGCAAGACAATAAATATACGTTAAATGAAGCGTTTCGTCCCGGACCTGCTAGTGGACTCATCAGTAAGGCTGATCTAGCAGGTCCTGCCTTATACGCGTGCAGATTGTATATCTAAAATAGACTTGAATCGCGACAATATCATACGCTCGCGGATCTGAAGAAGATGCGATCCCGTTCGACGCGTGTCCTGATCGCTGGACATTGGACTGCCGTAAACCGAGTTAAAGTGACGCGACTGACTGACGAGACTAAACTGAAGAACGCGGTCTCAACGCGAGGTTCGTCAGACTTCTCGAACAGGAAATAAGATGCACTGATTGGTCCCTGCAGAAAGTTGCATTTTCCAATCAGTACACTTTTAACTGTTAGGACCTCCTTCCTGTAGCACTGAATGAGGCCCTTGGAAGGAGGAGTAGGGCGATCCCTGTATCGGTCACAGACGCGTCTCGGTAATTCGACACGGGACGGTTAACGGTCGCGGGCGATCCTTCGGAGGGACACGATTTATGACACTTTGTATTTTAAGTGTAGAAAATAGCTAAATATTAGGCCATATGCCTCGACTGGTCGTCGAATGACCATAGTTTGGTTAATCCTCTACGACGGTCTTTAGGCACGAACGGACCATAAATAATAATCGAAAGAAGTCTACGTGGATGGTTCCGACGCGACGGAACAACTGTTTCAGTCCCTGTTTGCAACTTTCATTCAAACTTTTCTTCGAATAAAATTTTATTCAATAACGGCGAAATTTCATTGGAATAACGCCCAACTCTGAACTCCCCCTAGGTATAATAGGTAGCAAAACCTTGGGAGGTAATTGCAAAGTCCAACCGGATTTGGTCTTGGACAATTCACACCCGACACTGACAGTTGCTATAATTTGTTAGAGCAAGTGCTCGTGCACAATAGCAGTGCAAGTCCACAATAGCACTACGACGGTGTCAGTGAAAAATTACGATGATCGATTCGAAGAGTGCGGAAAGCGAGCAGCGTGGAATAGAAAAGGAGAAGAGGAGGAAGCGGAGGTTCGGGGCGCGGAAGAAGGTTCGCGTGCAGGGATGCAGGTTCGCACAATCAAGTAGCCGCGATCAGCGTCGATAGCGGTTGGGCTTCTCGTGTCTTCCGGTTCATCGATTCCGTCCGGAACGAAACTAACTGCGCTTGCTGCTTCCACTCACGAATCCCTAAAGTCATCAGAGACTGCCATGCGGGATCGCGGAATAAATATCCGCCGGTGAGTTTCGCGGCACGTACACCCCGGCGCACGAGCAGGAAAACGAGGTCGGGGAACTTAAGGGAAACGTACCTCGTTAGCTGTCTGTGATTTAAGAGGGCGGCACGGCGTCTAAGTTCAAGATCGACTCGACTGTTTCAGAGGAGCGACGCGACTTTTTTTCGTTCTTTCTTTTTTCCAGTTTTTCCCCACGCAACGCGTAAAGAACTCAGACTTCGCCCGCGGACATCACGCATCGGCGCGGCGCGGCAAAAGGAAGCGAAACTGCGTTTGTGATTACACGGTCTGTTGATAACCGACACTATACACGGTGATCCGTAACGTAGTTTTAGCAGTTCTTGAGCTTTATGATTTTTTTATTGAAAAAACGAATTGAGTGGAAATTAGCACGGCAATTATTTACTTTAGGGGCTGCCTCGCCGATTTTAATGACCTTGAAATATGTTGTCAAGGTCATCATTCTGAACAACTTTCTCCTGTACATGTTACCGTCGCTCAGTTTTAGTTTCCGAGATATTCGCAAAGAAGTTTCAAGTTGTGACCGTGGCCGACATCTCGGCGGTCACAATTTCAAATCTAACCTAACCTAACCTAACCATAACTCATTCTATTCGTATGATTTTTCCCTTAATAGTTCAAATTTCGAAATATACAGTGGCGTGCAATAATATTCGGCCGGTCTAAAAAAGACGATAACTTTTTTAATATTGTACTATTCTATTTTAATTATTTTGGGAAGCTAGAGCAATCAATTTGCCACAGAATGCGAAAAAAATTTTGTCAAAAATTGCAATTGTTTTTTATGTGGGCCTATATTTAAAATTTAAAAAATACGTTTTGTAGATCTGTGTGAATTGTATGCACTGTGAAAGTTTCATCGAAATCGGTTGATGCAGAAAGAAACGTCATTGAAAGATGTAAGAGTTCTTGGATTTATTGCAACTAGAGGCCGAAAGTCGTGAAAATTTGCAATTTTTACCATCTTTAAACGGTTGTAGCTCATTGCAACGTCGACCGATTTTGACGAAATTTTCAGAATATGTTTAATTGACACAGGTCTACAAAACGTATTTTTTAAATTTTCAATATAGGTCCAGATAATAAGTTGTAAAATGCAACTTTTAGTATTTTTGCTACAATTCCGATCAATTGCAATTTTGGACAAAATTTTTTTTCACATCCTGTGGTAAACTAACTGCTCTAGCTTCCCAAAAAATTCAAATAGTATAGTACAATATTAAAAAAGTTATCGTCTTTTTGAGAGCGGCCGAATATTATTGCACGCCACTGTAGCTGCAATGCAAAAATTATGCGATCAAAATGAGTTGTGGTTGGGTCGTAGAGTGGGCGGAGAGGATAGTCTTTACAGTATTAGTGATAGTTTTTTGCGAATATCTTGAAAACTAAAATCGAGCGGCGGTAACATGTATAGGAAAAAGTTGTTGAGAATGATGACCTTGACAACATATCTCAAGGTCATCAAAATCGGTGAGGAGGCCCCTCACGTAAATAATTACCATTATGACAAATAGCTTTGGTTATATAGATAATGTTTATTCGTGTAATAACATATAAAATTAATTTTCTTCGTTTAAGATATCGTCATTGATTAGTTGTACCTTTACATTATTTTTAACCTTTGAATGGCAGAATTTGATTCCGTGTGGCATAATACATTATGCTGTAGTGAACCCAGTTTCTCATCGTAGTTGCAATTCGTACCGCAGTATTAGAAATATTCATTAATGATTTTTGAGCATCCTCTACCGAGCCTCGAAAGTAACTGGTACATGTTTCCTTATAAAAATGACAAGATTAATTTTATTTAGACTTTGTGCGGCTCCTATTGGAATACGTGCACTACTAAAGATACAGTAAATGCTCCTTTACTGTCCAACAGTCGTGTTTTGCACGGACAGTGATCGTACCCGGACATTATTTTTGATTCATCACTATTCTACCGCACCAAGCGAGACTTCAATACAGAGCCAAACATAGGACAGAATTAATTGTGGCGCAGCGAACGTAGGCGCTGAACAGTGATCGTGCCCACGAACCCGGACAGTAAAGGGGCGTTTACTGTATCTATACAATCGTTTCTTATGTAATCAGTTTTATTATTTTTCTAATTGTAAAATAAAAAATCTGAAACCGGTCATTTCGACCGGCGTTGGTAGGTTTAGTGTTAATGTACGTAATACTGTGGGCTTAAGTTTTTTTATTAAAAGGGTCAGAGACGTTTCTTTATATGTTTTTATTGTATCGGAATAAGTATGTAGTTAATAATAATACTATCCCCTATGCAATTTGAAGCAACATAAAGAATGTACAATTATGTGAACAACACAGTCCATTGGGGTGACCGAGGTAGAAGAAAAATGGTTTTATTTTTACCTTTTATGGACAATGTATTTTCAAATCCTGAGGTTATAAATATACAGGATATCCCACATAAATTATAACACGTAAATATCTTTCGTATTTACAGTCCTATCAGAAAAAATTTTTTACGTCGGGTTTTTTAATGAAATTGCAATGTCACCGATGTTTTTTTAAGTGGAATAGTATATTCTTTTTGCGATAGCATGATAGACAATAAAGACCTGAATTTAGTGGATACCACCTTTTTGACCTTGAAATGACCTTGATATGATATGTGAAGGTCATCCCGACGTAAACAACGCGCAATCTTTGCTGAAACACGTAAGTTTTAAACTTCCACATTTCATCCGCTTCAACATGATTATTCTTGCTCAAGGTCATTTCAAGGTCAAAAAGGTGGTATCCACTAAATTCAGTTTTTTATTGTCTATCATGCTATCGCAAAAAATATGCTATTCCATTAAAAAAAACATCGGTGACATTGCAATTTCATTTAAAAACACGACATAAAAATTTTTTTTCTTCATTATTATATTGCCCCCCTGCAATAGCGTCACTTTGTCCTCTGAAGTTTTCTGATAGGACTGTAAATACGAAAGATATTTAGGTGTTATCATTTATGTGGGACAACCTGTATAAAAATAATTAACAATTTTGTTAGCCTCAGCAACGAAAATAAATTCTCATTGAATTACATAAATTTATTCAGGATAGAATATTTATTTTTACGTATTTTAATCTCATTGTGAAAATATACCGCAATAAATTGTACACCATTAGTAATTGGTAGATTTACCCTGTGCAACTACTTACACTTTCTTAAGCCTGAAGTTTTTTGAACCACAAAAATGTGTCACATTTCTAAAGCGCGAATTCTACATTTATATAACCATTTGATCGGAAAACATGAGCCTAAAATTATTTTTATCAACGCTTTAATCCTCCCGAGATCGACAATATACGCTACCCCATCGATACCCGTACAAATTCTTGAGTTTCTCAAAAGTGCATTTCTCTGCTGCACACAGTAGAAAAAGACGTACCAAAAAGCTCGTAATAAAACGCATTCTTTGGAAAGTTTGCATACCAGCGAGGCTGAAAACACTTGTCCTGGAAGCAATATACAGGTCGATTATAAAGTTTCCTCTCGAAACTTACGTCATGTTGCGTTGGAGTTTACCACTTACACATTGGAAAATAACTTTGTGGTGGCACCTCTTGTAGACGCCTCCACTAGAGGTTTGCTGATCTGATAAATTCCCGCTGTTGTCTATCTGATTCGTCACCAGTTTGTCTCAAGTTACCCAGTATACTTCTGTAGGATAAAGACGAGCTGTATCTAAAAATTGGACTAATTCGGTAAAAATGTTTATGTGTCATCTGATGCACATTATTCTCTGCAAAATACAGTAAAGTAAACTGTTTCTTAGATACTGGGGTTCTACTATTTCTTTGTGATCTCTCTGACTGCGTCGAACATAGATAAGGACGGCGCATGGGTTCAAACAACAAATTTATAAAATTTTGCTGTAACATTCTTGAGGAACCGGATTTTTCATTCGTGGATATTTCCTTTTTAATGAACAAAAGCATCTGGTGATTTAGATGTAAAAATATTTTAATTGAAATGACGGTAAGTTTTATGAAATTTGATGTTTTCCAATTTTTAATTTTCCGTGAAACCGGTTTAAACTGGTTTTAATTTTTCACAGAGGAAAACCAAGACATATTTACAACTTAAGATACAATGTTTTAATTTTTTTTATTTATAATGATTATTATTATATTTTTATTTATAATAATTGTGCATACATAACATTCTAAAATAAACAATTAACAAAATAATATCCTTCAAAAATCATAAAAATGAACAAATTGTTTCTATTTATGTAATTATTTTACTTCATTCTTTATTTAATAAAATATTACTTCAAAAAGCATAGAACGTCAATGGATAGGGTTAGTCGTGTACTTATCTTGGACACAAAATTACCAGAAATAGAAAAAAGTATTAAATAATAAATCTAAATTTTTTGTTCTTTTATTTGTAGCCTCTAAGGTCGAAAACTTCTTTAATATTTGAGGCCTAGATGAAGTAATTTCTTTTAAGTTCTTGCAGATCTCTAAGCGTACACAAACAAGATTATCAACAAATGGTCGTCCCGCTTATTCTTCACATGATTAAATGAAATTTTCAATATAATTTTAAAATTTGAGGATAAATTAAAATTATAGAATAAACTTTAATAATATGTTCATAATTAAATGAAATTTTCAATATAATTTTAAAATTTTAGGATAAATTAAAATTTTTTGTTTAATCGTGTTCTACTGGTCATAAGGACCAACTTTGTGAAAGAAACCATTGGTCGTATCTCAACCGTTCTCTTAAAAAATGATGTTGCATTTCTTATCATTTTTGCAACTTCTTTACAACAAAGAAGTATATCGCTCATTTTTTAACAGTACCACCAACCAGCGTAGATCCCGAAAGAGCATTTCCAACTGCAGGCAATTTGTGCAGAAAAATACGTTCCAGGCTTAGTGATAGTCCAATAGATGCATTATGTTTTATACAAACATGATTATTTTACTCTACATATTAATAATATTTGACTATAACATTTGTTCCGTTATTTTCTATTTGTACATAACAAAATTGTTTATATTTTTATAGTTCATTATGTTTTGTGTAAAACTAATAAATATTGCAAAGAAACAACTGTGTTTTTGTACCATTTTTGAAAATTCCTAATATCGGTATTGATACCGGTATTCCGGTACAACGAATAAAAAAATACCGAATATCGATATTGTAAATGTTTTTGTATCGGTACTGCAAACCCTAATTGTGTTGGAGTTGTATACAATAAATTTCTGTAGAACCTTCATATCAGTGGATAGGTGGATATGATCGAATTATCCCGTTCTGTATTATAACTGTTTCCTTGTGTTGTTTTGTTTTGTCGGTTTGACTTTCGAATCCACATCGCACTATCGCTTGATTCGTCCACCTTGTTCGATCGCGAGTCGCTCTCCTCAAATATTTTTATTTTGAGGGCCTCGGGTGAAGGGTATTCGTCCCTTGTTTCTATAGCTACCCGAAAATTTTCGAACGAACTGGGCAAACTGTACAACAAAAGGACAGCCAACATGTCGGGATTAATTTTCACCTCCATATCTTCTAATTTGTCCACGGCATCGAAGAAACTGTTGATATGTTGTCTTATGTCGTCGCCTTCCGCCATCTTTCGCAGCGTAAGTTGTTTCAGCAATATCGCTTTTCGCGCCGGTCCCTTTGATTGATAGATATCTTCCAGTTTTTTCCACATCTCATTCGATGTTTTACAATTCTTGACTTGTTTGAGTTCAGGCGGACTAATCGCTAAGATCAAGTCAGATCTTGCCTTCGCATCTGCTTCGTCCTATCCTCGCGCCGCTGCAACCGCCGTTGCCACCATTTCCGTACCCTGAGTCACATCGGGTCTCTTCTTACTACCGTTTACATACTTCCAATTGTCGTTTTTAATCAATAACGCTTGCACTTGTACTTTCCATGTATCGTAATTGTCCTTTCCCAAAGGTTCAATACGTATCGTATTCGAGACAGCCATCTTGATTTTAACAACCGGCACACTACGCACTCACGAACAACTTTCCGAATATTATATTCCGTATCGTGGCGCTTACTCAATCTTTTCCAACGCAATTTTAACATCCACCTGGGCCCATAATCTGTAGAACCTTCATATCAGTGGATAGGTGGATATGATTGAATAATACCCAAGTGTGCTCTGTAATAACGGTTTATAAGATATTTATTGCGGCTAAACGCGACTGATATTCGCAAGGACTTCACAAGGAACTAATGTTCGTGTTGTCCGTAAACACATTTTCGGTTTCGCTCGTATTCGCTGGCGTCCGCTCGCGTTCGCTCGTGTTCGCTTGCGTTCGCTCGCGTTTTACCTTACACTTACACTAATTCCAACAATTTCCGCTGCATTTGTCACATAATATTTTAATTTTATTGAGCCAATCACTTACTCTCTCAAAATGTCAAAAATTTATTACAGTAAGTATTCAGTTAATTCTTCATCTTTCACATTTGCGAGTGTATTACTCTGCACCGAATGTGCACAGACAGACAATAAAACATAGAAAACAAAACGTATACGAATATAATACAGGTATCAATGAGAGTAGACTATCCGCGTTTACCTCTAATCTGTACATAACTTCTCGATAGGCAGCAGGACGAGCTTAATATAGAGTCCTGTTACAGTAAACTATCGTCATCCCGCGTCAGCGTCGTTCAATATTGGCAGAGAACGAAATCGGATTACCTGGCATTATGACAATTTCCTCGGAATGCTCCAATCCCGTCGCACGGTTGCCCCCGCTTCATAACAAGAATCGAAATCGTCTGAAGTGTTTGCATCCCTCATTACAGTTCTCAATGCTCCAACTACACCGCTTGTATCCCATTCGTGTATCACAAACGAGCACACATTCCTCAATTATGATACTTTCAATCCTCACTAATAATCAATACCCGTGAACAGAATTCAAATCTTTATGCAAGAGATACAGTGACTCCTGCAAATATTCACAGAAATTATAATTGGTCGGAATTGTAGAGAAAATATTTAAAGTTGCATTTTACAACTTGTTAATGTGGGCCTATATTGAAAATTAAAAAGAAATGTGTTTTGTAGATCTTGTAGACCTCGAAATCAGTCGATGCAAAACGACAGACATGTAGGACGGGTTATTGCTGTCAGGAAGAAATAGGGAAAAGACCAGGAACACAAAACTGTATTTCCCAACTATTAAAGACAAACTGCCACCATAAAAGAGTCACAACATAGTTTACTCAATACCTTGTAAGGGCTGTGATGAAGTCTATATAGGACAAACGTCCAGGCATCATGAAACGAGAATTAAAGAACACAAACGTAATATATTTTCACACCCAAACTAACATACTGCTTTGACAAAGCATTCTGTTGAATTTGACCACCCTTTTGATTTTGAAAACGCAAAAGTTATTGATTATGAAGAAAATTTACATCAAAGGATATTGTTAGAAACAATTCACATGATTAAACACCGCAACGTAAATCTTAGGTACGAGACCCCTAAGATACATGAATACTACGCAACATTACTGAACCAGTAATGTCTTATGATGAATTTTTCTAAATAATTCCTTTATCAAAATCAAATTTAACAACATACAATGTATACCGTTTGGTACATAAAGTGGTTCAAGTCAACTGAAATGTGGATTTTCACAGGTTAAAAATACCATATCCATATACAGTATGGTACATGAACAAAGAAATAGGTGTGAAAACGTATAAAATAAGTGTTTGAATTTACCGCCCAACTTGATTGAGCTATAGATTATCGACCATACTTCGTGTTCGTTTCAAATGTCCTGACGGTTGCCGCAGTCTTACAGATACCGGCTCAACACCAACATGTGGTTACAGTAATGTCAAACTCAATCGAAACTAAATTTGTTTAATTTACACTAAGCGAGTAAGTTACAATGAGTCTATCGTTAAAACCTTTAATTAAAAAAATCATATACAGTTCTTTAACATTAAATGTCGGTTATTTTACAGACGCAAAATTTTATTATTTTCTTGAAAATGATCTATATCTAGATCGAAACGTTGAAAAATGATTTTGTGATATTTTACAAATAGTGTTTTATGTAAAATCAGATCGAACCTGTGCGCTGAAATCATTATACTTTAGTTGTATTAATAAGAACGTTCACTGGGCAAAAGTAGGTACAGTAGAGGCGCGATATTTTTCTGAGACCTTTTAAGGTGAGATGCCCCAAGTCTGGACAGTCCGAAAGTGATACCTAAATATGGACAATTTTTTTCATAGTAAAATCAATAATTAAGAGATTAAATAATTATATTATATATTCTGAGGCCTTAGCTACAAGTAGGTGTAAATATTATTTCATTAAGATATCAAATGAAATTTCAAAATAACTTTTGTTAGAAAGAAAGGTATAATTTAAACCCTCAGACAAAAACCAATTATCACGCATAATACTATTGATATTTTAAAATAAATTGGGAATCAAACTTAACATAAATAATAATTATTAATCCAAATCAACGCATTGTTTGCAAATTATTTAACTACATGTACGTTTAATTATTCTTCTATTAGGTTGTATAACAAAAACACAGGAAAAAGAGAGAAACAAAATTAGAAAAGTAAAAGAATAAGAAGTCAATCAAAAATTACATGAAAGAATATACTAACTTATCATGTGTATTTATAGTTGGAATTTTTGTTAGAAAAAAAGATATAATTTAAACCCTCAGACAGAAACCAATTATCACGCATAATAGTATTGATATTTTTAAATAAATTGGGAACCAAACTTAACGTAAATAATAATTATTAATCCAAATCAACGCATTGTTTGCAAATTATTTAACTACATGTACGTTTAATTATTCTTCTATTAGGTTGTATAACAAAAACACGGGAAAAAGAGAGAAACAAAATTAGAAAAGTAAAAGAATAAGAAGTCAATCAAAAATTACATGAAAGAATATACTAACTAATCATGTGTATTTATAGTTCGACCTTTTGTTAGAAGAAAAGATATAATTTAAACCCTCAAACAGAAACCAATTATCACGGATAATAGTATTGATATTTTTAAATAAATTGGCAATCAAACTTAACGTAAATAATAATTATTAATCCAAATATTAGATGTCCAAGTTTAGAACTGTTTTGAAATATAATCTCCATACTGGGACGCGATGAGAGTGGCTGTCCCATTCTAAGCCGGACACGTGTTTGCGACTAAAATAATTTTATATTTATAAATAGTTGGTTTACTAATGATTAATAGAATCACTAAATTTATACTAATATTTTCGTTATAGATGCCAACACTTTAAACATATCAAGCCACATGAGAGATAGTTTTACTGCCCCTAAATTTAAAATATCTAAGAAGAACAATAAAGAAAGTGGTTCACTTCGAGCATCCGTTGTAGGAAATTTAATTAAAGATTTTGAAAAAAGAGCAAGAAAAAAAGCTGTAGAAGAAGAACATTTTACAAAAACAGGTAAAAGAGACAAACAAAATTAGTAATTAAAAAATACAAAAAATCGATAAAAAATTACATGAAAGAAAGAAGCTAATTACACAACAAATTAAAGATACTATGTTACAAATCAATGATAAATCTAAAAAAAATAAGGTCTAAAGCAACTAATGATAGAAAAAAGATGAAATTAAAGAAGAGAGAGCAAAATTATGCACTCAATTAGGAGAAAGTAGTATTGCCTCTTGAAATGCTTGTTTTACAACAATTAAGTATTTGAACGTTCGGAGTTACGAAATACACGAAGCACCTCACAACTCGTCATTGCTTTTGCTATAATATTTAAAGTAAAATTAAACTAAAACAAGAAACATATTTGCAATTTTTATATATTTTAGGATAATAACGAAGCAAACACTAATAAACAATACGCAACGATTAAATTAATGGAGAAACTGCAACAATCGACAATGATATCGTTCTATTAATTAAAAATAAATTGCATTCTTATTGTCTAATTTTTCTTTCCTAAATATTTAATTATTTAGTATAAAAATATTTTTAATTCCGAATACTGCTTATTTTTTATTATTTTCGAATTAATAAGTTTTAAATCATAAGTTCTTCAACAGAAAAACATTTAGAAAATTTGTCTTTTTGTTGTAAATTATTTCAACTCACAATTAGCAGTAATTTACCTGTTCTACTATATACTTTCAAAATTAAATGAAACACTTACAGGATTAAGGAAGAACTTTAGAACTTTATCAATATTTTAGGTATCTGAGCTACAAAAAATTGAGCACCTTTTAAATTCCGTTTTCTACAGTCTTTAATGCCCGTTTCATTTTACATTCCGGTATTTCTACAAACGACCCAGTTTGACCCAATTTCGCATACCCAGAAGTAATTTTCAAATTATGAAATAAACCGTTTCGGTTCAGAAGCTGCGAACAACATGGATAAATCAGCAATAGCGATACATACTACGCTATCACTTATCGCAACAGATTTTAGATTCCAGGTAAGTAAATCGCGATAGATCTGTACGGATGCATCTAGCTACGAGACAGAGCACTTAAGGCGGTAGGTAAACCGTTTCCATGGCTCCTCCCGATCGTTCCGGCTTAGTAAAGTGTGTTTACGAGCGGTGTATCTCGTTATAGAAAGCCGGGAACGAGCCAGGAGTGAATTCGTAGTCATCATTCGTGTTCCTTGGATCGCTGTTATCGCAGCTATCGCTTCCTGTTCCTATTTTGCAGAAGCGCAATACGTTGGTCTTCATCGCCGTGAAGAATCAGTACACTTCCTGTTTGGTGTAGCCTTTTTATTTGTTGTTTTAAGTTTATGTTTATTTTACGTTCTCTCGAACATTTGTACCAGAAATAACAACCATCTGAGATTCACTAGAGCTCTAGCACAAATCATTATACGCAGCACAATTAATTACATGTGAAATTATTAAACTGTTTAGAATTCTTTTTTGGTGTTATTTCTTTTATTAAGTTAATAGGAATGATACCTATTGTTGTAGTAATTGTTTCTATGTTTTTTTTTATTATGCTATGAAACCCTACATGGGATTATTAGCAGCATGTACATTAGGGTTGACCTTATTTTTCGACCATCTGATTTTTTTTATGCGATCCCCTAGATCTGTTCCAGATCCAAAAAAAATAAGTTCTGCAAAAGAAGAACTCAATTGGACAACAGGAAAGGGTGTCGCAATCGGTTTGAAGTTTGAAAATTTCAGTAATTTCTCTTTAATTTTACATGCAACTCAAATTTTATGTTTTAATGATAAGAGTTACTGTTATAACATAAAAATATCATCTTTTGTTTGTATAATAAGAAATTTTACTTGAAAGTTTCAACAATATTGTCAATATTTTGGTTTATTACATTACGAAGTAGAGCTATGAGCTCTAGTGTCTACTAAGTAGTCTACTTAGAGATACATGTGTATTTCTAATTAACATTTATATTGAGCCGTGGATTTTGACCCCAATGGCTGCTATGGCGCCACGTGTAGATATAGAATTCATCAAAAATATAATTCATTACAAAAATGTTAACGAAGAAATAAGCGATGTGGCATTAAAAAAAATTGTGAACCATTTATGGTACTTGTCACCGGAGAATGCGGCGCTATCGTTTTTTGATAAAAAAGTTTCAGTAGAAACAAAAAGATCGATGGTGCAAGCACTACAAAATGTAAACAATAATAATAATTATAAGAGATACATGACAACGACTATAGAAATTAAAAATCTTCCGAATTTGGAAATACAACATTTCGTATCATCTGAATCAAATAATTTTTTCAAACGGTTCAATATAAATTCAGATTTTCTTTTAATTGATCCAGCACTATGGGAAACTAATAATAATTATACCGAAGCGATAGGTATTATAACAAAATTAGAAGTTGCGAATGACGTTGCAGAAAGAGCAATAAAATTAATGAAAGATTATAATTTAACGTTATGCAAAAAAGAAGAAGAAAAACAATTCATATTACAAATTGTAACCGATTATAGAAAAAAATACCAAAAAATTGATAAAACAATATTAAGTACAGATTTTTAAAAATTATTTCTATTCTTATTATAATTAGGCCTATAAATAAAATATTTGATTATAAGTATTTAACTGTCTTTTTCTACTTTTCCTTATATTAATGTGAGATCAAATTTTATATTTAAAAAATAAATATTAAAAATTTTGCTTAAACAAATTCATTAAACAATTTAATTTTTGCTTTGATATAATAAGAATATTACATTAAAATAGTGTTTAATGACCAGTGGGATTGAAAAAAATGTGTACTTTTTCATTTTTCGCAAAATTAAAATTTTCTGCATAAACAAACTCGTTGCGACACGTCTTCCCTTTGTCCGATCGACTTGAAATTTGGAGGGAATTAGTTTTTTACCGAGTAGAACAGATTGCAAGGGTCGCATCAAATGAATTTAAAAAAAAATTTTGCACAAGAGCAACTAAGGTCCACCCTAATGTACATATCTGTACATGCTAACACTACAATGACATTTTATAAACTAGGATAAGTAACATAATTCACAATTCTAATACAACACTATAGATACAAACAGTGAGATTTGAGAAAACTGTGAATAAGAAATAAAGGACAAAGAGAAGATCCACACAAAAAAGTATCTATTGTGTAAGGTGGATACAGTACAGACTTGATTTTTGTCCCAGGTTCCACCACTCGATTTTTGTCCAGGCCTACTCACTCCACTGCCTGTCAACGCTGTCCCGCACAGCAGGGCGGCGACTATTGTTCTCGGCCCCGGTATATTGGTGTGAACACCACTACATTAACACAACGAATCGAATGTTCAAACATCTTAATTTTAATTATTTTTTTATGGGACTTTCAAAACGTATTTCTGGCATTTTTCTGATTAAAACAAGACCAAACACGATATAATTAACTTCCCGATTCATAGGGAAGTTACTGTAATTACCCCGAAAATCGAAAATCGATTTTTCAGCAGATCTTCACGTTTCATGGTCATTGGAGTCATTTTATACTATTTTTATCAAATTGTTAGTATGTGTGTGTGTGTGTGTGTGTGTGTGTGTGTGTGTGTGTGTGTGTGCGCGTATGGCCGTTTGAATGTTATCAAATTTTTAATATAACTTACATGTTGCGTAAGAAGTGGATAATACATTATAACAAATATTGAAAAAAATTTTATTCCTTTTTCGTTGGTTTTCTTTATGTTAATTTTTGCAAGTTCTCATTTTGATATATCACTAAAAATATTTTTCAAAAGCAATAATGATTCTTTGAAAGAGATCCATATCGGGATCGAAACGTTAGAAGCATGTACTAATTGCACATTTGTTGTTTGTTCTAAAAATGATCGAACCTGGCGCCGATATCATTTAAAACTTCAATTATCTATCATTTATGTTAATTCGTGTGTTGATTTAATTGTAAGGTAAAACTATGAATGGTTTTCCTTGAGAATACTGATTAAAGAGTCTACTTTATCGGGAGAAATATTGTTCTTAAGCGTGCAAAAATTCTTTCAAGAATAATTTATAATTTAACTGCAGAGTCTCTGAAGAATCAAACTCGATGAAAACTAAGAACGAGGATACTGCAGCTTCGACTTTATTTCCAAGTTATAATACTTTCTCTGTAACCTGAGAATTACAACGAAAACACGAGATTCGTTGCTATCTCTGCTTGGTTGCATCACAAGATGGTAAGGGTGAAGATCTAACATTAATGATCACTAGATTACGGATCTTTATGAAAAATGAAAATTGTCTCCATCGATTACAAAAAATAAAAACTGAATTGTACGTTATTTATTCCCTTAATAATTTTAATAGAGGATAAATCATATATTGACGTCTTTAATTTTCTTAATTTTAATACGATTTTCAATTTCATCTACTTAATTTTTCTATAAATGCATACAGATCCGCAGTCTAATAATTACAGTCTCTTTGAAATATTGCGGTATCTTACATTGTGTCAAAAATCTGGCGACTTTTGAGTTTTCTCTTATTTGATCCTCGACGTTTCTCTTTGAAGGGTTTACATCCCTTTGAACTAGTGATGAGTAGACTGGATCTTTTTGCATTTATAGGAAAATTGAGTAGATGAAATTCAAAATTGCTGGAAAATTTTCAAAACTGAAGATATCAATACATCATTTCTCCTCTATTAAAGTCATTACGGGAGGAAATAACATTCAATTTAGTCTCTACTGGTTGCAATCTAGTAATGAGTAACCCGCTGACTGCAGTGAGCCAAATTGGAAACCTAATACTACGTGCGTTAAATACTTAAACATACTAAGCAAATAATTTTAATTTGTGGAATGTTATTGTTATTTTTATATAGATTTACAATAAAACGTTTTTTTATTTGACCTATTATTTTTTCTAACCAGATATATATATATATATATATATATATATATATATATATTATTTTTTCTAACCAGATATATATACCGGGTGATTCAAGAGAAACAAGCCATCTAAATAGCTCCGTCAGGATTAGAAATAGAAGACAATGTTAGAGAGAAAAGTTGTACTGTTAAAGGGGTAAATATGGTGCTATAAAAAATGTTCCGATTGTAGTTGTTTTCAAGGTCTTTTGAAGGACATCGATGATTTTCAAATAGCACCATATATTTTTAACTTCACATTGTTGTAGCTGATGTTAAGACGAGTTCAATGATGTGGAACACTATGACCTTCAAATGACCTTGGACTAGAAAATTTCTGATAAAGCAATGATAACTTCAAAATGTGCAATCATTACATCGTCTTTGAGTGTTCTCCACAAAAAGAAATCAAGAGGAGTTAGATCGGGTGAACGAGCTGGCTTTAGTATGTGTCCATTATATATATATATATTATTATATATATATATATATATATATATATATATATATATATATATATATTTATATTTATATATATAATTTTGCGGGGAGTTTTTCATGTCAATTTCCACTAAATCGTAGGTATAGAATCACGCTATGGTGGCCGTGACATATAATTTTTAGACACCCTGTACAAAATGTTTCATTTGTGCGTTTGTTTAAACAGCACTTCTTAAAGTTCATCGACAGATCTGATTTAAGTTCGCAGAGCTTGCCGCAAACAATCGGCTGCGAGTATATTGAACGGGAATCAATTCGACGTTTCTGAATTCTCGACATCGCGGAATCGGCGACAGATAGGCTACGAGCTTCGGCCATGCTCCCGTAGCTTCGTTGTCAGAAGGATTTTCGACGCTTTGTAGAATTTCAGTTTGTTTTAACGCTCTCGGAGAAGTTCGTCAGGCGAAATGAAAGCGTCCACGTTTCCGTTTTGCTTGGCCATTGTTTCGTTATTCGTTCGAATCGGCATCGTCGCGTCGGCTCCTTCGTCACGAATTGTCGCGCGTGGCGTCGCGACGCGCCTTGCGCCGGGCGGAAGTGACTGTTGCACAGCGTGTCTCTCAGCTCCGCTCAGCGTACCCTAACACGAACCAGGCTGGACTAATTCTGTCTAATCTTGAATAATCTGGATTAATCTTGTGCAATCCGGCGACAGCTTTCGCGACGCTGCCACCAGAATAGGTTCGTTTCCAATTAGGGAAAACATTTCGCAGATGGCGTCTGTTTTCGTTCGACGCCCAGCACCGGAACTCGCCCGAGACGCAAGGCTAGGCGAATTCGCGGCAAATCTGCCGACGGAATAAATTGCACGGATAATCCGTGGGGCCTCGTTCCCGCGATAAATCGCGCACCATTATAACTTCGCCGGGACCGTGTCCACAAGCAGGATGTTCTACGAGGTAACGATAAAATAATGGCTTCGCGGTTATTGCCCGGCTGCGTCGAAAGTAGAAATCGATTTTGTTTTCATTCGGGAACTTTTATCTGGCCAGTGTAACAAGCAGAATCCCCGGGAAAAGTTCTGTTTCATTAATAATATAAGTTCCAAATCGCCTCGAAGAGAGAAATTTTGTCGGGAATTATAAACGCGATTTCTGACGTTTTTCAGCTCAGTGATTTGCTCCAGTACCGTGCACGTGAATTTCATTTTATGCGTGGATACCTATTGGTATTATTCTTATTAGACATATTCCATATTATCAATTTATCTATCGGAAACCTATTAAGTCTTAGCACTCCAGTGGTGACTCTGAGCCACCATTATAAATTATTCAGACACCATTATTCAAAATATCGATTATATTATTGAACTAGCTTTCCCCCGCCACGCGTTGCTGTGGCACAGTATTTTTTAAAAGCATGTACGTATTCAACGTGTTTGTTGTAATCTATTTTGTTCAATTCCATTTCACTTTTCGAATTGCTCTGTAGTTCTCTCTCTCTCTCTCTCTCTCACTCTCTTTGCGTGTCCCTCCCAGATTTTTCCTAAAACCTACCGTTGCATAGCTACAGCTGTTTAAAAAGTGGGTAAACCAAAATGTTCAAGAAAACTGCACACTTGTTGTGTTATAACTCCTAAATTATGCAACCTACACTATCGGCACATAGGCTATTTTGAAAGAACTCGGCGAGCTGAATCCAATGAGTATTTCCAATTGAATATAGATGGTATCAGTCAAAACTTATGAACAGAAACGTACTAAAAGGAGGCTGAAAAAGTCACATTTAGTCTGTTTGTGACGCAATCAATTGCGAACAGCAGAACGTAGAAAGTTGCGTTTTGAACCGTTAGATGCGGCGTTTCGTTGGGAAGGTTTCAAAGCAAACCGCATTCGAAAAGTCTATTCATTGAAAAGTTATTAGCAGAAACGTGCGGTAATGAGAGCGAAAAAGTCGTATTTGGTCTGTTTGTGACATCATCAATTGTGAACGGCAGAATGTAGAATGTTGCGATTTGAACCATTAGACGCGGCATGTCTTGAGGAAGGTTCTTGAGAAAACCACATTCGAAAAAATCCTTTCGTTGAAACGTTATAAGCAGAAACGTGCGCAAAAGGGAGGGAAAAAGTTGACATGTGTTCACTAATGACGTCACAACTTTTGAATCAATAAACTTTTTTGAATGCGGTTTTCTCCTAAACCTAATCGAAGAAATGCTTTCTACGTTGAGCCGTTCTCAAGTGATGCCGTTACAAACATACATACATACATACATACATACAGACAGACAGACACGATTTTATTATATATAGAGATATGCTTAGGCAATCGAATTATTTGAATGGAATTATTCTAGATCCGAAGATATGTTTAATTTTCGAGTTAAAATTTCGAGGTCTGACTGCAAAGGGTTAATTTTCAAAAATACTGCTACACACAAATGGAAATTGTTGGTTTGGGAAGCAGGGAATATATTTAATTAAATGAAAAACACAGATATAGATTTAGAACGATATTTAATAGATGTTCTCTGTACCAAGGCTAGGTCTAGACTAATTCTGTCTGGGTTTACGCTACGGTCGCATTAGCTGATATCATTTTTGAGGATGTCTCCTATTGCCTTTTTAGCGAATTTATTGCTTTACGACCAGGTCACGACTGGTGAGTGTCAGTGGATTTTCATGGGAAATTCAGTTCGACCGTACCGTTCTCAAGGGCACGTGACGTAGAATAGGCCCACTGGTAGCGCCAGGGGGCCCGTAATTTATGGGACGGCTTCAAGGTACGGGGTACGAGGGTCTGGCCAATTTTGAATACGTCGTTCTTATGTATGTTCTGTTCACTTTGTAATCTTCAAAAGGTTCAGTTCAGTTTCTGCCGGCCTGGAGTCAGTTCAGTTTCAGTAATTCCCATTTTTATTTTTCAGTTATAGCAAGTATGAAAAAGTTTGTCTATCCGGTATTACCACATTACAAGTTACAGTAACATTATGTTACAGACGCAAAGAAAATCTCACTCTTGAGAATGATCCCCATCAGGATGGGAATGTCGAGTGTTTAATTTGCAAGATTGCCTGTGCACCGAAACCATCGTGCACTTATTACTAATATTTCGATCGTAAAACATATTGAATCTATATTGAAGATTGTTGGTTCCAAGTGGGGACATTGCGCTTATAAATAAAACCGTATTCGTATAAAGTTCCCATACAGGAACTGCAATAAATAAAATTTTATTATTTATTTCATGACCACACTCATTTTTAAGTAGACTAACAGCCATATGTATAAGACAATTATTCAGGGTAGTAGTAGGATATGTAGAAGGCGTTTCTAATGATTTAAAAAGAATTTTCAGAAAGGTAGGGATACATACAATCTTCAAAATTCCTTGATGCCTTAAGTCTTTGTTTCCACCTGTTAAAGACAAATTACCACAAAATAAAAGTTGTAATGTTATTTACTCCATACCTTGCTAGGGTTGTGATTTGATTTATATTGGACAAACATCCAGAAACATAGATACACGGATCAGAGAACATAAACACAACGTCTTTTTACCACCACCACAACATATTGCATTGACGAGACATTCTTTGGAGCTAGATCACAGATTTAATTTTGACAACGTCAAGATAGTTGACAGAGAGGAAAACTTATATCAGTGATTAATATTGGAAACTTTTCATATGATTAAAAACCGCCTGCTAGAAGTTAGCCCCCCACTTGTGGAATTAAACAATTTCAACAGTTATGCTGAATTGTGCTATGTTTGTGCTATATTGTGCTCGAATATTATAACTGTAATATAAAAAATAAGATGAAAAATTGAAAAAATCGATTTTTTGAGTAGCCCCCAACTTTTCATTTTTTTCAATTTTCTCAATTGTGCTAAGTTGTGCTAGGTTGTGCTAAGATTGTGCTAAAGTATTATTCAATAATTTTTTATGAAAACATCTTTACAATTTTAATAATCGTAAAATAAGAATTCCGGAACCGATTATTTTAAACGGTGGTAGTGGATCGAGTGTTAATGTGTTATTTTGGGTGTTCAAAACTTATTGTCCTTCTTACGCGATACATTGTCTGTATAAAATACTATTTCCGTTCACACAATGATGAAAGATATTCAGATAGTCATAGTGAAGCGAGTCACTCTGTATTATCTGTTTTGCAATGTTACAGAACGAGTAGAAAATCGTTCAAATTGGCAATGAAGCAGTACGCAAAGAGATTTCTGTCGACGTTAACATCAGAACGCAGGGTAAAGGTCGGAGTACAGACGTCGTCGTCCCAAGGCAGCAGGGATTGTCAGGAGTATAGCAATTGACCGTGTAATCGCGGCCTACAATCTGATTTTTCGCAGTACACCTTTAATATCAATCTGGAAAGTGCTCTTTTCAACGAGACAATAATAGGCTTTGTTCGTGCCGCGGAATAAACGGCGACAGTAGACGGCATTCAGCCAGTTGGAGTTCTAAAAATATTCTCGGCCCGATTTCCAGAATTTCTACCGGCATGGCACGACGCATGGAGAACGAAGCACGCTCGGTCGCCGGTTGCGTTGTCAATCGATTCGTCGCCGAGAACGAGTCGCTTTCAAATGGAACGTCGATCTTCCGTTTCGACGGCGATTGCACGCGCGACAGACAGACCTTTCATTCGTGTCTCCCGCGCGAGTATTCCCAGCCGGTGAACGAGCCTGGTCGATTTAATCTCTAGGAACGATGTCTTCCAGCGTTATTCTCGGACCTCTCCTGTTCAATGATCGTACAAGGTCAACGACTCCAAGGTACCAACTACAGTAAAGTCTTGAAAAATTAAGTGAAACAAAGGATAAACAAATATCCCGACTAGAAATTTAGTTAGGCATGCCTAACGACGAGTGTGGGCCTAATGCGGAAAGCATTGGGGTACGCCTAAGTTGGGCATTCCTAACAGTTGCCATACATGGGCCTAATGCGGAAAGAGTGGTGTACGCCTAAGTTAGGCATTCCTAACAGGTGCCGTACGTGGTCCTAATGGGGATGGTCGAGTGCACGCCTAAGTTGGGCATTCCTAACAGTTGCCATACATGGGCCTAATGCGGAAAGAGTGGTGTACGCCTAAGTTAGGCATTCCTAACAGGTGCTATACGTGGTCCTAATGGGGATGGTCGAGTGCACGCCTAATTAGGCATTCCTAACAGTTGCCATACATGGGCCTAATGCGGATAGAGTGGTGTACGCCTAAGTTAGGCATTCCTAACAGGTGCCGTACGTGGTCCAAATGGGGATTGCCGAGTGCACGCCTAGGTTGGGCATTCCTAACAGATGCTATAGCATATATAGGGTATTTCGTTTATCTTTGAACAGAAATATCTGGATCGTGACGCACTGAAGTTACATAAAAAATTGATTTACAAAAATTGTTCGACATGGAGGGAACAATCATATGATGTTATTTTTTTCGGGACTATCCCTTGAGATTTCCCTTTATGTCTCCTAATGAGGGTCTAATAAGGCTATCCTAATGTTGCCTAATGCGGTTTGCCTCATTGGATAGTCTTTGGGAAAACCTAATGTGGCCCTAACACGGGTTGCCCAATGCGGGCCTCATACGACTTTCCCAATTAGGCAGTGATCAAATACTGCGTTACATTCCGCATGCCTGCCCAATGGGGCTGCCCCACTAGGGCCTAACGCGAAATTAGGCTAGCCTAATGTGGACCTAACGGCCTGCCTAACTAAATTTCTAGTCGGGATGCTCCGTCGCACAGGAACAAGACACGTTTTCGGAATTGAATATGGTCTTAGTGTCAGGATGGCCTGGCAGGACGCGTCAAGTGTTTGTAGTGCGAAATGCGCAAAGCGGGCCCCTACAGACTCCTATTGCTAGGACACAGCTGGAGAAAGGGTTGAAGTCCCTGAGGGTGATTTTGAGTTTGAGGGTGTTTTACAATAATTTTCTCACCCTCTTAAAAAAAGAACAAAAAAAGGAACAAGACACGTGGGTTTCTTTCGAGCAATATTTGTGGTGCGTTCGTGACTAAAGTCTTCCTCGAAGATTAAGTAAACTAGGGTCATTCAGCGACCAGTCGAGGCATTGCCAGATGCCTAATTCTTTGTACGCTTTAAGGGGGTACCAGACCCATGGATCTAGTGTATATATCAGTGTAACCAACCTCCACGCTGAAAAATAATTTGGCAACAGTGATGAACATACATTTGTATCAATCTAACGCTAATTAATCTAAGTTTCGCTATCATTACAAGTTTTTTTCTTTTTGTCAATATCTTTATTGCTATTAATGGATCCGAGTGGCTTCAAGCCCTTTATATTTTTGTTGTTACGAATCTCCGCTGACAGTTCTGACTAGGCGCCATCTGGTTTAACTAGCTGAACTAAAATTGACTCTAGACTTGCTCTAGACTTTGTCTGTATGAACAAAATATGAGAAGTTGAATGCAATCACGGGAAACCATTGTTTGTAGTTATACAAGCATGTTGCGAGCTGTGTGAGGGCTCATTGTAAAGAGGAAGGTTCATCGCAGGTCGCTCTGGTCATGATTTAAGTCAGAAAAATTGTTTTGTATTAGAAAAATACATAGGAACCTGAGGGTGGTCGTCTCGATTTTTTCCCCTACTTTGGACTCATATTATTAAATATAAACATAATCTAACAAAATCATGACCAGAGCGACCTGTGATCAACCTTCCTCTGTCAAGAACTCGGGAAGTCGTGGGTACATCTTGAGTGTCCTGTTTGGATGCGGGTAACTGTGACCTGATCTTTCCTACAAAGTTGATGATCCTTTACGGTGTCGTAAACATTGGTTTTTATTTTATGGAGTTTGATTTGGGTGCCGTTAGTCTAATTTGATCTCCTAGAGTTGTCTGATAAGATGTTCATCCTGTTCCTATTCATTTCTATTCCACGAGCTCAACGTAGTTCTTATTTAAGTTGTCATTTTCTGTCTAATCAGATGCAGTCCTAATTTTGGTTTCGTTACTATAGTTGGAGCATATTTAGGTTGATTGTTTACTTGAGAAGGTTAAGGGTTAAAGTTTTCGTTTCACACTTAATAAAGCCCACGAAACCTCAATCTCCGATCTAGCTTTCACTGACGAACTTTGCCCGTCTTACAGAGTTTCTAAACAAACTCTGATCCGTAGTAAGTAGTATGCAATTTATCGTTGCATTATTATATTATATTAGGGGGAGTTCTCCGTGTCCCGGAGACGTTTAAGGTGTTCCTTCAAGAAATAAGAAAAAATAATGCTTCAGTCTTTTTTATTATAAATACATCATTTATATGTTAACAATATGAGGAATCCAATCAACGGAACAAAATAATCAACAATATAATAATACTTAACTTAAATAAACGTTACACTTTGGTATATAATTTTGAGAAATAATTAAGTGACACCTAGTACCGGACACAATACAACTTACCAGCTTACCTCAGTACAGTTTCAAAGAATTTTCAGTTATATTCTATTATATTTCAGGGCCCGCTAGTTAGCCTTACTGATGAGTCCTCTAGCGGGTCTAGGGCGAAACACAAACACCTTTCCTTCTTCCTCTACTATTTGGACGAGCACATGTATGTCACTTTGACATATTCGCTACAGTAGAGCCAAGTATAGTAAATAATGATCACTATTTTTAAATAATGGAGTTAAAAAACCTCTATATTTTATTATATTATAATTTTCACAACCAGAATGATCCGAGCGTTCGGGAATATCAAACAAAAATTGTTCCGTTCCATAATGCACTGCACCAAGTGTTTTGTCGTGCCTGTTAAGGACACTCGCGGGTGTTGCACGGATGGGTTCCACTCAAGGTTGTGAGGCTTGAGCCCGGTAAGACCGCGGCCGCGTCGACTCGCGAATGTCCTCGCACGAGTGTTACTACTCGCCAAATTAATATTGGGTAGCCAGTTCAATGGATTACGGGATAGCGAAAGACAACGATTGATCGAAATGAAAAGGAAGCATTTCGTCCCGGACCTGCTGTGGACTCGTCCGTAAGACAATTCTAGCAGGTCCTGCCTTATACGCTAGCGCACGCACGTGGTCTCGAATGACGCGGAGCGGAATCTAGCGCGGTTGTCCTGTTCGCTGGACAACAAAATACTGTAACGCAAAGTGTTTAACCTCGTACTGAATAAATGACAAGACAACAGCCGGCGCGTTGTACTTGTCTACCCGAGGATTCAAATTATGCTTACCTGAAAGCTAAGAATCAACTGTCGGAACTCGACTTCTTGTTCGTACACGATGAGTAGACTGCGGATTTTGTGCATTTATGATAAAAATGTGTACATAGAATTTAAAACAGTGAACATATTAAAAAGATTTAAGGCAACCAATGTGTAAGTTTCACGTTAATAACATGTAGCGGCGACAGGCTGACGCCACGTCCTCACCAATTTAGGTTAAAACATAGTTGTATGAATGAGTCCGGTTGTGTGTTAGCGTCGAGAGTATGGTTCAGTTTGCGTGCTGTGTGTTAGCATCGAAAGTATGGATCAGGTTGAGTTTGTGCGATAGCGTCGAGAGAATGTTTAAATGATTGGGTTGAACGTCGCGAAGGGTCTGATGTTTAGCTTAGTTTATCGCGAGAATGAGCTGCGTGAATGAATAAAGGATCTTTGTTCGTGAAAATGCGTCAACGAGCGAATGGCTAGGTCGTAAGCGTAACTTAAGTTTAGACTTAGTCGAGTTCTCATCGAGAACGGTCACGCGGGCTACGTGTTGACCGGCATCAATAAAGTCTCTAAGTATAACCACAGAGTGTAGACCCTGATTATCGTTCCTTCGACCATCAGTAACGTAATCCACCTTCAGCATAATTAAAAGAAGAAACAACGTTTTATTTGGCCCCTGTGTCTTGCAATCAATGCAGACATTTTTTATTTTGCACAAAGATCCGCAGTCTAACGATGAGACAGAAAATGCACTGATTGGTTCCTACCTGTTTGGGATCGGCTGGATGTGTCAGCAGCGTCGACGAACCCATTGGCTAGTCAACTAGTCAATCGTGATCGCGTCCATTGATCTTTGCAAGCTCGTAGAATCACAGATTAGCCTATCCTAACCTCGGGAAGGGAGTGGGTAAGTCTCTGGATAGCAGAGACAGAGTAGGGACGGGATTCAAAACTTGACACATTCAAACAAGGAATATGACGAAGGGGGGAGGGGAAGCCAAAACATGGGCAGGCGAGGCACCCTGAAGGTCTGAAGGTGAGAGGGCCCGACGTTCACTCCGAGCCTTAAAACCGCTCAAAAATCCAACAATTAGGTAGCATGGCCTTTCTCATCAATGATGACCGTACCCATCTAGTAAGTCGACGATTCCGAAAATGGCCTGGGCCGAATAAATGGAGGAACGGCGGAACGATGGGAAAACTGCAACCCTTTAGAGGGCCGAGCTGCCGGCAGCGCCGATTGTGATACTGGTGATGAAAGATCCGGTGTGCCTTAAGGGGGTAGAGTACCCACGTGACATTACTAGAATCTAACCAGAATATTACTAGAAAACAAGTGAAAACAGGGGTTTACGGGAACACACCTCACGTCGTCATATTATTATATTTTGAGCTGAGTGAGGGCTCATTCTAAAGAGGAAGGTTAAATGAAGCGCGCGTGGGCCCAACTTCAGTTACATTATGTTTATATCCAGTAATGTGACTGTCCAAAGTAGGGAAAACAAATGAAGAAAAATTCCGGATATTCTAATGTATTTTTCGATCACAAAAAGATTTTTCCTGCTAATTTATGGACCCACGCGCGCTTCATTTAACCTTCCTCTTTCAAATGAACCCTCACTCGGCTCAATATACAGGGTGTCCCAAAATTCCTCCGACACCCGAAAATGGGAGGTTCCTTGGGTCATTTGAAGCGACATTTTCCTTTACAAAAATGGAGTCCGCGGCTTTGTTTAGAAGTTATTAACGAAAAACACGGACCAATCTGAGCGCGATTTAGACATGCGATGACACGTTCGGCCAATTGACAGTTGGCGCGTCGGGCTGACTGTGCTAACTCGCGTCTAGGTCGCGCTCTGATTGGTCCGTGTTTTTCGTTAATAACTTCTAAACAAAGCCGTGGACGCCATTTTTGTAAAGGAAAATCTCGCTTCAAATGACCCAAGGAACCTCCCATTTTCGGGTGTCGGAGGAATTTTGGGACACCCTGTATAATCGTATGAGGATGTGAGGTGTGTTCCCGTGATCGCATTCAATTGTTTCCCAGATTCCCTTCATGAAGGGTGAGTAGAAGCAATTTTAGTTCAGCTACTTGGACGAGATGGCGCTTAGTCAGGAGAATTATCAGCGTAGTTTCTTAACAACAAAAGTGTAAAGGGCATGAAGCCACTCGGATGCATTAATAGCAATAAAGATAATGATTAAAAGAAAAAAACCTGTAATTATAGCGAAATTGAAGCGTTAGATTCATACAGATGTATGTTCATCACTGTTGCCAAATTGGTTTTCCGCGCGGGGGTTGGTCACAATGAAAAATACCATGGTCACGTGGGGCCTCTACCCCCTTAAGGAAGTGAGGGGCGGCCGAGCAGCCCCTCCCCGGCAAAACCTTTACTACTACTACTACTACTACTACTAGTCAACTAGTCGTTACGAGATCTGGGATCGATCGCCGACTCACGGAGTCATTGGCCGACACCGTCAATATCGATTACGATCGATTACGAACGATTATCTACCGCGGAGCGCTTCTCAGATTGGCGGATCGCGCTATCGATCCGACAATCACGCGATCGACGGTGACGGCTAACGGCCAGCTGATCGATCGATCCCCAGTTCTCTAACGATCTAGCTAGCGAATGCATCTCTTGGTTACTATCTCTTTTCTTTCTCTTTATTGCGCGTCTCTTGGCCGGTAAATTGAAAGAAGTATATCTCTCCGGGTTCCCGCTATTTTCCGGGAACACTTCATAATCAATACAAACTCTTTGTGTTTCGGATCGTTTCTTTTCTGGTTCTAGTTCTTTTCATTTTTTTCTAAATGAAAAAAAATTTTCTTTGAAAGTTAAAAATTTTTTTTAAAAGTTAAAAATTTTTTTTAAATAAAAAAAGTAAAAATGAAATATATATAATTACGTTTGTTTATTCGGTGGAAAATTTCCATCCTCTCGTATAAATTGCATTGTTGAATGAACTTCTTTCGAAAAAAACTAAAAAAACTACTGGACCAAAGTGGGCCAAAATCTAATCAGCTCTAAGTTACGGTGGGGGCACATCGATTGCATCATTCATCATTCTGATCGCGTTGTTACTTTTTCAGAAAACGTTAACGAAAAATTTGATAACATACAAACGGACATACGCACACACACATACGCACAAATACGAACATTTTGATAAAAATAGTTAAAAATGACTCCAATGACCATGAAACGTGAAGATCTTCGAATCGATTTTCGATTTTCGGAGTAATTGCAGTAACTTCCCTATGAATCGGGAAGTTAAAAAAAACTTTGTAATTGCTGCATATATGAAGCATTTAATATTTATCATCTAACTTCTTTCAACGACGACGTGTCTTGAAAATCGGTTACTTGTGTCAAACTTCCATTGAGAACACTTGATATCAGTAATAAAGATACATGAGATATCTCGTCCATAGTATTGCACGATGAAATGACGAGATATCTCGCCCATAAAAAGGGTTAATTATGATAACGCGAAAGTTTCGAATTGTATGCACTATACCAGTAGCGACCACTGAACAGCATGTACGAAACTAATGCAGACCAAAGACGGGTTAAAAACGTTTTTCCGTGAAATTAAACGTGCTGACGGATAAAACTTCGAAACGCACACGGGTCAGGGAACAAAAGCGATCGATTTGCCAGCACCGTGAGCCGTTTCTATCCATCCGTGCCAGAATTTCCGTGAGACTTGGTGGAATTCGCGTTTGATTGTCGGTGCGGCACGAAATTCTCGGGCAAGTACGCGCTGATAGAAGAAAAACATGATACCTATGCAAACAACTCTGTCAACGAATTTAATTTCGTCGCGATGTAAATTTGTATCCATTCAACCGAGCAGAGAAAAAGAGGATCCAATTAAAATAGCGAAAGGCTTTTCCGCATCCAGTCGCCCACAGAACGTCCCAGAAAAGGTCGGAAACATACAATCACGATGACGGCCCCAGTTTCCGGTTTATTCGTTAGTTACTACATATTTTTTATTGTAGCGGAATACGAGGAATTTATGCACCAAATATTTTGAAAAGTTACGGCGAAATAGCATACCGCTTACCACTGCCTGTTCGATACGAGTCGATACAAAATTGTTGTCAGTTTTATTCTTCTTTATGCTTGTATTCATTGTGTATTTTTGTGTTCAACAGATACCTAGATACTGTCATTAGTACAAGTAAAATGGAAATAGAAATTTCAGAATTTTCAGAATTGTGGCGTGTAAAATAAAAGTTTTCAGTATCAATTGCGAGAAACAGTAAGTAAATAAAAATGGTGTGATTTCGCTATTATATATTTGTTTATAATTTTGTTATATTATAATTATATTTTATTTTATATTTTACATTTGATTATATTTCTTTATAATTTTATATATCTATATATATAAAAATGGATGTTTGTGTGTGTATATATATATGATTAATAGACTTCGAAACTGTTTGACCGATCAACATGAAACTTGGCATATATATGTATTTTTTCATGGAGAAAGTTTTTACACTACACATTTTTTTGTAACTCGCCGCTATAGATGGCGCTACAATATGTCAACTTCTATACTGTTGAACCTATGGCTATGAAAATTGGTATACATAGGTATTTGTACATGAGGTATTCATACTGCAAAACACGTTCGGACACGTTCGGACACGTTCAAGGTCAAGTCTTCCTGGCAAAAGCATATTACATACCGCGAAAAACTCCCCTCCCCCACGCCTACGAACGAGCTTTGCATCTTTCAAGTCTACATTCATTATTTTAACTAGCATTTCAACAATAAATTGTTATTAATTAATTAATAATGTTCCCCAGGGTTATCATATTTTATACCGCGAAACACGTTCAGACACGTTCGGACACGTTAGTCCATATTCATTATTTGAACTATTATTTCAACAATAAATTGTTATTAATCAATTAATAATGTTCCCCACGGTTATATATATTAATATACTTAAGATCAAAAATCTAAATTCTTCTTACATTTAGCACGGGCGAAGCCGTGTCGGGGGCTGCTAGTTTAATATATTTGTTTACAATGATTGGGAATGATTCTTTATAATGACCTGGAAAAAAGATAGAAAGGTTAGAGAGTGGTTGGAGAAGTTAACGAGAAAGAGAGAAAAATGACTATAAATAAACCAAAGAGAGTGCCAAACCAAAAATGCAAAAGTTAGGGAAGAGGAAGGGAAGCAATAAGTATGGAATTAAGTGGGTTAGTGATAATTAGAATACTAAAAGAGTAGAGCAGGATTAGAATCGTACGATCTCTGTTTTCAGTGAATTTGAAGGATTCAAGCGGTGGAACTCGGCCAATGAGAACGATGTGCGTTGCTAAGCGGCGTTGAGCACATTTCTCTCTACATCAAGTTCACGCCAATTTTGATATTCGAAGGTATACACGTTTATACCCTTACCGCATTTTGACGAGTCAGACTTGTGGTGAAGGTTCATTTTAGATGAAATAACAATTGATTCGTTTGTAATCAATATTCAAGCATTAAAATACATGTAGCCATACAAAAAATATACATTTTCTTTTCGCTTCTACGACATTTTTGTGCATAAAGACATGTTAATCCCTGTAACTGTCAAGAAAATGGTACGGCAAGGGGTTAACAACATTCTGAAGAGATACAGGGTGTCAAGAAATTACGTGACGAAACCTTCACAGCGTGATTTTTGCACCTTAGAATCGACAAAGATCTGTTAAAAAAGTGTTGCAGAAAATTGACCTTAAATGACGAAATCACTGAAATTGTCTCGAGAAGGGGGCAACAATTGTACAAGTTGAAAAATCTGTAGTTCCAATTTAAAAAAAACTAAGTCAATCTTTCGATCTCTTAAGCATCTTGATCTGAAAAAAGTGTTGTACACCACCCAATAGGCACCTTGAAATCAAACAACTTTTGTCTGAAACATTTCTTCCTAGTTTAAAAATGTAAAAATTATACAGGTGACTTGTCTTAGGTGACTCAATCCGTATACTTCATGTTAAAATAATAGTCACGAAGTTTCAGATCAATTGTTCTACAAGTAGCAGAATAACATGATCCTTTACGTGGGAAATGTGGCAAATTGACACGAGAGACAGATAAGGATTAAAATAGAACACTGCATCGGGTACAAAATCCTCGTGACTGTCGGAAGGTAGTGGTCTATCTTGGTAGCTGCTGGAAAGGGATTATACGTCAAATACATCCGATTCATTGAAACCGTGACGTGACAACGAAGTTCCAAGGGAATAAGAATTTTCAGGTTTCCTGGCGAGACAATGTCACCGGCTGAATAGGATCTTACGTCACCGACGTCGGGCATCGTTTATAGGGGCTTCGAAAAGCTTCTGTCGAAATGTATGAAGATCCTGGCACGGTCGTTACGAATAATGCCTCCATAACGCCGTCCGCCGCTCCGGGATTTCAATTGTTGAGCACCCGGCCCGGGAACTTGTTCGGAATGAAGAATAGCAAAGATGAAGGCCGAGCACAATACGGGCACTTTCGTCATTGGGACCCAGAGGAAGAGGTTCATTTCGGTTCGGCAACTCGCGACGCGATGCGACGCTCGGAGCGATCCTCGCTCGACTCCTGTCGACAGGATCGAGGATAATCTTAAGAAGGATTCGACTGTCGCATGTCGCGTCGGCGCGACAACGAGGTCCGACGGATCTCCGTAGCGGAATTTGCCGTCGCGCGGCTAACTTATTGCTCCAATTCGAGCGGGAACTTTGAATTAAGGCTCTAATCCAAGTTTCACAGACCGAAGCGGCAACAAATCGATTTTTATAAAAAAATCGTGTGCGTGGAAACCACGAGCGATAAAAGTGAAACTTATTGATTATTAGGTGTAGATTAGGGTGGACCTTAGTTGCTCTTGTGCAAAATTTTTTTTTAAATTCATTTGATGCGACCCGTGCAATCTGTTCTACTCGGTAAAAAAACTAATTCCCTCCAAATTTCAAGTCGATCGGACAAAGGGAAGACGTGTCGCAACGAGTTTGTTTATGCAGAATATTTTAATTTTGCGAAAAATGAAAAAGTACACATTTTTTCAATCCCACTGGTCATTAAACACTATTTTAATGTAATATTCTTATTATATCAAAGCAAAAATTAAATTGTTTAATGAATTTGTTTAAGCAAAATTTTTAATATTTATTTTTTAAATATAAAATTTGATCTCACATTAATATAAGGAAAAGTAGAAAAAGACAGTTAAATACTTGTAATTAAATATTTTATTTATAGGCCTAATTATAATAAGAGTATAAATAATTTTTAAAAATCTGTACTTAATGTTGTTTTATCAATTTTTGGGTATTTTTTTCTATAATCGGTTACAATTTGTAATATGAATTGTTTTTCTTCTTCGTTTTTGTATAATGTTAAATTATAATCTTTCATTAATTTTATTGCTCTTTCTGCAACATCATTCACAACTTCTAATTTTGTTATAATACCTATCGCTTCGGTATAATTATTATTAGTTTCCCATAGTGCTGGATCAATTAAAAGAAAATCTGAATTTATATTGAACCGTTTGAAAAAATTATTTGATTCAGATGATACGAAATGTTGTATTTCCAAATTCGGAAGATTTTTAATTTCTATAGTCGTTGTCATGTATCTCTTATAATTATTATTACTGTTTACATTTTGTAGTGCTTGCACCATCGATCTTTTTGTTTCTACTGAAACTTTTTTATCAAAAAACGATAGCGCCGCATTCTCCGGTGACAAGTACCATAAATGGTTCACAATTTTTTTTAATGTCACATCGCTTATTTCTTCGTTAACATTTTTGTAATGAATTATATTTTTGATGAATTCTATATCTACACGTGGCGCCATAGCAGCCATTGGGGTCAAAATCCACGGCTCAATATAAATGTTAATTAGAAATACACATGTATCTCTAATGCTACTATACTCTTCCTGGTTGAGAGGAAATTCGTTTCGAAAAATAAATATTTTTAAAGTGTATATTATTTTAGCCATCCACCTCGCATGGTGAAATGCGCCAGGCATTTTGAATGAAATGCCACCCAAAGGAATCCCCCAAGAAAAATTATTGCTAATTCTAAAAGTTCTTCGTAGTCATCTCTTGGGTGACTCATTTTTGTGAAATTTTGCGACCGTTTGGCGCGCTCATAGCTCTACTCCGTAATGTAATAAACCAAAATATTGACAATATTGTTGAAACTTTCAAGTAAAATTTCTTATTATACAACCAAAAGATGATATTTTTATGTTATAACAGTAACTCTTATCATTAAAACATAAAATTTGAGTTGCATGTAAAATTAAAGGGAAATTACTGAAATTTTCAAACTTCAAACCGATTGCGACACCCTTTCCTGTTGTCCAATTGAGTTCTTCTTTTGCAGAACTTATTTTTTTTGGATCTGGAACAGATCTAGGGGGTCGCATAAAAAAAATCAGATGGTCGAAAAATAAGGTCCACCCTAGTGTAGATACAGATAAATTATTATACCTAATAATCGATAAGTTTCACTTTTATGGTGGTTTAAAAAAATATATATCTCTAATATGTCTATAATATATTTAATTATATTACTTTCATTCGTGTAAATAAAAATAAAAAATGTGGTTGCACGTGCTGTTCTAACCATTCGATATTATTCTGGGATCGTTGGTTGTCCAAGTGGTTAAGAAGTTGGACTACCAATCGGTAGACCGGGGTTCGAATCCCATCGGGGTAAGAAATTATTTTTCTACGTTCATTCTCAGTTTAAATTTTCGCGCCACTCGACTTTCGACTTCCGTAACATCGACGTCCGTTACATAAGAAAATTGGTACAGTAATCTCGCGATCTATGACCGAGGATGCCTTTACGATCTATGACAAGAGCTTACCCATTCCACTGCCAGTCAACGCCGTGCCGCGTCGCAGAGCGGCGATGGTTGATCTCGGCTCGAGATTTATTGTTAGCATTAGTTGCATAATTAAAAAAAATTTTTTTTTATTTTATCTTTTAATTTTTTAAAAATTAAAAACAATAAATAAAATATATATAATTATTACGTTTGTTTCTTCAGTGGAAAATTTTCGTCCTCTCGTATAAATTGCATTGTTGAATCAACTTCTTTTGAAAAAAACTAAAAAACTACTTGACCAATATGGACCAAAATCTAATCAGTTCTAAGTTACAGCGGGGCACATCGATTGTATCATTCATTATTCTGATTGCGTTGTTACTTTTTCAGAAAACGCACGCACACACACACACAAACATTTTGATAAACATAGTCTAAAATGACTCTAATGACTATGAAACGTGAGGATCTGCTAAAATCTCAATTTTTTATTTTCGGGGTAATTACAGTAACTTCCCTATGGATCGGGAAGTTAAAAAGAAAAGATTCGCCATTCAAAGACGGTTAATTTGGATT
The DNA here is from genome assembly GCA_963971365.1 of Lasioglossum villosulum. Lineage (NCBI taxonomy): Eukaryota > Metazoa > Arthropoda > Insecta > Hymenoptera > Halictidae > Lasioglossum > Lasioglossum villosulum. Next base: position 13,028,150 of record OZ020497.1, read on the forward strand.
TTTAAGTTTTTGCCTAGGCTTAATAGTTTTGACGACGATATTGAATAAAATAGATTTTGCATTCCAAATTTGAGGGTGATTTTCACCCCTTTGACATTAGATGTACCGAATGAGTCAAAACGACTTGCTGCTGATTTATGCTCTCAAAAATATTGCAATTATATATATTGTTCTGAACAATTTTTTAAGTGAATTTCTCTATGAATCATTTACACTCGGAGATATTTTAACTCGAAAATCAAACATTTTTTTCTGATCTAGAATATTTCCATTCTCTATGATTTTTTAAATTCGATATATATGAAATTGATATAATACTTCATATAATACTTAAATGTTTAGTAATTGATTAGATACCGATATATCTAATAATATAAACAATATTTTAAATAATAGTATAACAATTTTTAATGTCGTCTCAGAGGTGCCACTCGAAGGGTTAAGTTAAGTTTAAGAATGTTAATACCCTTTATGTGTATAGAATTTCTATAGAATGTTCCACTATTAACACCTTGTGTTTAACATCGTTTGGTCAAACGTTAGAATGTCAATTTATTTACCATAACAAAATAATGGTAGTTACCGTTACGTTGTATTAAACTAGGCATTGCTATTGTTTGAATTTACCGCCAAACATCGATTGAAATGCTTGTCGATCATAGAATATTATTGGTTGAACGTCAATACGCGTCGTTCCAATGTTTTTGTGCTTGCTCTTTCCCTCAACGGTTAGTTGCTTCAGTTCAATGTAGACCAGCATGGAACTCAGTCATTATTTTTAAAAATTTTCTTTACACTTAGCAAGTGTGTTCTTTAAAAATATTATTTACAGTTTTATTAATTTTGTGAATTACCCATTACATTTTGTTTATATATATCTTCAGACGAAATTGCTCTTGAAAATGATCCGCACCTGGATCGAAACGTTGAGTTACATTTAAATATTGATAATTCGCTTTGTTTCTGCTTTATTATTGATCGAAACTGTGCGCCGAGAACATATAATTGATTTATATTCAAATTTACGATCGAGAAACACGTAACTATTTAAAAAGTATGTATCGGATATTTGTTTCAGTTCTATTATCATACCAAAATTTCATAAAAATCGGCGTGACACAGTTGGGTAACCTCCTTTGTTAGTAAGTGAAACGATTCTCTAAGAAATTCAGTAAAAGTTAAATTTATGATACTTTCTTGAACTTCGGTATGTAAATGTCACTAAATCTTCAATCCGGACCACTGTGCGCCACGAAGCTGTACATAGCGTCTCGTGGCGTGACCGGGATTCCGTGTTGAACGGCGAAGATGCGACGAACCTGGAGTCCATTAGTGGGAAACTTTCTCCATCGGGCGACTGGAAGACGAACATTTAATGATTTGCGAGAGATTGGTGTGTAATCCCGAATTTTCTGGTAAAGAGAATTTTTATCACGCCGGCACGGCGTACGGGTTTGGGGATCTTGTTGATCACTTAGCCTAAAGTGGAACGATACGACGCGACGAGGCGCGACGTACTTCGCCTAAGCTTCGATTTACGCGGAGATATCGCGCCGTCTGATGTCTCTCGGCAGGATGTACCTGCAAACTGAATCTCGGCTGCGCCGGGGCATCGATCAATCATAAGTTACACGAACTACTGGGGCTAGGCCTAGGCCGCAGCGAAATTACGATATCAGTATCCGTCGACCGCGAATGCAATTAGGATGATTGCGAGTTGCACAGGTGGCCAGACTCGTAATTCCAAGGATCAGCTCTTTCAGACGTTCCAATCGAGCCAGTATTTGTCCTCCGGACCGATTCCAATGAAATTAGAAACGGCCGGTATCGCTGCGTGCTGATCTTTCCTCCAGCCACCACCTTTTCTTTCTCGAGTATCCGGTTCAGTCGTCGCGTCGCGTCCCTCTGTTCATGGTCGCGTCACCTTTTTGTCTGCCCCGCCGTCACAGTTTCCGGCTCCATTCGGAACGCGACTGTTCTTCATCCGCTCGGTATGCTCCGACGCAGAAAGACCGCGTCCTTTTCTTCTCCGGGCCCTCGAGTGTCAAATATTTGCGAAGCCTTGGGCTCGGCAGGATCGTTCTCGAGATTACACGGGAATGCGGGTGATCAAAAGTTCGCCGTTCAAGTGGAGAAAGGAAAGACGTCGACGCCGGAGAGACCGGTGGAGGTCGGGGGAGCAACGGCTAGAGAGGATAGGAGAGGAACTAATGCGCCGGGCCTCCAGGCAGGAAGACGCCTTCGATGCCTGCAGCAGGAGAATCGTTTTGTAATTGATAGGAGTGTTTGTTCGCGTTTGTAAATACCATTCCATTAGTGCTGCCGCGAGCATGAACTACATGAACTTCGCCTGTGCGCCAAAGTTTCGAGCTCCTTCAATTGCCGACGAGGCTACCGCCATCATGTAGGTACCGAGATCGGAAGCGAGAGGAACGGAGAGTCTGCCGTTCTGCTGCGCTGCCTTCGAACCCCTCCTCCATCGACTGTCTATCTAATGTCTATTCTTTTATATGCTCCCCTGTTTCAAGCAACTTCCTTTCACTCGATCGTGGATCCTCATCGTTCAACCTTCATTATCCAGCGTTCTTCAATATTTAATAGATAGATGGTTTCGGCGCACAGGTTCGATCAACAATAAACTAAAAATTCCATGTTTTATAACAAATTTGCAAGTTGAAATCCCGACGTTTCGATCCTGATGAGGATCATTTTCAAGAGATTTTTGCGTCTGAAACAAAATACATTGCAGAAATAACCGTATTTACAAGAAAAGGAAAAACAATGTTTCAAACTCGAAAATAAACTTATTTTTCTTACATGTTATATAGGAATTATATCAATTCTTTTCGATCGTAAAACTATCTCAATATATACAGGGTCATCCGTTTTTAAACGGAAAAACGTAAACCAGCTATAAAGAACCCCAAATGGAACAAGTTTTACCCCTGCCACTTTTTTGTTCCGGCCTTGATTTCTAGAAAATTGCAAAAAAACCATAATTTTTTTAGTTCACATAAACTTGAATATCTCGGGACTCCAGTGATGAATCTTGATGATTTTTCCTTTGTTTGGTTTAAAATAAATAGGGGCATCTTTTTTGTTAACAAAATATTTTTGTTTTTTTTAGCACGTTTATTCCAAGAAAATAACATTCATTGAAGTCACGCATCCTGGAACCGTTCAGATAGCTACAGTCCGATCCAGAAAAAACCAAGATTCGAAGGTCATACAAAAAAATTTTGGGAACAAAAAAAGATGCTCCTGTTTATTTTCAACACAACAAAGAAAAAATCATCAAGATTCATCACTGGAGTCCCGAGATATTCAAGTTTATGTGAACTAAAAGAATTATGGTTTTTTGCAATTTTCTAGAAATCAAGGCCGAAACAAAAAAAGTGGCAGGGGTAAAACTTGTTCCATTTGGGGTTCTTTATAGCTGGTTTACGTTTGTCCGTTTAAAAACGGATGACCCTGTATATTATGGAAGGCGAAAAGTTCTTCAATATTGCCTCCATTGCGCCTTTACGCAAAATAATATGTTCATGTATTGTTTACAGGAAAAGGTCGTCAAATAACAATTTCTTTCTCTCGCAAAAAATTTTAATTACGCGGAAATAACATGACCACATTTTGGAATTATTGAAGTGAAAACTTAACACAATTTTTGCTGGGCAGTGAATGAGTATGATTCGTCACGCTTCAAGGTGAAACGCTATTTGGAGAATTTTTAGATATTCAATGAGATTTAAATTGAAACTATTTAGCTCGTATTTTAGTTTGTATAAGCACATTGTTTCTTTCGTAGATTATAATATTGATGAAGATGTTGAATTTGATACAAATAATTAGACTATGGATCTTTATGCATTTACAGAAAACTTGAGTAGATGAAAATAAAAGTTATTGCGAAATTAAAAAAATTGAATATTTAATTTGAATATTTAATTACACCTAAGCAAGTGAGTGTAAATTTGTGATAAATTTGTTGCCTTTACATTCAAACATTTGATAGTTTTTTCCAATATCTTTTGAAAATTGTATGTTTAAAATCTCTGATTACAGACACAATTATAATTATTGGTCTTGAAAATGGTTCAAATTGGAACCGAAACATCGAATTAATTATCAATTAGCAAAATTGCTTAGCTTTTTTCATTGATCGAACCGTAGCGCCGAGATCATTTAATATTTGTTTGAAACAATAATACGATCGAGAAAAAATAGTTTATTTAAAAAATTGAAGTCATCAAGATTTCTCCTCTATTAAATTCATTAAGGGAAGAAATATTTAGTTCCCATTTCTTGCAGTCGATGCAGACAATTTTTATTGTACATAAAGATCCTTATCTACTAATAATATTCATATCATTCATATTCTACAAGGTAAGATACTTCAGATTTACACCGAAAATATCTTCGTTGTTTTTAATGACACAAGAAAATGTTTCAGGCAGACAATATTTGGTTCAGTGGGGCAATTATTGTGACGGTGAAATTTTTTTTCTATAGATCATATTTTCCATTATTTTATCGTTTTTTTAAAAATAGAACGACGTATTTTAATTAGTGTTACATTATAGTTAATGAAAAGACAAATTCGTCCATGTAATGTGGAAATACAACGAATGTCGAATGCATGTGCTGTTACGTAAGAACCGCCTAACACGTCTGACCATGACCAACTAATTCTACTTCTCGCATATACTAGAGTACGCGAGCCTGATCAATCTTTTAATTCAATTTTCTCGAAAATGGGGCGCCAAACAAACAAATAATACTGCCTTCTTCAATTCACGTTTACATGTAAAATCACGCTCTACCTTCTTGTACATGTTATCGGCTTCACTATTGTAACTTTGTTTGTGTGCGCAGGTACGTAAAAAATTTTCCATTAATATATTTAAGTAACATTATTAACGAGATGCAATCAAAATTTATCTGCAGCAGCTATAACTGTGAAATAATTTTTTGTTGCAGAAAGTTATTTCGCATTAAGTGGGAACTAATTGTTTAACAAGCTGTGAGAAGAGAATGTAATAAAAGTAATGATAATACATAATGATTTCAATGAAAACTCTTGTTCAAATTTCGTGTTTGCAATTTCAACATTGTTTATTTATATAGATAAAACTGGTAACTTTCGTTAAAATTAAAATTTTTATTTACTTTCGGTCCCTTGCTATTTTGAAGTACCATTTGAAAAACTTATTGCGTCTCTCCAGTAAAATACTTTACCCAGCTCTGGTTGCAAGTAACTTGATAGGATCCGGTTTCTTCGCGATCAGAGCTCGTATTAATTTTCTATTGCGCAACCGTCCATAACCGTCAGCCTGCTCTTGTAATTCTTTAAATCACCGTCAATCCTATTTACTGGATATTCTCTGGAAAGCCACATCTCTCTGTCGCTTCCTCTCCATCGCTGATCAGTGGTTTCCTTCTCAGTTCTGCTGGAGTGGGCTCCTTGCCTCGCCTTCGCATGTACAGAGTATCTCACGGTTTCACAACCACGATAGCGCGTAACTGCAAGTGTACCACGTGGAATTACACGTGCCACGATTCCCGTGCTAGTCAGTTGGGGTCGGGGCGGACACCTACGGGCAAAATGCACGTGTACACCCTGCTCCCTGTCTCTCTTTCCTCTCTCGCTATCTCTTTCTCTCTGAAACGCACCTCCACACCAGGCACACGGACTGAACACAATCGCGTATCGCAGCCTGACGCTGCTGGATAACCCAATAGATTATGCGGCTAATTTCTAAAGTGCCCTGCAGCCTCTCTGAATTATGCGCCGCTAGCTTTAGTGCCCCGACAGTCGACCGATCGATTAATATCGGTTGTAAGGTTACCCTACGACTGTGCTATGTGCCCAGCTCAACCCCTCGGTCTTATCGGCGGATCGTGTTCTATGATTTGCCAGAGTGACGCATACATTCGCACATTATACCGGAAATTCTCCAGGAACGAGCACTTCTTGGGCCAATTCCGGTTCAAGGAGCCGTTCCTCGACTCGTCCCTCGGTCTCCATAACAGGATCGATTCGACCAGGATTCGCAGTGATTTGTGAACGACTGTGAACGTCGTTTCGACCATGTTTTTCCCCATCCCCGTTATTGATCACGCTTGTCGAAGAAGCGACGTCGAACATTTTGAACGATTTTGTCCGAAAATAAGGGAAATTGCGGGAAATTATGCCGTGAAAACATTCCCTTTGTGAACTTCGTGTTATCACCGGAGGAATAATACTTACTGGCTCTTATCGCGATGATTCCGTGTCCGGAGTTAAACGCGGGAGCAAACGAAAGGGTGAATAATATTTATGTTCAAATGAAACCTTGACTAAACCGGTGCGTACACTCGCGAAATTGTGGCTCCCTAAAGATAGACGAGATACAGGATATCACGAGGCTTGAAAGACAAGAACAGGTGTGGGTCACCCGTTTGGACCCGGGAGTTACGCGAACAGTAGGTCCCCGGGAATCCATCTAGCGGGACAAAGAAGATAGAGGGGCGGCCTATTGGCTGTCCCGGGAGGTGGATGTTTTAATCTTTACCACCTCCCTTAACAAAAAAAAAAAAGGATATCTCGAGGCTGATGAAACATGTGGAAGGCTACTTTATTTGAGAAAATAAATAGTAAGTAGATCGAAGATAAATGATTAGAAATATTGTATTTTTAAGTTGAAGGTATTAAAACCATCTGAAAACAATTCTAACCTTCTACGCTGATTTATAGACTGCGGATTTTATGCATGTATGACAAAAACAGGTACGTACAATTTAAAGCAGTGAACATATTAAAAAGGGTGAAACTTCCATTTATACCAAAAATCAGAATTCGATGAAATTTTGAAAATAGGTTCATTTTTGACTAAAGTGACAATTGCCAGAAGGATTTCTCCCGTTTCCAAAAAAAATTTTTTATCATTTCAATGCTACGCTCTAGCTTACCGACTACTGACTTACCGACTTTGTACTTTATGTTTCTGCTGTGCGCATGCGTCTGAGTGATGTGAGAGTTTGTCAAATGCTTTTAGAGTAGTATAAGTCGTATTAACAATGAATAAGGTTAACAATGAGTCATTTAAATTTGTTTTACATTGTAAAAAAATGAAAGATTTTGACTCGACACCGGAATGGGTGAGAGAACTTGGGGCGGAACTTCCGTTTATGGTACAAATCAGAATTCGATGAAATTTTGAAAATAGTTTCAATCATCTATAACGAATCCTCTTTAGTTGAAAGTAATACATATATTACCCCGACCTAACCACAACTCATTCTAATTGACGCATGCGCATAGCACGAACATCAAGAAAATCGGTAAGTCAGTAGTCGGTAAGCTAGAGCGCAACATTGAAATGATAAAAAATTTTTTTTCGAAACGGGAGAAATCCTTCTGACAATCGTCATTTTAGTAAAAAAAGAACCTATTTTCAAAATTTCATCGAATTTTGATTTTTGCTATAAACGGAAGAACAGCCTTAAAAAGTTTTAAGGACGTCAGTGTATTAGTTTCAACTGTATAAGACAATGCAAAGAAGATCAAAGTTTCTAAGTGGCCTCTGTTCTTTGCAATTGATGTACAAATTTTTTATTTTGCATAAAGATCCGCAGTCTACTGATTTATCTTCTCCTGCGAGATTACATTCTACCTGTGCTGTACCCCTTGAAATGCTTTGCGTGGTTGTGTCGTAGAATGCTGTAGCTTCTGACGAAAAATTGCCAAAACCAAGTATTAACTTGAGCGATTCACGTTAAGAGTCCAATGAGCGGAGCCATGATGATCCGATCCTTTTTTTTAAGGATGTGGGGGAAAAGTTAAAAAACCTAACCACACCCAGGACGATCTATAGATCGCCCCACTACTTTCTTTGTTCTTTCCCGAGATTAGATGGTGGGGGGCATCGCTTTTCGCATTTCTCCCCCCACACTTCTCGAGATCTCTCCACGTATGTTCTTTGCTTTTATGATGATCCGGTCCTTTTTTTTAGTAGAGAGAATTCTTCAAAAAATTCACTCTCAAGGGATTTTAACCCGTTCTCCTCCTCTTATCCTAGTATTAAGCGTTTGTAGGAGCCCGCTATACGCAATTCGCACTACACAGTCTGTCCCATTTCCGATGAGACTACTCAAAAATAAAAAAGAAGACGCTCCACAGTGCATTTCTTCCATCATATTTATTCGAAATAATCCCCCTCCAAGTCAATACAGCGTTGAAACCGATCATAAAACTTGTCGAAGCATGTCTGGTACTCGGGGGCCGGAATAGCTTTCAGGATGTCGGTCGAAGCCTTCTGGATGGTAGGAATCGTACTGTAAGTGTTCCCCTTCAACGCGAATTTGATTTTAGGAAATAGCCAGAAGTCGCGCGGCGCTAGATCAGGCGAGTACGGCGAGTGGTCGAGCGTTATGATGCTTTTTTTGGCCAAAAACTCGCGTACAATTAGGGCTTTGTGCGACGACGCATTATCATGCAACAAGAACCAACTGCCAACTTCCTTGTACTCCGGTCGAACACGTTGAATTCTGTTCCACAATCTCTGCAGGACACCCAAATAATACACAACGGTCAGAGCGCAGAATTTGGCTGACTTTCTCAATGTTTTCTTCATTCCTCGAGGTTCTCGGCCTCGGTGCGCGTTCGTCGTCTTCAAGGTCTTCACGACCATCACGAAATCTAGCAAACCAGCGGAATACTTGTGCACGGGATAGACACTGGTCACCGTAAACGTTTTTCATCGATTCGAATGTTTCTTGAGCAGTTTTGCCCAACTTAAAACGAAACTTGATACAGCAAAGTTCCGATTCCTGTTCAGGGGGTGGTTCTTGGAGCGAACAGGAATCGCAACCTAGACTTGCTTTTCTGATTTACTGCTGGGTCTACTACTCCGATCGCGCCGAGCGAGATTACAATAGAGCAACGGTGTCGACGGCGGCTACCCTCAGCGTGCGGCCGCAGCGTGTGGCCGTCGCCGACACAGTTTAAAGGCCCACGTGTTCTCACAATGTAATGCCAATTCAAAATGCTTTATTTTTCATTATTTTTTTATGAGCCATTCACTGACTTGTTTCTGGTACTACTCTGATTAAAACAAGACCAAACACGATATAATTTGGCCCATATTTATTCTACATGTGAGAAGCATAATTTATAATTCATCATACATTCAACATATGAAATAGCATATGTTTAAATAAACAACGGAGGAACGCGACTCTTTCTTTCCTATACAAAACTTTCACAATCCATTAAACCAATACATACAATTGAAGTTATATCGTGTTTGGTCTTGTTTTAATCAGAAAAATGCCAGAAATACGTTTTTTAAAAATCCCATAAAAAATAATAAAAATTAATATGTTTGAACATTCGATTCGTTGTGTCAATGTAGTGGTGTTTACACCGATATACCCGGGCCGAGAACATTAGTCGCCGCCCTGCGGCGCGGGACAGCGTTGACAGGCAGTGGAGTGAGTGAGTATTAGAAAAGAACAGGAAAAGGTGAGGGTTCTGAAACAGTTGACTAGATGTAAATGCTATAAGCGGGTCCCTAGGAAAACTAGTCAGAACTGAAAGAATAGTAGAGGGGCATCCTATTGGATGTCCCGGGAGGTGGAAGTTTTTCAAAGTTTACCACCTTCCTTAAAAAAAAAGGCAGTAGAGTGAGTAGGTCTGAACAAGAATCGGGACCTCCCAAACTGAACAGGAATCGGAACTTTGCTGTATTTGCTCTTTGCTCCATAGCGATTTTTCGACAGACTGACACAGTGGACGATTAGTTATAATGTCGTAACTATTGACAGAACAATTGAAATGCTAAGAAATTTGGTGTGAAGACAGATGAAACATGTGTCTACAAAATCCAATAGATGAATCAACAAATGGCGCTGCAATCGGCTGTTAATTTCGACCAGTCTCATCGGAAGTGGGACAGACTGTGTACAAACGCTTGACGCGTCCTACTAGGTCCAAATCTGGCGCATTGGCCATATTCAATTCCAAATGATGATCCGATCCTGATTTTGTATTTTTACGCTCGGTAACTGGAGGTTTTGAACGATTAATTTCTGGACGTTAGTGAAAAGGTTAATGAACAAATTTTCCACATCGAGGATACGTACATAGTATAGTTACAGAGATAGGCACTCGATGCGTTTGAGTGACTACTTTTTTTCCAGGGATGTAGGACGCGGCGAAGAGTAATAATCGATGAATAGGAAGAAGAAATAGCTGTAAACACGAATGGATGGTTTTATTTCGGGTACGTTTCCGAACCGTTGCCTGTTTCACACCACCGGCCGGAAACGAACGCGGGATTTTATTCGTACAATCCCGAGGCAGCTCGGGCTCGGGCTGCACCCCGCTCGAATTTTACGACTGATCAATCAGCGGGTCGTCGTCTAGGTCGCTTTCCATCGTGGCCTCTCGCAAAAACGAAATTCCGGTTGCGTATTCTTCCCTCCTCGACCGAGATCGAGACGAGATTTTACAGCAACTCTCGCACCCGCTGTAAAACCTTTGTATCATCGGGTTTCCGTACGTACGGAACGTTGTCAGACAGATAATCGAGTCAGCGGAATCGTTTCGGCTCTTCGCGACCCAGTTGACAGAAAACGAACTGTTCCGACAAACGATACCGTGCTCTGATAAATTTTGCACAGTTTTTTACTGCTTAATCTCCACTCGGCTATCGGGAATAGATTTTTTTTCGTGCCGCGAAAAACTCCGTGACACAGGAGCGATTAACTAGTACAGGCAGATCCTGCGAGTAGCACGGGACCTTCTCCGCTTAGGTTCTTCTCCCATTCTTAGATTTTATCGTTACTTGTATGGTATGGTGAAATGCCCCAAGTCTGGACAGTCCAAAAGTGATACCTACCTATGGACATGCAAAAATGATAACGGCGCCACAGGTTCGATCAACAAGAAACAAAGAATTTAGCAATTTTGCAGAATTATAATTTCGACGTTTCGGTTCGGTTTTGAACCATTTTCAAGAAAAGTCCGCGTCTGTGAAAACAACGTAATAAAATTTGTATTAATTAAACCAAAATATTTGAAAATGATGACACATCAAAAAAGATATATATATACAGGGTGTCCCAAAATTACTCCGACACCCGAAAAGGGGAGGTTCCTTGGGTCATTTGAAGCGACATTTTCCTTTACAAAAATGGCGTCCGCGGCTTTGTTTCGGAGATATTAACGAAAAACACGGACCAATCAGAGCGCGACCTAGACGCGAGTTAGCACAGTCTACCCGACGCGCCAACTGTCAATTGGCCGAACGTGCCATCGCATGTCTAGATCGCGCTCTGATTGGTCCGTGTTTTTCGTTAATAACTCCTAAACAAAGCCGCGGACGCCATTTTTGTAAAGGAAAATGTCGCTTCAAATGACCCAACGAACCTCCCATTTTCGGGTGTCGGAGGAATTTTGGGACACCCTGTATATATATATATATACTTGCTAAATGTGAAAACTGATATAAATTTAAGTAAAAACAAAATTGTACTTCTCAGCAAGAAGGTTTGAACTGTACTAGAACGTAACTGTTGTGGCAAAGTCAAACGAACGGAAAAACATACGAATATCGTGGATCAAACTGACCAATCAGATGTCAAGGATCAAAAACCTATAGATCGATGTTAGGCGCGAATTTTAAATTTTAAAAGAAATAATCATCACAATTTAACCGCTATAATACCAAAAATTGGTACAAAATTAGCAAACATTATATGTGCAACATTAACATAGAACTACCTATGGACAATTGAATTTTCATAGTAAAATCAATAATTAAGAGATCAAATAATTATAATAATCAAAAAATTATATTATATATTTTAAGGCCTTAGCTACAAGTAGGTGTGAACATTATTTCATTAAGACATCAATTGAAATTTAAAAATAACAGACTACACAATACAATATTAATTAATTAACAGAAAACAGTATACACAATAGTCTATTTACATGCGAATCATGTGCAATTATAGTTCGAATTTTTGTTAGAAAAAAAATATAATTGAAGCCCTCAGATAAAAAATAATTATCACGCATAGTAATATCGATATTTTAAAATAAATTGGCAATCAAACTTAACGTGAATAATAATTATTAATCCAAATCAACGGATTGTTTGCAAATTATTTAACTACACATACGTTTAATTATTCTTCTATTAGCTTGAATAACAAAAACACAGGAAAAAGAGAGAAACAAAATTAGAAAAGTAAAAGAATAAGAAATCAATAAAAAATTACATGAAAGAATATACTAATTAATCATGTGCATTTATAGTTCGAACTTTTGTTAGAAAAAAAGATATAATTTAAACCTTCAGACAAAAAATAATTATCACGAATAACAATATTGATATTTTAAAATAAATTGGGAATCAAACTTAACGTAAATAATAATTATTAATCCAAATATTTGATGTCCTGAAGCCGGACACGCGTTTGCGACTAAAATCAATGTATTGCTTGCGTATTAAACTTTTAAACTATTATAACCAATGAAGAGTAATATTTTATTATGTTTTAAGATAAAAGAATAAAGTATGATATTATTGATTATACACACTATTATGATACACTAAATAATTATGAAAAGTCTGTAATTGATCACAAGTATTTTAATTTTAATGAAGAAATATTTTAAATTTTACCATGCGAGTAGTTCCATAACCTCCAAATGTTCGTATGAAAAAATTTTAATTATGCCGTGTTAATTCCAATTAACATTTATACTCATTAAAATTTTTGATGAACTTAATGGATGAGGTAACTGATTTGTCTCTTGTTAAAAATTGTGATACTTTACTTATGCCGGAAAAAAAGAAAGAAATAAAAAATTGCTCAGAAAATACACTTGTTAAAGTAAACTTTACAAATAAATCGGAGCACTTGTCACAATCTAACAGTGAGTGTAATTTTATATTTACAAATACTTGTTTTACTAATGATTAAAACAATCACTAAATTTATATTAATATTTCCGTTGTAGATGCCAACACTTTAAACATATCAAGCCACATGAGGGATAGTTTTACTGCCCCTAAATTAAAAATATCTAAGAAGAAAAATAAGGAAAGTGGTTCACTTCGAGCATCCGTTGTAGGAGATTTAATTAAAGATCTTGAAAAAAGGAGCAAGAAAAAAAGCTATAGAAGAAGAACATTTCAGAAAAAAACATGAAAAAGAATGAAACAAAATTAGAAAAGAAAAAGAACAAGAAATCGATAAAAAATTACATGAAAGAAAAAGCTAATTACACAACAAATTAAAGATATTAATCTTAAAAATCGATGATAAATTTAAAAAATGTAAGGTCTAAAGCAACTAATGATAGAAAAAAAGATTAAATTAAAGAAGAGAAAGCAAAATTATGCACTCAATTAGAAAATATGGAGAAAGTATTATTGCCTCTTGAAATGCTTGCTTTACAACAAAAAGTAGAAATTATAGGAGATAGAATTTAATACAATAATATTTTCATATGTAATTTGTTAAAAATTTAATAAATTTAATAAATTAATACATATATATTTGATTAAATAATACAATACTATAATCCATGATAAGAATACTACATATTACACAAAGCATCTTCTATTCGTCATGCACAACCAACCAACGTTCTAGATTACGTTTGCTCGATCAACTCATAAATTGAATTTATCACTTTATAAACATTACTTCTATCCAGGTACTAGCTTAGATTGGATTTAATATGTCCAACTATAGGTTTGAATTATTCTTGTTAATACAATTAAGATATTAATCTAAACTATGATTTTTTAATTTCAAATTACTTTACAAACTCTGAACTGTATGTTAAAACTCTTAAAAAATTATTTTTATTTATCTAAAGTGATAAAATTTAAAATAGAAAAACGTGATGTCCAGGCATAGGGCACTTCACCTTACCATTCGCCACTCGGCGGCGATGATTCATCTCGGCTCGGGTATATCGGTGTCAACCATTACTAATCGAATTACAAAACTTCTTTATTTTTCATTATTTATTTACGGGGTTTTCACCAACTCATTTCTGGCATTTTTCTAATTAAAATGACACTAAACACGATATAATATCAACTGTATTTGGTGGTTTCATCGACGATGAAAGTTTTGGGCGCAAGGTAGGACTGTCGATGGCATATAGTGGGGAAACTTGACCTAACTCGATTCAAAAAGAAATTACAGTAACTTCCCTATGAATCGGGAAGTTAATAACTTTCGATAGAAATGATATAGAACGATGAATTTTTTTTATGAAAGCTGAAACTTTGCAGAATATGAGAAAAATAGGGAAATTGCGGTACTAACGGTTTTTAACCTCGAGAAAATTCGTTAAACTTGCACAATTTCATGAAAATGTGGTTTCTCCATTACCACAGGCAGAAACAAATTTTTTTAACATGTCGTATCATTTCCCGTAAATTTTTTCATTAAAATATTAATCTGAACAATGATTTTTAAAATTTTAAATTACTTTACAAACTCTGAACTGTATGTTAACACTCTTAAAAAATTATTTTTGTTTATTTAAAGTGATAAAATTTAAAATAGAAAAACGTGCTGTCCAAGCATAGGCCACTTCACCATATTGTAACCGTCGAACTTCGTCCCTGCCGCCCGACTCACTAACTCTAGGACTGTACGTAGTACATAGTGGGAAGAGGTTTCATGGTGGGGACCTTGCAGTTCTCGGAAGTTGGAACTCCTTGAACTACAGGGTGTCCCAAAACTCCTGCAAACCCTGGAAATGGGAGGTTCCTGTGGTTATTTGAAGTGTTACGTACAGAGGCTTTGCCTACGTGACTTTTGTCCACTTCTTGAAACCACGTGTCCATGTAGGAAGTTCGACTCAAATTATCCAAATAAACAGTTTTCCTCTTATGGGAAAAGTACATGCGGCTGGAAATGTTACTAACGTCTGTTAGATTTCCCATAGCCCTCACTATCATTTTCATAAAAAGTTTTCCAGTAGACATATAAAGGGCTCCAGCCAGTCCATTTTGGGTTTAGTTCTGAATCGAATACGGACCAGTACGCATCTTGTGAGATAGGACTTAATTCCTTGTCAATCTTATTCTGCTACAGAACACGTTTCTTAAAGGAAAGTTGGGTACTCTACATAATACTCAACAGATACTCTAAAGTTGTGTGAAGACATTATAGGAATTTGTTTCTTCGAAAATGCAGTTCGACGAGTAGAACAGATTTATCTCTTTCGGTATCCGGTAATATTATTTTAAAAATTTCTTCGTATTCTGCAGCGTACTTTTTTAAATCATAGTCCATTGCAAACAGACCATGCCAGGCCAAATTTGTTATTTATAAATTTATTTTTAAATTGATTATGAACTGATTTACGGCGTTGAGAGTCACTATAAGGTTGAACAACACTAGAATTAAGATTACACACATTCACATTATTGAACTATTGAACCATATAAAGGAAATAATTCTTATCGATCGAAAATTGAAATATAAAATATGTTTATGATATCGGCGCCAGGTTCGATCATTTCAAGAAAAAACAACAAATATGCAATTTAAGTATTTAAGTTTCTCAACGTTTCGATCTCAATGTGGATCGTTGTCAAGAGACAAAATTTTTGCGTCTGAAAAAGAAATTGATAATATAAATTTTCGAAATTAAATATACTGTTTTCATGTAACACAGCCATGTAATTTACCAAAATTGGTAAATCAGAGAAAGAAAAAGAAAAAATTGAATACAGTAATTTCTCAATCGTAGTCCCAACAAACGTGTTATGAACGGACTACGATCAAGTAGGGTGGCTATTTTTTGATTTATGACTGCGTCTATCCTACCGCGCTGAGACTTCAAACGACAAGCCGAACGTAGAGAAGGACAGAATGAAATAGGATCGCGTGGCCGAAGCGTGTCCCCGTCGCCGGCACAGTTTAAAGGCCCGTGCGTCATCACAATAAAACACCAAGACCTTAGCTTCTTTATTTTCGATGATATCATTATGGAACTTTCACCAACATATTCGTGGCATTTCTCTGATTAAAATCATACCAAACACGATATAATTTGGCCAATATTTAGTGGTTTAATCGACGATGAAAGTTTCGAACGCAACGAAGAAGAGCGTATTGGAAAGAAAGAGACGCGAACAGTAGTCGCTGCCGGCACAGTCAAACTACCCCCAAAATTAGCAAAGCTTTGTGAGGACTTTTTTGAACAGTCCAAGACTCTCAAAGAATATCTTGAACCTCCGGCACAATGTAACTTGGAATCACTAAAATTAACAATATTGGGTAAGACAATTGAAATACTTAATTAATAAATAATAAATTGCATCATACCATTCTAAGCATAACACAACATTTTTTTAGGCTATCCAACGTCAAAGAAAAGAAAATTCCCGTAACAAATTTTTAAAAAATAAAGTTTTTAGTCTTCTTCCATTCCCTACAGTTACTCCATACCGTCAATGAAACCACTAAATATTGGCCAAATTATATCGTGTTTGGTTTTGTTTTAATCAGAAAAATGCCAGGAATAAGCCAGTAAAATCTCATAAAAAAATAATGAAAATTAAGTAGTTTGAAAATTCGATTCACTCGAGTCAATGTAGTGGTGTTCACACCGATATAACCGAGCCGACATCAAACATCGCCGTCCTGCTGCCCGGCGCAGCGTTGACAGGTGGTGGAATGGGTAGGCACTGGACTACGATTGCAGAGGCGACCGAGGACTACGATTGAGAAATTACTGTACATACTTGCTGTGAAAAGTGGGACGAATACTTTTTAAGACACATAATTGTGAGTTACACTATTTAAACTTTACCCCATGCTGGCGATAATGTAACTGAAGCACAATGTGCTAACCCAACGCAAGGCAAGGCCTGTGTTGTGTATGTGAGAGACTCAAAATGATTGGTCGGTCAATATCGATCATGGTGGCAATCAACATACATTGGCGGCAACATTTGAATACCTTGTAACTTGTAGGTAATATTTATAACAGAAAATTGTGTGTGTAGCATACCAAAAAGTAGCAAAGACCAGTTTTTGAATTAAATCTATAATTCATTGAAATGTAACCCAACAATTGGGGAATTCAAAATTGAAAATAAACAAGTTTGAAACACAAGAGAACCAAAAAATTTTTTTTTTAAATTATAAATCAAAATGTATGATTTTGCAAACAATTGAAGCAAATAAAGGTAGAATCTATATTATATTGGAAAAAACCCATCATAAACATTACTAACTCAGTAATGCCACGTAATAGTCATGAATTTTAGGCGTCTCATATCTGAGATTTACGCTTTGGTTTTTAATCATATGGATAGTTTCCAATATTAACCTATTATGCAAATTAGATTCCCATCTTCACATTGTTGAAATCAAATTTGTGGTCACACTCCAATGAATGCTTCGTTAATGCAGTATGCTGTGAAGGAGAACGATACAGAACGAACGAAGGAGAACAGTATATTTAATTTCGAAAGTTTATATTATTAATTTCTTTTTCAGACGCAAAAATTTTATGTCTTGATAATGATCCACATTGAGATCGAAACGTTGAGAAACTTAAATACTTAAATTGCATATTTGTTGTTTTTTCTTGAAATGATCGAACCTGGCGCCGATATCATAAACATATTTTATATTGAAACATATGTTGGGAATAATTTTGCAAACTTGCTCATTGTTCCAATTGATCGAACCAGGGCGCCGATAACATTAATATATTGTTACGAACAAGTGACGATCGAGACACAGAGAACTGTCTTGGTGTTATCTTCAAAAGTACGTAATCAAAACTAATACGTTCCCATTAAAATGATGTAAGCACTGCAGTCTCCGAAATATTTTCTGGTATCACCTTTAATTTTCAAGTAGTGGTCTTCGTAATTCGTCATTCCAGAAAATGATCTATTAGACGCACAGTGCGTTGATTAATCGCGTTCTACTCGGAACCGCGGTGAATCGTCGTTTCCGTAGATCGGCCGCAAGCGGAGACGAAGCTGCGCGGTCCGACCGAAACCTACACTCCGCCACATAACGAGGCACGCAATATTTGCCTGGGCAATGAGTAATTAAAATGCAAATTACGAGTCACGAGTAAATATGTTTGCACGAGTCGTGCCAAATGCAGCCGCGATCGTTTGGATTACCCTTTTACCCAGGCGCGATGGTCACAGCGGTTTCGCTGTTTTGTGTTTTTCAGCCGGGTCGTGAAAACGTTGATGTATTTTCAAAAAGCAATTGAATAAAAAATGTATACCCTCGTATTTTCAGCCGCTGCTTCCGCGACGTACGGCGCGACGCAATGCCAGCGATCCCATTATTTTTTAATCTAGCATACCGCGAACGAGCTTTCCGCGCGACGGTTCAACGTTTTAACAGCCATAACCACATTGTGAATTACGTGTTTGTTGATATCCCCAACGCCAGTCGTTATGTTGTAGATTGCAGCTGAATATATCCGGACCATCGCCCCGAGTATGATCGGTATTTAGAGTTTCAAATGATATCGGCGCCAGGTTCGATCATTTTTAGAACAAACAACAACAACAACAACAACTGTAGATCTTTTTCAAAGAATCATTATTGCGTCTGAAAAATATTTTAAGTGATATATCGAAATGAGAATTTGCAAAAATTAACATGAAGAAAACCAACGAAAAAGAAATAAAATTTTTTTCAATATTTGTTATAATGTATTGTCCACTTTTTACGCAACATGTAAGTTCTATTAAAAATTTTATTTCTTTTTCGTTGGATTTCTTTATGTTAATTTTTGCAGATTCTGCTTTTGATATATCACTTAAAATATTTTTCAGACGCAATAATGATTCTTTGAAAAAGATCCACATCGGGATCGAAACGTTAGAAGCATGTACAGGGTGTCTAAAAATTATATGTCACGGCCAGCATAGCGTGATTCTACACCTACGATTTAGTGGAAATTGACATAAAAAACTGCCCGCAAGATTGACCTTGACCTTGAAAATCAAGGTAAAACATTTTTTTTGTTTAATCGTGTTCTACTGGTCATAAGGACCAACTTTGTGAAAGAAACCATGGGTCGTATCTCAACCGTTCTCTTAAAAAATGATGTTGCATTTCTTATCATTTTTTCAACTTTATTTGGAAAATTTTTACATTCAGCAACGATATATAAATAAATAGCGTACTAATCTCGCTTTTTCAGTGAATTGCAGGCTGAATTGCAGAAATTCCGCGATATAACTTCTTGGTCACCAAATTGTTGATCTAGTCGTTGAAAATCACGTCGATCTGGAATTTCTACTGGACGTAGTCGCCTTCCATTAATTCGCACTAAATTTATATATATTTCCCGCACGTAACATATGCCGTAAATTTAAATATTTTCTCGAAGGCATGTTTCTCAATCGTTTGCTTACGATGGACTAAATTATCAATATTAGCCGCGATAATGAATCACATGAAAAACTGTCAGCTATATGGTCATATTCGTCTCAATCAAAATATTTCACATGACAACATTCTGTGAGTATCATCAGTAAACTATCTCGTTGGGCATGACATTATCAGAATCATGATACTCCTATTTCACTAATTATACAATGAAAGAACGAATATTATGAACAAAGAAGTTGCAAAAATGATAAGAAATGCAACATCATTTTTTAAGAGAACGGTTGAGATACGACCCATGGTTTCTTTCACAAAGTTGGTGTTTATGACCAGTAGAAAACGATTAAACAAAAAAATTTTTTGACCTTGATTTTCAAGGTCGAGGTCAATTTTGCGGGGAGTTTTTTTATGTCAATTTCCACTAAATCGTAGGTGTAGAATCACGCTATGGTGGCCGTGACATATAATTTTTAGTCACCCTGTACTAATTGCACATTTGTTGTTTGTTCTAAAAATGATCGAACCTGGCGCCGATGTCATTTAAAACTTTAATTATCTAAATTTTTGATCGAGAAGAATTCACCTTTTATGATCGGTATATTCTGCGCATACATTATACAGCCTACAGCCATTTAGTCGGGACACAATGGAAACATTTTATTGTCCAAGTAAGTATGTTTAGTAAATGGTCTATTGCTGCGATGTAGTTACCACTCGTCGAGATCAACATTTTGTGTAGCAGTCACAAGAGACGGAAGTTAAATATTGGATGATTCTAGAAGTTGATACTAGATTTTCAGAGACTTTAAGCTCTTCTTTGAGGAAAAGGAAAATTAACAAAATTTAAAATGTCAGTTTATGATTTCTTCTCTAATAAAATCATTAAAAGAAGAAATAATGAAATATTGAAATCGATGCAGACTATTCTTATTTTTGCATAAAGATCTGCACTCTACTCATAAATATGCAAACTGATATTATGCGATGCATTAAAAATCAGACCAATACTGTGCACATGAGAATGCACGACCGAAGTGAAAACTTCTGTGACAATTGCATACCTGTCTGTTTCTCGGTTCCCCGGAGTTTGCTCGAACAGCATTTCACCTGCGAGCGTGACGAATGAGACTCATTTACTGTCCGGCAATTGTGTACGTCGTGGTACTAAAGAAGTTTTCACTTTAAAAATGTTTTGATGCGCAGGGTAACGTATTCGAGTATTTGCAGAGACATTATCAAGGTTTGGTGCTCGACTGTTAAAAGCTTTTTTTAAATAAAATGTTACAAGATTTAACTTGTTGCAATTAAAGCATTAGTGCATCGTATTATATTATATTATATTGCATCGTCTAACTGATGGAAAAATACATTCAGATATGCATAATAACATGACCTTGAAGTGACTTCGATATTCGGTTGCTGGGTGCAACGAGACGAGTCATTTCAAGATCATGTTATTATGCATATCTGAATGTATTTTTCCATCAGTTACACGATGCAATAAAACAATGTAGTTATATTTCAAAAAACACCGATGATCTTGATAATTTTAAAAAAATGATCTTGAAAAAAAATCTTGCCAGATATTGATCCATAGACACCATGCACATTACATAACAAATATTTGTTGCATCAGAATGACCTGAAGAGATATTTAGATGGCCTTATCACGCAAAGAAACGCCAATTTTCGAAGATCAGTAATTTCCAGGTCATGTTACTATACATATATGAATGTATTTTTCCACCAACTACACGATGTAATTAAAATAATTGTAGTTATGTACCAAAATATATCGATGATCTTGACAACTCCGAAAAAGACCCTCGGAAAAAAATATTCTTGGCAGATATTGGTCCATGGACACCATGCACATTACATAACAAATATTTGTTGCATCAGAATGACCTGAAGAGATATTTAGGTGGCCTTACCACGCAAAGAAAAGCCAACTTTCGAAGGTCAGTCATTTCAAGGTCATGTTATTATGCATATCTAAATGTATTTTCCGATCAGTTACACAATGCAATAAAAAATGTAGTTATGTTTCAAAAAACACCGATGATCTTGATAATTTAAAAAAAATGACCTTGGAAAAAAATATTATTGGCAGATATTGGTCCATGGACACCATGCACATTACATAACAAATATTTGTTGCATTACAATGACCTGAAGAGATATTTAGATGGCCTTACCACGCAAAGAAACGCCAATTTTCGAAGATCAGTAATTTCAAGGTCATGTTACTATACATATATGACTGCATTTTTCCATCAGCTACACGATGTAATTTAAAAAATTGTAGTCATGTACCAAAGTACATCGATGACATTGACAACTCCGAGAAAGACCCTCGGAAAAAAATACTCTTGGCAGATATTGGTCCATGGACACCATGCACATTAAGTAACAAATATTTGTTCCATCACAATGATCTGAAGAGAGATTTAGGTGTTCTTATTTAAACGGATCTCCCTGTATATCGAAATATATCGGAATTTTATAGCTATTTCGTCCACTGTATTATTCGCTGAGTGCATGAACGCGCAATAATCCACGAATTCTCGTTTCACAGTTTACATTCAATTTGCCGCGCCGGTTCTCTTTCCGTTCATCGCGCGCCGCTTCGGTTGCCTCTTCGTTCGTTTCCTTCCCCGCATTCTCACTACTTTGCTGGCGGCTTGTCTGTCTTCGCGCGAGGCAGCCTATTTTACGGTTCCCAAACCCTGGACTGGCAACTCGCGCTGCTACACACCCTGGTAATTACTGCATTTCTGATTACTCGAGTGCCGTAAGGAGATAACTGCGTGCGACGTATCCGCCATCGCTCTAACTGTGCGAAAATAACGTTACGCGACATTCACGCGTCGATTCGTCTCTGTAACATGGTGAGATGCGCTCGTGGCACGTATGCTGCATCGATATACAGGCTGATTCCAAAGTCTTTATCCATTTTAGTGAAAACAATTAAGAGACTATACATTTGCACACGCACTCTGAATGCTGCATTCTGAAAAATGGTATATTCTCTTAAATGAGCAGTTTATTTTGATAGTGACCAAGTCCATTTAAGTTTAAATTGAAATATTTAAAAGTTCGCATTCCAATGAAATTAAAAATATACGTATAGTATACCAATGTATAACACTACTTAGGGTAACTACACCAGTGAATGAACATTTAAGAAATTGTTCGAGAAGATATTTTATGTAAAAAAAAGTGTGAATTGAAGGAATCTCATATATGCCAAATGGTTCCCTATACTTCATTTGTCAAAAATGAATGAACACAAATAAAATGAAATTATTATTATTTTTCAACATTAAACGTTAAATACAAAATATAAAAAATACCAGTCAATGAACACTACATTCTAGTAATTGAACAACGATAGTCCAATGAATTAACAAAATTACTAAACAATATTCTCCATTTATTTAACTCTTTAATCACAATTTTAGCGCTAGTGTGCCGTGCGGGTTAAAATTTGTTGAAATATACAAAAGCGTTATTTACTGGTGCAGTTACCCTACGTGTATCTAAGAAAGTTAAATTTACAATTCTTATTAAAATAATAGCAATTATTAGGCGAATAAAATGGTCTTCTTACCACAAATGGATTTAAGCAACTTTCAAAATTAACAATTATATTTGTCATAAAATTTGGAAAAGCCCACGTCACGGAAAACCAGTTAAAGTAGAGAAAACAGAAATATCCCGCTTAAAGAAAATCCCCCGGACGTCGCGTCAGAAAGTAGAACAAATCCGGGCAAAACCGAACTGATGGCAACACTATGTATGTAGGAAGTTGTTGGATTTCTCTCGTTTTTGGATCGTCGAAAGGTATGCAGCCCCTTAAGATTACACAGTTTATCAGAATTACGTGGAAGCAATTCACATTCACGACTCACCGGTGTGTTTGTCCATGGACGGTGTAATTACAAGTGTACGGCGTTGGTCACGCTCGGCTGAAATTCATTTGGCACCTGGTAATAGAAAACCGAGGGTGCAAGTTCAGAACTCGAACCTTATCGAGAGAAGACTGGTTGACCGGATGGGAGAACGGGTTCGTGGCTAACCATCCGGTTCTGTGAGGTTGGGGTCAACCTGCTGGTCACCTCCCAGAGGCCTTGTACTCGGAAATAGAATACGATATATAGAGCTTGTGCTGTAACTGTAGCGGGAATTGTCGGGTTCCTATTGATAACACCTTGCCGGCTACTTGTATTTCAACAACAAGTATACTACTGTGTAGATTCGACGTCTATTTTAACAACGATTAATCCTTGTCGCAACTAATTTTCGTACCCCCATGTACCTCTGCTGGCCCGAAAACATTAAATCTGATTTACTACGGATCTTTGTGCAATAAGAAACATTTCCTGCGTCGTTATTTGGACATAGGAGCCAAACGGAGATTTCTTTGATAGGAGCCAAAAGTACAATAAATTCGAAATCCATCAATATATTGGCAATGAAATTCATTCACGAGTATATTTTGCATTAAAAGAATAGATTAATTTAAAAAGCTTTCGTTTAATTAGTGAATTTCATGTTATATTTATTTTTTAATCAAATTGTCTTCATATTATAAAAAATAGTATATGAATTTTGAGAATAATTCTACCCTCCGAACAGTAGCTATATTCAGTGGTCTACAGTATTGTCGCGTTTTCATGCTAGTGAGATGACAACACGATAAATTTGAAGTTTTGTAGCAGTTTATAATTTTTTACTCTGTAACTGTTTAGTGAATCCTAATAAATTTTGAGCATAATTAAATACATAATTTTTACTATAGTATAAAATAAAAAACTGGAGTTTCTAGTTACGGTTTTTCAAGGTTTCAATAGGGTTTGAAGTGGAATTTTATGAATTCTCCATAAGAAGACGTGTTAAAATGTGCAAATTTTTAGTTGCTATGAATATTAAACGATGCAGTGAATCTAACCCAAACATTGATAATTGCATTCATTTGTTCAGTAAGAATTATATCTTGTCAAGTTTTCAAAAATTTTGTTGCGTTTCTATATACCTCCATAACATCCTTAAATTTGTTTGTACATCTGCTTCTTCGGCTATTTGTCTTGCTGTGCCCCTAAAATTCGAGGCAACGCGCAAAGTTGCACGTTTATCACGTTCGGAAGTAACGCTAGGTCCTTCCACTTCTTTTCGATTTTTCATAAGCACTTGGATTTTTTAATACATTATATATCGCACAGCTACTTCTGTTTAATAATTTCAATTTTATTAATACTGTACTCCGAACGCAACAGAACGATTCGATCGACCTCACTCTTATCTAACCGTTTTCGTCGACCCATTATTTATTTTTCGTTTTAATAAATGTACTTACTCTGTAAAAAAATCACAAGATTCAAGGTCTGCATACGTTCACAGTAGAACACTTAATGGTACATGTCATGTCAGTGGAAAATGAGCCAAATGTCTTGTAGTTTTGTGGAAGCAATGTCAGTCTGTGTTTACATATCTATCTCTAATTTTGCTATAGTATGCGATACAATCCTAAGATTTTGTGTGTTTACTTTGGAGATACTATGTAGTATTCAGGATATAACGGAGTGTACACTTTCCACCTTTAAATATAAGAAATTTAAAAATATGCTAGGTGTTTTATTATTTAGTAGAGGTCTGTAGATTGAAATCGTCTGACGCGTCTGATCATGACCATCCACTTCTACTTGCTACAGATACCAAAGCACGCGAACTCGGCGCATCCTTAAACTCGATTTTTCTCGAATTTTTCATGTTATATTTATTTTTTAATCAAATTGTCTTCATATTATAAAAGATTGTAAATGAATTTTGTGAATAATTGTACCCTCCGAATAGTAGCTATATTCAGTGGTTTACAGTATTGTCGCGTTTTCATGCTAGTGAGATGACAACACGATAAAATTGAAGTTTCGTAACAGTTTAAAATTTTTTGCTCTGTAACTGTTTAGTGAATCCTAATAAATTTTGAACATAATTAAATACATAATTTTTACTATATATAAGAAAAAACTGGAGTTTTTATTTGCGTTTTTTCAAGGTTTAAATAGGATTTGAAGTGGAATTTTACGAATTTTCCATAAGATGTGTTAAAATGTGCAAACTTTAAGTTGCTATAAATATTAAAAGGTGTAGTGAATCTAACTCGAGCTTTGGTAATTGCATTAATTTATTCAGTAAGAATTATATCTTGTCAAATATTCAAAAATTTTGTTGCGTTTTTATATAGCTCCAGAACATCCTTAATACGTTGGAAATGATATGTATTTCTTTGCTGTAATAACGGTATTTAATCTATTCAGACTTCATACGATTTTTATGGTAACGACATAATTTTTTGAACAACTATTGCAACGATGTACATTAGAGTACAGAGTTAATCAGAACGGCTTCTGAAATAAATTATTTATTATTTGGCGACCATCAAAAATTTTGTCGTTTAATAGTGTTAATCTGTATTATTTGGGAAATTTATTATAAATAAAGAAAGTTATGACTGAACCAAGTGCTTCGACACTTAAATTTAAAATATTGCGAAAAGTGGAGTGAATCGATTTGGCCTCTGAATGGCTCATATGTATCACACGATACAGAGTCTCCCAAAATTCCTTTATCATCCGGAAATTAGAGGTTCCTGAGATCATTTGAAACAACATTTCCCTTTGCAGAAATGGCCATCACGGTCTTCTTTAACAGTTATTAGCGACAAACAAGGATCAATTAGTTACCGGCTATAATTAGTCCATGTTTTTCTTTAATAACTCCTTAATAAAGCTGCGGACGCCATTTTTGCAAAGGAAATTTTAGAAAACTCCCATTTCCGGATACTGAAGGAATTTTGGGACACTCTATATAAGGAGGAATATAATGAAACAATGAAATGAAAAGGTAATTGAACGTTAAAAAATATTTTCGTCATTTACTATATTGGTACACAATCTTCCTACTGCTTCATACTTATTTGCCACATCTGACAGCTTCAGTTTTCGTTTTAACGACGTTAGAATGTCATGTCACTGGTGGCAGAGCATAATTTATGCTCATCCTGCACAAACACGCGATATGCGGATAATAGGATATGCGAATAGCAGAGAAAGTGGCGAAATGAAATATACCGTAATAAACATCATTGAAACAAATTGGTTTCTAAATAGCTTTTCAAAGTGAACACTAAGAAATACTGGTTACACTGTATACCAAAGTACCCATAAAAGTCTAAATTCTGCAGCACATAAAGTTTAAATGCCGAAATTATTCAGGTCTCTGCGAATATATTTACGTAACGACCGTTCCGTTGACTACCTTAAGGCATTAACTACTCAACTTAGGACATTAACTCTTTGTATATCAAAACAGGATTGTTCGACGCCGTCTAGAAAGCAGTGATGGGCAATTTTCTATCTAAAATGTTTAGATATAAAATAACCGAAACTTATCTCTTACATGCACTTATTTTTCTGAAAGATATAGTCTACACACTTTATCTGTGAGATATTCTTACAGGAAGTTCGTTCGTCACCTGTAAGGTAAAGGTACTAGTAGTTGACCAGTTAAGAGAAGTTCTCCACGCGAACAATAGTAACCACTTACTCTGTCATCAAATAGCGAGAGTCGATGCCTGAAGACACTCTTTAAATCTTCTAAATTATGTACCAAGGCTACTATTTTAAAAAAAAAGTTTACTTATACAAATTTAAGAAATGTATTTAAAGATTCAGAAGTTGACCACTTTTGAAAACGAACAATCTAGTAATTGACCTCCTTTATTTATTAGTAGTTGACTACTTATACTAGAAAGAGAGTTCAAGCAATAATGTTGAGAATCATTTTACTATCATTTAGTTTCAACAATTACCAGCACGAATTACAATTAAAGAATCAAATAAGAAATAAAACAAATCAATTCCAAAAAATATTTAATTGAGGAACAGAGTAGTATAGAGAAATTTAACCAACAGATGGTATGGCATCCGAGATTCAGTTTCATCAAAAGTGTACAGCTTATAAAAATCTTGTTTTTCATGTGTTCCTATAAAATGGTCAACTACTCGTACATGGTCAACTACTGGTACCTTTACCTTAGTTTGTTCGAAGATCGTTGCAAATAGTGTTCCTGATTTCGCAACATTTTTCATTTCTCGAGAAATGAGAAATAAGACTATATTTCTCGTGAATTATCGAGAATTCTCTGGAATTTTTAATAACATACAAAAATATTGGAAAACTTACGATATTTGGAATATCGTTGATTATATTTATCGAAAGCGCAAGAAACGTAAAAAATATAACTAAATATTACCGATGAATGTATTTATTTAAAATCAAAATTTTTTACGAAATGAAACATTACGCTTTTTTCAAATCACTTCTTAAGTAAGCATAATGTTTCTAATGTAGAATCAGGTAAGTTATTTATTTTTTTGTAACAACATTTATTGTATACATACAGTAACACTTTATTGTATATAGAACATCCAAAAGTTGCTGCAGATTGGGTATCCTTGTAGCAGTGGACTGAAAAATCCGGAATTTCTTTTCCATTGCAGTTTGAGTTAACAATTTGAGTTAACTAAATATTCATTTTCAGAAACGTGTTACAAAATAAATGAGATTCATGAGAATTTTCCTAGATTCCAAATTCTCAAGAAATACTGTAATTTCTCGAGAAATGAGAAATAACCAATTATAGAATATCTCGAGAAATCATCAAGAAAGAATTCTCGAGAAGGAACACTAGTTGCAACGTCCACAGTGGGCTGGATGCTCGATTTGTGCGGTCAACATTCAATTTTTAAAATTTTACGTAAATTGTAAGTTAAATTCTGTTAACACGCTTTCATGTCTCAACGAACTCACCTATTAGTAATTGTTACTTGATTTACATAAATTAAGTAGATTTTGGTTTCATAGAAGTTTGTTTAGCTAATTGTAAGTATAATGTGTACTTTTAAGAGAATTTCACTTTTGTACTATATTCATTATTGTAGTTATTAATATTTAAAGATAACCAATGATTCAGCCAAAAAAAAACAGTTATCGTTTTTTTAGAGCATCCGAATATTAATGGGAGTCACTGTATACGTATTGGTATTAAAATAAATTCTATTTAACTTGGGTTTTTATTTTCATTAACATCGTGTGCCTCAAAGAGTTAACGAATAGACACACATTTGCGGTAAGATTACATTATACTTGAAACACTCATGTACGTCCACTTTCATTTCCACGAATGATAGATATTGAGCAATGACACGTTATATTAAAGAGTACTAAAGTCAATTTACATTCGCTTTGTCAACAGACTCGTTTACCCAGGTTCGCTGAAACGTGTAATTGAGTAACGTTTTCAACAATTAAATCGAATCTAGCTGGTGTAAAACAAAGCTCCAGAAACCAAACGCCGCGTCGCGTTACGGACGTTCCTCTCCAGGAGCTACATTTCCTGGGGAATTGAATTCTCCTCGGAGCATTTCCCCGTCAAATATCGCCGCTTTCTCCTTGAACTATCTGAGTTCGTTCACCTTAATCCGGATTCCTCTATTTGCAGTTAAGAGCCGCAGAAACGTACCTCAACCCGATGTTTACTGTGTACGCAGGCGTTTTAATTTCGGCGGTGCGCGGCGAGCCGGTTCAACGGAGCTAAGTTAATTCCGTGTCCATTTGCGTCGACTAAGAATTCCGCGCGTATCGGCGCGTAGCATCGCGTCGTGTCGCGTCGCGTCGCGGCGTCTGCGTCGCGTGAGGAATTCCGTATTAAAAGTTTACCTCGTCGTTACGACGGCCCGGTTGCGGGAAAGACCCGGAATTCCGTTATGCAACCAGGTTCCCAGGAATGCCGCAGTTACGTGCGTTATCCGCCGGCGTGATGTCGCCTCGTTGTCGCCCTAATATAAACCGGACCCTCGGACTTTCGCCCGATGAAAGCCCCTTTGTCATCGGACTCCCCGACAGCAGCGGTGGTTCTTGTCGCTCGGCCGGTTCGATTTTAGTTACGATACTTCGCTCGCAACTACGCGCTCATTCGGCTTTGCCTGCGGTTTCATCGTTGCATCAGCAAAACGGTCCGTTTAATTGGCAGTATCGCTTTTTTTCTTATTCTTGCAGGTGCTAATCAGCTCGGGGGTCGTTGGGCGGAGTGAGCTGGAGACTCGCGAAGCCCACTGAACGGCCCAGGGAAGGGGGCAGGTATTATATCTATAGCTCTATAGATAGCTTATTAACTTCCCGATTCATAGGGAAGTTACTGTAATTACCCTGAAAATCGAAAATTGATTTTTTAGCAGATCTTCACGTTTCATGATCATTGGAGTCATTTTAGACTATATTTATCAAATTGTTAGTATGTGTGTATGTGTGTGTGCGCGTGCGTATGGCCGTTTTTATGTTATCAAATTTTTCGTTAACGTTTTCTGAAAAAGTAACAACGCGATCAGAATGATGAATGATGCAATCGATGTGCCCCGTCGTAACTTAGAGCTGATTAGATTTTGGTACATACTGGTCAAGTAGTTTTTTAGATTTTTTAGTTTTTTTCGAAAGAAGTTCATTCAACAATGCAATTTATACGAGAGGATGGAAATTTTCCACCGAATAAACATACGTAATTATATATATTTCATTTTTATTTAAAAAAAAATTTTTTTAAAAATTTAACCCTTTGAACTCGAGCGGCGCCGATACGGCGCCCGGCCGATGTGAAGTGGCAAGGATGCATCTTGGCTATTGTTTTACTAAGTATCACACCAAAACTAATTACAGAGTGTAATATTTATCAAAATTTGTTGTTTTCGACATATAAATGAATAAACTGGTGAAATTTTTTTAAAAATTTTTTTAAAATTAAATGTTTTTGAAGTACCTGTAAAATGTTCACCTAATTTGGCCGAAATCGTTTCGAGTTGCTGGCTTCATTTTAATTTTTTTAATTATGCAACTAATGCTAATGTTACCGCTTATAACTAACGAATCGGGAAGTTCTTTGTGTGGCTCGTGGAGAGTCACACACAAAATTAAAAAAAAACCATTAATAGCTGTATGCCCCACTAGCAATGCGTACCACTAACCCTGTCGCAAGAGCAGTCCTACCCGCGAGCTCGCGACGCGAGCGAGCAACAATAATCAGCTAGTTAATATTGTTACGGGTCTACCGACATACTAATGTTACGCGTCTGTCGGTATACCCGTTGTATAGAATTGTTGGAAGATTCAGGTTGGTTACAGCGTCGTTAGGAAAACGACGCTGGAACGAAAGAGGGTCGAAAGACAGACGCGAGAGAAAGCGGACGTTCGAGACGTCAAAGGCGATAAAAGCGATATAGCAAAAGATAAGTTGCCTTCCTCTGAAGAATAACGTATTACAGTTATTGAAAGTGTATTCATTTATTGACATTTTATGTCTTTACTTTGGCACATAGCAGAAAAAAGCGTTACCGAAAAGTGTCACGAAAAAGTGTCACGAAAATTTCGAATGCGGTTTGATGTAAAACCTTCCAGAGAGAGAGACAGAGAGAGAGTGAGAGTCAGAGCGAGGGAGAGAGTGAGAGAGAGAGAGAGAGGGCACGTTGCTGGTTATATTTTTGATAGGTTACTTTTGTTTTAAATAAATCTTTCCACATGACGTAAGACGTATGACGTAAGACGTATGTTCTCAATTGACCTATACACTTGACCAAATCATATAGGACAGCAAAGGAAGAAAAGCGGGAGCGGGAGGGGGTGAGGGGAGCAAAGTAAAGACATAAAATGTCTCACTTCTTTGCGGACTCGTATGCAAAATTTCGAATGCGGTTTGATCGGTTTTCTTGGAGATTGGCACGCAGTATTGATTGAAAAAAAGGTCAGTCCCTTTACCGAGCCAGGTAAACAATGCCAGATGTGCTGGCGGTTTTATAATCACGGTGGATACATTGACGAATCTGGTATATTGGTAAGTTTTCTTAGATCAAGGCTTTACATAATTTTAGTACTACTCGAACATCAAGCAATAACATGTGTATATTTAGTTAAAGAATAGAGACTTCGTTACAATATGATAGGTATTATATCTATAGATAGCTTAGGTATTGCTGGGGGAGCTTCTCTCCCCCCCCCCCGGGACGAGGCCCCATACAGGGCCAAGGGCGAGGGGGTGGCTGGTTGTGTTCCATTGGAGATCCCAGCTGCCCCCGAATAGCTTAGAGAAGGTTGTCGTGAGGATTTTAGTGGGTATTGTGAGCCCTTCTGGCCACGTAGCCCCACATAACCTCGTATCTCTCCCAGGGGGTACGGGGTATGCGTAAAAGCATTTCCCTCACGCTAAAAAAAAGGTGCTAATCAGCTGCCGCTTACGTCCAGTTCGGTCGAGTCACATAACATGAGAGATCGGGGCTAAGAGTTCTGATTTTGAAGAAACATAAAATAACACAGAGTAAAACTTACGTTTAGGGGAGACAGCTTCGATGACCTTGACCTTCACATATGATATCCAGGACAACATTGTGACGGTTAGTGAATACATTCCTTTGACTTTCTCACAGGAATCTCTTCAAAATCGTCTCTGGCAGGAAACGTCCTAGATAACCTTTCATATCTTAGTTGATCCCTTTTAACGAAGATCGAGCTCTGGCTCGACTTGATGGAAATCGACAAAAAACTAGAGTCTGGTCCTAAGCGGCGATTAGATTATGAACAGACCACCCCATTCAGTTTTGGGGTATATAAACCCGTACATTTTTACTCTCAGCGGGTAGTACTTCTGTAGTCACGAATCGTGTCGCGTCGTGCTCTATTTATATAATATATATATTATATAAATACTATATAAATAATATATATAATATATATATAATATATATAATATATAATAAGTCGATTTCTAGTAAGATCGGGCTAAAGTTCCCCTTCGGATCAATCACTAACCGTATAGATTCCGTTAGTTCGGTATTCAATCTATTAAGGCATTTCATAAAGTCACTTCGAGACCCCCGCATTTTGCCAGTGCGTCAACATCGAGCTCTAGGTAATATTCTTAATTCTTACATTCAATTCTTAATTCGATCACACAAACTCGCGACATATATACCAATGTAAACCATTACGAGTTGAATATATTTGTGTTTTTTCCTAATTACTTGTAAACTCTTTCTAAACCCATAATTATTGTTCCATCAATCCTAATCTAGTAATTGAACGTTCCCACACGATACAATCTTACCGCTCGGATTGTATCGATTTAGATTATACTTGTTACGAGGCTTACTAACAACCCTAGCAATCCCCTATCACCCATCACATTCATAGACGACATTCCAATCGTCGACATAGGGATTTTCCAACCTAGTGGGTACCCAATTACATATTGGGACCATCCACGAAACCTATATAACCAAACCAATACTAGCGGTTCCCTGACAATCGTATCAGGTACGTCCGCAGATACTAACGGTTCTCTGACAATCGTATCAGGTGCGTCCCTGCTTTTATCCAACCTCCTAGCGGCTCCCTGACAATCGTATCAGGTGCGTCCGCTCTTAACTAACAATTTGAGTCCATATTCCCAGGGTAACACCCTTCGCCGGCCACTCGTGCTACTCGCAGCCCTGGTTCGTAACAACATTCTGAACAACTTTTGCCATTACAACTACTCGGCGCTCGCTCTTAGTTTTCGAGATATTTGCGAAAAACTATTGTTAATACTGTATTCAGTTTTTCGTATTGTAGGATCTGAGGAAAAATGAGGGAACCGCCGCCACGGGAATCGAACCCGGGCCCTCACTGGTGGTAGCCGATCGACTAACGCGCTCACCTACAGAACCCTCCCATTTTTCCCAATCTCCTACGATATACTTGATCTGGGGGTCCTGATCCCACAGTATTCTTCCATGTTTCGTGGCAAGATAAGGGGGTAGGGTACCCACGTGACATTACTAGAATCTAACCAGAATCTAACTAGATTTTGGGCCAAAACAGGGGTTTACGCGGGAACACTTCACGTCCTCATACGATTATATTTTGAGCTGAGTGAGGGCTCATTCGAAAGAGGAGTTACACGCAATGCGCTCTTCTCATGTTTTTTTAGATGATGTTTATATGAAGTAATATGATTGTCCAAAGTAGGCGAAACAAATGAAGAAAAATTCCAGAGATTCTAATGTATTTTTCGCGCACTGCGTGTAACCTTCCTCTTTCGAATGAGCCCTTACTCAGCTCAAAATATAATCTATGAGGACGTGAAGTGTTCCCGCGTGATCGCATTCAATTGTTCCCCAGATTCTCTTCATGAAGGGTGAGTAGAAGCAATTTTAGTTCAGCTACTTAGACAAGATGGCGCTTAGTCAGGTGAACTCAGGTGAACTATCAGCGTAGATTCGTAACAACAAAAGTGTAAAGGACGTGAAGTCATTCGGATCCATTAATAGCAATAAAGATATTGATAAAAAGAAAAAAATCTGTATTGATAACGAAACTGAAGCGTTAGATTGATACAAATGTATGTTCATCACTGTTGCCAAATTGGTTTTCCAAGCGGAGGTTGGTCACAATGAAAAATACCATGGTCACGTGGGTACCCTACCCCCATAAGGCTGCCATAGTTTCGAATGAGCTACACCTTAGATAAATAAACATAGAAGAACGTAGATTCCTCTTGCATCTTGTAATTCTCATTGCATGATTTTTCCATGACTAGTTCAAATTCTGTATGAACGCTACATAGAATGCAAAAAGGCTTTTTAAATGGAAAAATATTCAAAGAAGAACGTGGTGTAAAAACTGCATTTGATAACTTTATTGTCTCACATTTATTAGATTTTTACCAGAAAGGCATTCAGGCATTAGTATCACGATGGAAGAAGTGTATTGATGCCGGTGGAAATCATTTCGATTAATGGAACATGAATAAAGCTTGTCAAATTAAAGTTTATGTTAAAGATTCAAACCGGCCATTTCATTTGCAACGACCGAATACTTTGGAATGTATTGCATTCAATTCTTTAGCCTAGAAAAAGGTGGAATGATGTATAAGCTAAATTTGTTTGCATATTGGAACGCTAATTCTTTGGTTTCTTGTAGAAA
Organism: Lasioglossum villosulum; assembly: GCA_963971365.1. NCBI lineage: Eukaryota > Metazoa > Arthropoda > Insecta > Hymenoptera > Halictidae > Lasioglossum > Lasioglossum villosulum. The sequence goes on from OZ020497.1 coordinate 13,062,623, forward strand.
TACAATCTTTTCTTCATGTTCATTAAAAACGGTTCTCTTTTTTCCTGTATCCTTCCAGGATGGGAATCTTTTATAGAGCTTTGATTTACACCGGTTATTACTGGTCTCCTTCCACTACCGATTGTCTTCTGTGTAATTAATTGTAACTGGGCCGTGGATCCGACCAAGAGAAACGAACTTAACGGAGAACCTAACGTCACACCGTGGACCAACCCCGGAACCCCCAGAAAGAAGCGACCGAGTGTAATCTTAAGTAATGCGACCTATTCGTCAGATGTTAAATTTTCTAGTGGTGCGTGAACAAATGTCTGTCGGGGTGGAGTTGCAAATCAGGAATTTGTCACGACGGGTCGTTCTTTTAAACGAGTGTCCCACCCGGTTTCAGAACTCGCGGGCATTCCGTCTGATAACGCTTTTAAATTTTCGTTAGCACGCCCCGCACGACGCCGTCCTCTAAACGACATAAAGTAAGAAAAACGGTCACACGCCATAGGAACAAGGCAGACATCCTCGCGCTCCATTCAGCAACTCGGTACATTTATATTGGTCGTTTCGGAGGAGTCTTCGAAAATCTCGAATAGACCGAGTCCTAGTAGCTGTGGAATTACGGTGCTACTGGATTTCCGTGGAAATAAAAAGGATTTTCTCGATAGCTCGTAGCGTGCAACCTTGACGCTGGTATTACGATTAATGTTACTTAGGCGGTTCCCCCGCCTTGGTAGCTTCAAAACGTCGAAGTCGTTCCATTGTTTAGTTCTAACAATAAGCAGGGACCGAACAAATTGTCCAATTGTTTTCGTAGAAGTTCTGTTGTCCATGTGTTAAACAAAACTTATAAAAATGCCCTAATCTTATACCCCAGACAGCACCGAGACGTTGGACGATGGACGTTCAATGTACGGCCGTATCGGACCTCTGTACGCCCCAAGGATGTTCGAATAAGGTCTGTATGTCCGAGATACGTCCAGGAATGTCCAAAACAGGACCCATTTACAAAGTGTAACGTACATAGGACGCGACGTCCCGTTCGGATCTATCTGGCACGTATCTGGGACATATCTGAGACATACGGACGCTATTTGGACATATGGCTGGACATATTCAGAACGTTTATAAAACATTAAAATTTCATTTTAATTTTTATTCAATAAACATTGCATACATTACAAAAAAATTGGGTACATAGTACAATACAATAGTATTACATAACATTATATATATAACTATATTGTAATATATAAATGTGTCTTTTATGCATAAGAAGTGAGCATCCTAGTACATATGTACGAAAGTCGTGAGCACGGCTATAAGGCTTAAAAATACACATACTTGGGACATCCGCAATTCAAGACCCATCGTCGTTCCTTGGACGAAAAAATTGAACGTCCAAAATTCAAATCCCACGAAAGTACCTGGGACGAAATATGGACGTCCCTGTGACATCCGAAATTTAGCCCCCACGGACATTCTTAGGACCTTTTTGTTTTTTTTTTTTAAGGAAGGTGGTAAAGTTCAAAACATCCACTTCCCGGGACAACTAATGGGTTGCCACTCTATAATCCTTTCTTGCCCAAACTAAGCTCCCCGGGGGTCTACTATCAGCATTTCACCCAAGGTGCCCATTTTCAGGCCCATTCGCCACACCTGTTCTTTTCTTATGGACATCCTTAAGATTAAACATCGGACATCCAAAGGACGTCCGAAACTCAAATCCTACGGAACTACCTGGGATGAAAAAAATGGACGTCCCTGTGACATCCAAAATTTAGCTCCCACGGACATCCTTAGGACTTTTTTGTTTTTTTAAAGGAAGGTGGTAAAGTCAAAAACATCCACCTCCCAGGACAACTAATGGGTTGCCTCTCTATAATCATTTCTTGCCCAAACTAAGCTCCCCGGGGGTCTACTCTGTGACGGTTAGTGAATACATTCCTTTGACTTTCTCACAGGAATCTCTTCAAGATCGTCTCTGGCAGGAAACGTCCTAGATAACCTTTTCATATCTTAGTTGACCCCTTTTAACGAAAACCTAGCTCTGGCTCGACTTAATTGGAATTGACAAAAACTAGAGTCTGGCCCTAAGCGGCGATTAAATTATAAACAGACTACCCCATTCATTTTTGAGGTATATAAACCCGTGCATTTTTACTCTCAGTGGGTAGTACTTCTTTAGTCACGGACCGTGTCACGTCGTACTGTATCTTAAAGTTAATTTCAAGTAAGATCGGGCTAAAGTTCCCCTTCGGATCAACCATTAAACCGTATAGATTCCGCCAGTCCGGTAACAAATCTATTAGGCTTTTTCTAAAGTTACTTTGAGACCCTCGCATTTTGCTAGTGCGTCAACATAGAGCATCCAAGGTAATATAATTCTTCATACTTATAAATTACACTCACTCGCGACACATAAACAGTTGTAACAATTTCGATAACAATATATTTGTGTTATTTGATAACTGATAACCGTATTAAACCCACAATTATCGTTCCACCAATCCTAATAGAATAGTTGAACGCTCCCACACAATACAATTTTACCGCTCGAATTGGATTGACTAAATTATTATATGTTACGAGGCTCACTAACAATCTTAACGAACATTAGATTCATAGGCGACAGTCCAATCGCTTAATCGGGATTTTTTCCAACCTAGTACCTACCCGATTTCATATTGGGATCATCCACGTTACCTATACGTCCACACAGATTAAACGGCAACCTGACAATCGTATCAGGATCGTCCGTTGCCTTGAATCCGACCTCCTAGCGGCTCCTTGACAATCGCATTAGGTGCGTCCGCTAACTCTATAACCTCCTTAATAATCTTTCAAGTCAGAGGTTCCCCTCAATCACACGTAGGTTCATCCCTGAAACTTCACTCATACTAGCGGCTCCCTGACAATCGTATCAGGTAGGTCCGCTCTAACTAACAGTTTTGAACCATACTCCCAGGGTAATAACCCTTCGCCGGCCACTCGTGCTGCTCGCGGCCCTGGCTCGTAACAACTCTCAGCATTTCACCCAAGGTACCTATTTTCAGGCCCATTCGCCACACCTGTTCTTTTCTTATGAACATCCTTAGGACTAAACATCGGACATCCAAAGGACGTCCGAAACTAAAAATCCCACGGAACTACCTAGGACGAAAAAAATGGACGTTCCTGTGACATCCGAAATTTAGGTCCTACGGACGGTTTAGGACGTGAAAGACGGATGTCCATAATACGACCGAAATTCAAGTACATTGGACATCCCAAGGAAGTTCGCAACGGACATCGGACGTTTGGACGTAAATTGAACATAAACGGACGTCCGTTGGACCGTCCGTGCTATTTGGGGTACGTTTCTATTGGAAATAGAAACTAAATAGAATGTTATTTCTTCCCTCAAAAGTGTGGATACGATCTCTAGTGTAAGAGGCACGCAGCGCTAGATACATGTACGTACATGAGGATTGCACGGGTTCGTATTTTTCGATCCTTGTCTCTGTAATGCACATTTCAGTATTCTAGGTAGACACAATCGCTAGATAAAGATTAATCTATTAGGAGCGTGTCCTAATTTTACGTATTCGAGGCGCGATTTACATTATTCATCAAATACCTATATCACCTAGACATATTAAAACCCGTTCTAATTCGTTGTTATGTTATCTAAATTTCTTTATAATTTTGTTGTGTCGTATTAGATGATAACAAATATGTACAGTGAATGACATATGATGATAATCATGACAAAATGATATTTTTTGTAAAGCTCGTTAGTTCCACCACTCTACAATCTTGTACAAAATCACTGTTTTCACTTGCAACAGTTTTTGTACATAATCTCTACAGACTCTTCATCTGACTGATGGCTTTGTTTGAAAACACGTTCAAAAGCTATTCAAAGCTAAAAGTCTTTTTTACACAGTCGATTTATTTTATACAAAGACCTCCATGCTGTATAACAACAGAACTAGAATTGCAAAACCGTGGGAGTCCTTTAATAAACATAATAAATCTGAATGTGCGCACGAAAATTCCTTGAAACACATATGAAACATTTGGACAGCTCTGAATTAAATCTGAAGGCAAAACGTTTCTTCTTTCGTTCTATCTCTTGTCACTGTAGAGCCAGCACTGTGAACGGTTTAAATGCCTTACTCAGTATTAACGGTAACGCACGCTTAAGTTGGATCTTGCCACCAGATCTCTTTGCCACCGGCTGGCGCCCCGAGCGTTTTAATTGGCCAAGGTAATAACGATCTTTCACATGGACACGGTCTGTGAGCGACATATGCTTCCTTTTGAAATTTTTCCCTTTCTATCGCGCGCACAGAGGGATGGGAAAAAAGTAAATCTCAAAAGTCAACTGAAATTTTCACATGACTAGTCTCAGATAGTACCTGTACGGGAGATTTGAATAACTTGAGCATTGATGCAAAATGGACAGTGTTACCTTTCATTTTTGTTGTAACTATACATAGAAATCCGTGAAACGATTGTTAGGTTATGCGTTAAGAGTGGCGTGGTTTTCGGTATTCATTATACTTCAACTTATTATCACTGGAAAACAAAACAAAGTATTCGTAGAACCATTTTGACTTATAACATCATACAAACGGTGTATTTCTTCTCTTAAACATGAAATATACAATACTTGAATATTATAAAATATACATTTTTTTTGTAAATAGTAAATATTACAAAAAAATGATAGAGGAAAAAGTAGTGCTGTTTTTTATGCGCAACACAATGCCATATGCATTTTTGTTTTATTTACATTATTTTGATGGATATGAAGGTGACCTTCATTCTGGGATCGTTGGTTGTCCAAGTGGTTAAGAAGTTGAACTACCAATCGGTAGACCGGGGTTCGCATTCCGTCGGGGTACGAAATTTTGTTTCTCTGTTCATTCGCAGTTTAAATTTTCGCGCCACTCGACATTCGACTTCCATAACATCGACTTCCGTTACATCAGAAAATTGTTACCCTCAACAAAGAAGTTTCACTTCAAAATGTCAATTTTTTTTTCTCTTCTACGACATTTTTGTGGATAAAGACGTATTAACCACTGTAAATGGAGAAAATGATACGACAAGGGGTTAAGACTTGTGTCCACACTCTACCTTCCTCCTATACGACGCTATTCTCCACGTTTGTGCCGCGACCCAATCACGTGACGAATTTCGTCTCTGTCGTCTCAATATCACGTGACTAATTCGATACTGGCAGAGAGAGAGAGAGAGAGAGAGAGAGAAATGTTGGAACATATCTTTAGCCTTTGCTCGACAAAGCTATATTGAACACGACTTGTTGCTTCTAATGCTCATTAAAAGTTCGTTTATAAACTGAAGTTGACAACCCTTACATTGGTATTTCCACTACTTTAATGTGAAAAAAGTCCCAACTGTCCCAACTTATACGGTGTTCCAACCTTTACGACAATCCCGTATATAAAGTGCCGAACATTGAAATTATAATTGATTGTCTTAAACTTTTGTCTACTACTTCTATATTTTGTAGATGAAACGAAATAGTTATATAACGTCTCGTTTGCTCCTCCGTGTCCATCACTGGTTTCGTTTCAACAATTCCAGGGATATCGCGAGACTCCAAACCGTTGTCATTTCGCATCGTGATGTTCAGTTTTTACAATGGACCCGCATACAAATACTCCTGTATAAGTTCCTGGTCGCCCCGAAACGCCTCGTCCACGGAATCAATGTCAACATTAATGCGACGAAGGGACTCAATGCAATATGTATTTTGATACATAAATCATAAGCACAGTATTAGAACTGCGAGAAGCGGATACGCCGACGAATTTCCTCGTATCGAGCCGTGCGTTTCAAATCCATCGAGGAAAGGTTGAATTCTAATGTGGTACGAGACACTGGTAGGCAACATCCCAGCCAGGCGGTATTTTCAATCCGGTGACCTTGCGCATAATGTTTCAGCCATCGATTCTTAATATCCGTATCGGCTACTGGAAAATACGATATCCGGAGTCGGGGATAAAAATTTCGTGAACCCGGTCGTTTCCAATGGAAGAGATACGATGAACGTCGAAATGTGTCCCGTCGTGAGTGCCAAAGACCGGAACAGTTGGATAAAATAAAGTATCGAGTTTTTGCTGCTCGACTTTTTCCTGTCGACTCAAAAAGTGAGACATTGAAGCTCCAATCTCGATCTAAAAATCGTGCTTTTATAAAACTTGCTATTATTATTTGAAATATCAATACCAGCCAGGGCCGCAAACAGGACAATTTTTTAATTAAGGGGGTAGACTTGTTTTCTGGATTACAAGGGTGCGGTATGCGCCTTCTTACTTCTCGATAATGCAAAGATGGAGTTTTTTCAGTAGTCAAAAGCACTAGATAAAAGATCAATCTAGACCGCCATCGCCCTAAAAAGTACTATTTTTTCGTTTGCGAGGCGTAATTCACATTTGCAAATATGATATCGGCGCTACACGTTCGATCAACAAAAAAGAATTTAGCAATTTTGCAGAATTATAATTTCGACGTTTCGGTTCAGTTTTGAACCATCTTCAAGAAAAGTCCGCGTCTATGAAAATAATGTAATGAAATTTGTATTAATTGAACAGAAACTATTTGATAGTAGTAACAAAAAGAATATATACATACTTGCTAAATGTGAAAAACAGACAGAAAACAAAGTAAAAACAAAATTGTGCTTCACAGCATGAAGGTTTGAAATGTACTAAACTGTAACTGGTATGACAAAGTCAAGAACGGAAAAACATACGAGTATCGTGGATCAAACTGACCAACCAGATGTCAAGGATCAAGAACCTATAAATCGATGTTTGGCGCGAAATTTAAATTCCAAAGAAATAATCATCACAATTTAACCGCTATATTACCAAAAATTGGTAAAAAATTAGCAAACATTTTGCAGAATTAACATAAATAATGTTAATATGTGTGTGGTTGAACCATTAAAATACTCAACTGGAATTAATAACTTACACATGATTCTTGAAGATGGTTCAAAACTGAACCGAAACGTCGAAATTATAATTCTGCAAAATTGCTAAATTCTTTTTTGTTGATCGAACGTGTAGCGCCGATATCATATTTGCATATACAAAATTTACGATCGTGAACCAAAAAAATTATTGTAATTCACATTATTCGTAAGCATGTAAAATACGATGCAATTAAAAAAAAAACTAGCTGGTTATTGTTGCTCGCTCGCTTCGTGAGCTCGCAGCTAGGACTGCTCTTGCGAGAGGGTTAGCGATACGCATTGCTAGTGGCGCACACAGCTATTAATGTTTTTTTTAATTTCCCGATTCATAGGGAAGTTATTGTAATTACCCCGAAAATCGAAAATCGATTTTTTAGCAGATCTCCACGTTTCATGGTCATTGGAGTCATTTTAGACTATTTTTATCAAAATGTTTGTGTGTGTGTGTGTGTGTGTGTGTGTGTGTGTGTGTGTGTGTGTGTGTGTGTGTGTGTGTGTGTGTGTGCGTATGTCCGTTTGTATGGTATCAAATTTTTCGTTAACGTTTTCTGAAAAAATAACAATGCGATCAGAATAATGAATGATGCAATCGATGCGCCCCGCTGGAACTTAGAGCTGATTAGATTTTGGTCCATATTGGTCAAATAGTTTTTTAGTTTTTTTAGTTTTTTTCGAAAGAAGTTCATTCAACAATGCAAATTATACGAGAGGACGGAAATTTTCCACCGAAGAAACAAACATAATAATTACATATATTTTATTTTTATTTTTTTATAATTTAAACAAATTTTTTTTTATTTTCCTTTTTTAATTCTATCTAATGCTAATGTTACCGCTTAGAATAATCGAAAATTATTGCAATGCAAGAGTGAGTTATTCATCGCTACTGCCGAGAATACATTTTCAAAGAATATCGATGAAAGTACAAAAACATTTATTTTACAATCTTTAAAAAAACAAGCAGTTCAATACGAATTATTAACTGAGATGAAATTGAAAGTTAATATAAAAAAATGGTTAATGGAGCATGCGAGCAACGAGCATACGATGTTGGTTTAATGCGACGCCATACAGCAAACATTTTGATAAGTAGAAAACTATTGAACTTCCCTGAGAACGTATAATCTTCTTAAAACGTACACTAAATAATGATAATAATATACTGCAACTAACGAATCGGGAAGTTCTTTGTGTGGTTCGTGGAGAGTCACACACCAAATAACATCCGTACTACTAACTCTCTCGCGAACTCACAAAGCGAGCTACACACCCCCACCCGCGAAGCTCGCGAAGCGAGCGAGCAACAATAACCAGCTAGTTTTAATTTTGTGTTTGACTCTCCACGAGCCACACAAAGAACTTCCCGATTCGTTAGTTGTAAGCGGTAACATGAGCATTAATTGCATAATTAAAAAAAAAATTTTTTTTAATAAAAATGAAATATATATAATTACGTTTGTTTATTTGGTGGAGAATTTTCATCCTCTCGTATAAATTGCATTGTTGAATGAACTTCTTTCCAAAAAAACTAAAAAATCTAAAAAACTGCTTGACCAATATGGACCAAAATCTAATCAGCTCTAAGTTACGACGGGGCACATCGATTGCATCATTCATCATTCTGATCGCGTTGTTACTTTTTCAGAAAACATTAACGAAAAATTTGATAATTTTGACACACACACACACACACACACACACACACACACACACACACACACACACATACTAACAATTTGATAAAAATAGTCTAAAATGACTCCAATGATCATGAAACGTGAAGATCTGCTAAAAAATCGGTTTTCGATTTTCGGGGTAATTACAGTAACTTCCGTATGAATCGGGAAGTTAAAAAGGATTATTTTTCGGCATCGTAAATTGTTGTTAGACAAATAGAAATTGATGTTATCGGCGCACTGGTTCGATCATGATTCTACCTAATTTGAATAATACTAAGAATAATACTAAACAAGTATAAAATAATAAGAATAATACGAATAACCCTCACGGATGAATACTTTAGCGGGCCTAGGACGAAACACCACCTTCCTTTTTCCTTATTATCTATTCCAGACCTTCGGAATAGTTCAAACGTGCGGTCAAAAATTTTTAAGACCAATAAATAGATTCAAACCCCGAATCCACGTTTGTAGTATTATTCAAATTATGTAGAATCATGATCGAACCAGTGCACAGTGCGGCATGCAATGGACAAAAATCAAAATAATCATGGTTCGATTCTAATCTAATTATCCAACAAAATCATCAGTCAGTAAGTAAGGAATGTCTATGTAAATAGTAGTATCCAAGAAAATGAATAAGGGATCAGTAACAACCAAGAGTTTATTGTAGTATAAATACTAAAAAGTTAGATTACTCCTGCCATACTTGCTCGTTTAGGTTCGTTTTTGTTTTAAACTGTTTGTTATAAGTTAGGTATGGAGAATTTGACCAGAGGTATACATAATTTTAACTGGCAATTTAGGAATTGCGTTTTTTCCTTAAAATGCAATTGACAAAAAAACGGTTCAAAACATCCTATAATTTTGGCTGTTTTGTATCAACAAAAAGTTGTAGTATATTACTATATAATTTTTTCTGCGATAAATTGCAAGACTCGATGTTATTTAATTTTTATTAGAGAAATGCATTCGTAATCGCGATTTGGTTGAAGCTTCAATGTCCAAACACACTTATTCCCAGAAATTATCAAAAGTTAGACGAAAACTGTAGCGAATAATTTAATTTTTGAATAGTTTTCGTATATGTACTTAAACTTTTTATTTACATATATATATTATTTATATTTATATTAAGAACAGCAAATAATTTAATGTTTTAATAGTTTTTTTTTATGTAATTAAACTTTTTATTTACATGTACATATTACATGTATATTAAAAGGATCATGGTTCCTGAGTTACATTAAAACGTAAAATTAACAGCAAAATATACGGTGTTGTGTATTGTCAAATAATTATGCATTATAGTAGATATAATTAAATTTAACCATATAATTAAAAAATTTTTCGAACAAAAGTTGTACAGTATACAGTTGACAACAAATTGCAATAACAACTAATCAAAGCACTTCATTAAAAAAAAATTAAATTAAACTCTTTTACTATGGAACTTTGTATTTTTGGTGCATTAATCGATGCATCTTTGTATTCCCTTTAAAAAATTATTAAGGTACATAGGTCAAAAATTGATAAGTTTAGAAGTTATGATTTTTGTCTCGATTGTCCATTTACATGCCGCACTGTGCAGTGCGCCGATAACATCAATTTTTATTTGTCTAATTAAAAAAAAAATTGTTGACCGTTAACCTTAAAGTTCGAGGTCATGTTCAATTTTGCGGCACCTTCCTCAGTTCAATCTCAACCAAATTGAGGGTGTATAATTTCTTTACGCCCTGTACAATGGTTTCGATTCAGGACAATCAATATAATTAAACGAAACGTGTAATCTTTAATTAATAAAGATGTTGATCCCATCCAAGCACGAACGATGTTGATAAGTAAATTTTTCCAAAAATTGGTAATTTAGTGTTCTGTGTATACTTTCGGTGAGTTGGCTACTAAACAGACGGTCATTGAATGCCACCTTACTCGAATCGATAGCCGTGTAGTGCATGTGTACAAACAGTACAGGACGACAGTTGTCTGCACACTGTTAAGCTGAAATCCGGCACACGCCAAAATTTCAGACTCCGCGATTGATGTGTACGATCGCGGAGTATCCTGGTAAAGCCCCACAGCGGCATGATGTGCAAATAATCCCGGCAGGCCTTGGCGTTCCGTCTTGTGCTGTCTGCCGTCTCCTATTCCACTTCGACGACCCTCGCGAAACCGAGCCGTTTGGTGGTTCCTGTCGCGCGTGACGAGCCCACAGACGAGATTCCATTTCGTCCCGTTCCATTCCGTTCCGTTCCGTTTCGTATCGTCCTGTCCCGTTTCTGTTCGCTATTCCTCCTGCTTAGCCGCCGGAAATATGACACGGCGCCCCGACCGCATAAATATAAAGTATCGGCCAACCGAAGTCCTCCCGCGCTAAAAGAGTTGCATTAGCGTGTCACAAAACGTAAGCAGCTTGCCGAAAATTTCTGCGAAAATTGGCTTTACTATTTGCTTATTTATTATTATATTTATAATTATATTATACATTATTTTATAATTATTTTATAAATTATTTACAAATATATTTCATTATTATATATATTATTAATTATTATTATTTATATATTATTTTGTTTTGCTTATAATGCTTATTTATTATTATATATTTATAATTATATTATACATTATTTTATAATTATTTTATAAATTATTTATGAATATATTTTATTATTATATATATTATTATTTATTATTATTTATATTTTTATTTTGCTTATAGTTCTTATTTATTATTATATATTTATAATTATATTATAAATTATTTTATAATTATTTTATAAATTATTTATAAATATATTTTATTATTATATATATTATTATTTATATATTATTTTTTTTTGCTTATAGTCGGCTAAAATTGCAAAAAGCTGGACAAAATTCATTTGGGGGTTGTTGGAGTATTACTTATTCGCTAGAATGCGAAACTGTCTTCATAAAACTACCCTTATAGGGGGTGGACGATATAAGAAATTGACACTCGAAATTGTCATCGATGATTTTTAAATGGCACAATAATTTTTTAGTTTATGGAGTTGTAACTGATGTCAAGACGAATTCAATGATGTAGAACACTATGACCTTCAAGTGACCTTGGACTAGAAAATTTATGATAAAGCAATTATAACTTCAATATGTGCAAATATTTTATTTTGATTAAGTTGAAAGCCCGAAATTATGACCTTGAGCAGAAACACAAACAGTTAAACGTTTGCCTTTGCAAGGCAATAAATTGGACTTTACATTGTTTCTGCTGAAATTGATCTACAATATTTAATTATTCTTCCTTTCGTGTTCTTTGGTGTAATCAATTGATCATATTTATTGAACGTAATTTTTGAGTGCTCCCCATTAAAATATCAAGAGAAATTGATCAGGTGTACGAGCTGGCCATAGTATGTGTCCATTACGTTCTATCAAGCTATTTGAAAATTTATTATTCAAAAATTCTGTTACGGTATATGAACAATACGCGAGGCAGCCATCGTGTTGGTACGACATTACTCGACGACTATCTAAAGCAGTGCTTCCCAAACTGTGCGGCGCGAAATAATTAAAATTATATAAAAAATGAGTAAAATATGAAATAATATTCTCGATATAAATCGTTAAAATAATCGGCTACTAAAATATATGCATAATATATACAGGGTGGGGCATTTTAAACAGGTCACCTGAATAACGTGGCTGTTATTGGTGTTAGGAAGAAATGTATCAGATGGAACTTGTATGGTATCGAGGGGGCATTATTCTGATGTTAGTAGCTTTTTTGAAGGCGGACGCGCAAAGGACATATGAAGGTCAACTTCATTTTTTTAAATGGAATGAGGTAATTTTTAATACGTGAATCGATGCAGCTGGACATTCGTAATAAAAAAGTACTAACCTATGTATGTCGAAAAGCTAGTCGTTCAGTAGATATTTCAATGTAAAAAATATAAAAATATCATTACTGCCGTACTAAGACGTTATCGTTTACTTACTAGTGTCTTACTAGTCAAACTACACTTATTTATCAATCCAAGGTCATTTGAAAGACATAACGTACCACGTCATTGAACGTGTGAAGTTAAAAACATACAGTGCCATTTAAAAATCATCGATAACCTTCAAAAGACCTTCAACGACAAATTTTCTCTCTAACATTTTCTTTCATCTTGAAGCCTAACGCAACTATAGTGTAACATGTCATTGAACTCGTCTTGATATCAGCTACAACACTGTGAAGTTAAAAATACAGGGTGTCCCAAAACTACTGTAGGAGCGGAAAATGGAAGGTTGCTTGGGACATTTGAAGCAACATTTTCCTTTACAAAAATGGTGGCCGCGGCTTTGTTTAGGAGTTATTAACGAAAAATACGGACCAATCAGAGGGCGATCTAGACGCGAGGTAGCACAGTGGGCCCGACGCGCCAACTGTCAATTGGCCGGACGTGCCATCGCATGTCCAGATCGCGCTCTGATTGGTCCGTGTTTTTCGTTAATAACTCCTAAACAAAGCCGCGGACGCCATTTTTGTAAAGGAAAATGTTGCTTCAAATGACCCAAGCAACCTCCCATTTTCCGCTCCTACAGTAGTTTTGGGACACCCTGTATACAGTGCCATTTAAAAATCATCGATAACCTTCAAAAGTCCTTCAAAACGACAACTTTTCTCTCTAACATTTTCTTTTATCTTGAAGCCTAACGAAGCTATTTAGCTATTTACGTATTTTGTGTGTCGTGAATCACCCGCTATAAGAAAGAGTATATGTAGATATTAAAATAGAATGTACTGCAAAATGTATTCAGTTTATATGAAATTCTGATTAGAAGTAATAGAAAAATTCTGATTTTAGGAGATGGCAGTGGTGTTACAGATTCTCGAAGCTACGAAAAAAGAAACATTGGGTCCGTAGGAAAGTGTAGGAACAACTTCGTTTCTATAAATAGTAGTACCGAGAACTACAGAACCGGAAGACGTGATAAAAAGATTTCTACGACTCCGGTGTTGTCTTTGCCGTCTCTTGTGTACTTAATATTTAATGAAGCAAGAGATAGAACTAACTTGTTCACTTTTATTCAAGTACTGATTTCTAGCAAAGCTATTTTCAGAGATAAAAATCAAGCAAAAATATTTCTCCACTATTTTCGCTTTCTCAAAATAATGTACTATGTTTGCATGTTCACATTTTTATGTCTGACCTCGAAAAACAATAAATAAATGCAACCTTGTTACTTAATTAACGTTTCTTTGCTACAGAAATCTATATATATATAAAATTGGATGTTTGTATGTATATATATATGTATATGATTAATAACCTTCGAAACTGTTTGACCGATCAACATGAAACTTGACACATATATGTATTTTTTCATGGAGAAGGTTTATACGCTATTCAATTTGTTGTAACTCGCCACTGTAGATGGCGCTGCAGTACATCAACTTCTATACCATTGAACCTATCGCTATGAAAATTTGTAGTCACAGTATTTGAGCACGAGACGGCTCAACGTAGAAACCTGGGGTTTGGACCATTAGACGCGGCGTTTCTTCGATTAGGTTTTAAAGCAAAGATCATTCGAAAAAGTCTATTGGTTCAAAAGTTATGACGTCATTAGTGAACACATGTCAACTTTTTCGCTCTCTTTTGCGCACGTTTCTGCTTATAACTTTTCAACGAATTGACTTTTTCGAATGCGGTTTACTCTGAAACCTTTCCGAAGAAATGCCGAGTCTAACGTTTCAAACCACAGCTTTCTAGGTAGGTGACTGCGAGAGAGAGAGACAGGTAGATAGAGAGAGTGAGATAGAGGGGGAGGAGAGACAGAGAAAGAGAGGGGGAGAGAGAGCCAGAGAGAGATTGGGTGAGAGAGAGAGAGAGGGAGAGAGAGCTAGAGAGAGATTGGGCAAGAGAGAGAGAGAGAGAGAGAGAGAACTACAGAGCAACGCGAAAAGCAAAATGGAATTGAACGAAATATGTATATTAGCACAAACTCATTCAATACTTTTTAAAAAATAATGTGCCACAGCACAGCGTGGCGGGGAAAAGCTAGTATTACATAAAGGATCATTCTGGCATAGGTACATCTAATGTTTCTCGTCAACTAACCGATATAACACTTTTATTGTCTCTCTTATTGTATGAATTTGCTTTTCATTGCTAATTAAGATTTCGTATACAGGGCGGGCCGGAATCGTAGTACAGTTGGGCGGGGGTGATTCTACATGAAAGTGTAAGAAAAAAATTCGGTATAACTTATTTTTATCCGAAGCAACGCTTTCGGGAATTTCGAGTTTCAATATGCAGCGAATACACGTGATATTGCATAGGAATCGTCTGACGCGTCCGACCATGATCAACCAATTCTACTTCCTGCATATACTAAAGCACGCGATCCTGGCGAAACTTAAAACTCGATTTTCTCGAAAACGAGCTGCGAAAGGTTTTTGGGAAATGTTCTTCCGTTTATATCGATTTATTTTTATATGTAGAATCATCCTTCGCCCAGTTGTACCACGATTTCCGGCCCACCCTGTATAATGTTGAATAAATAACAAAATAATATTGAACATTCGTCTATAGGTTGATCTTGTAAAAACTAGCACTTGAATATCTCTGTTACGATCGGATATTAAAAAACTTTAGTAACAATAATTGTTGAGGCCAGGGAAATCTATAATATGGCGGTAATAATTTTTTGCAATTGGAGAATTTTCGGAGATTTCAAGATCACATTCAGTATTTGAAATGCAAGCATATTATATTTATATTTTTTACACATTAATTGATGTAGCTCGATATTTTTTATGTAATAATAATATATGTAATATATATAATATATATAAATAATATATATAATAATTTTTTGCAATTGGAGAATTTTCGGAGATTTCAAGATCACATACAGTATTTGAAATGCAAGCATATTATACTTATATTTTTGACACATTAGTTGATGTAGCTCGATATTTTATATGTAATATATATAATATATGTAATAATTTTTTGCAATTGGAGAATTTTCGGAGATTTTAAGATCATATACATTATAAAATGCAAGCATATTATACTTATACTTTTTACACATTAATTGATGTAGCTCGATATTTTATATGCAATAATAATATATGTAATATATATAATATATGTAATAATTTTTTGCAATTGGAGAATTTTCGGAGCTTTCAAGATTACATACAGTATTTGAAATGCAAGCATGTTATATTTATATTTTTACACATTAGTTGATGTAGCTCGATATTTTATATGTAATAATAATATATGTAATATATATAATATATATAAATAATATATGTAATAATTTTTTGCAATTGGAGAATTTTCGGAGCTTTCAAGATCACATACAGTATTTGAAATGCAAGCATATTATACTTATATTTTTTACACATTACTTGATGTAGCTCGATATTTTATATGAAAAAAGTATCTTAATAAGTTGAAAAATAATTAATTTACCAGATATTTTAACTTTAATTTTGTAGCCTATATACAACACTTACTTTTCAGTTTTTGGGGTGTCTAAAACTATACGGGAAAATGTTTTTTTCGAAAAGTTTGTCTTCGGAAGATCATTATACAACAGTATTCATGTTTCTAGCGTAATTCTCATCCTTTGAAATTTATAGCTAAAAAACAGAAGGTGTCTCAACCTTTACGACAGTCTCTTATACGTGTAAAATGCTAATGTGAAGAGTGTAACAGTATTTCTAAAAAAGTTTGCGAAAATTGATTTAAAAAACGGCATTCAAAAACAGAACATATCCTTGAACGAATTTATAATAATAATAAACCTTTCTGTGGTTTGATTGTTAGATTTTACGATCAAACTGGAAATGATCCGATTCGCCTCAGTCTAGCCTACATGGGGATGAAATCTCTTCAGCAGAGGAAATTAAATAAGTACGAATAGAAATAGGGAAGTTAAAAAGTAACAAATCGAGCTAAAGGTGAGGAAGAAATATACAGCGAAGTAGCGAGAAAAAGAAAACCAGAAAGAGAAAGGAGGGTGGAGGTGGGGTAAAAAAGCGAGAAATGTGTGGACCATGGGTGAAAGGCGTTGCGTCGCGTCGAGGGAAATAGTAAGTCGTACTCGTAGAAACGGACGAAAAGTTCCGGGAAAACAATGACGAAATAAAACGGCGTAACGTATGTACCCACGTTGCACGCCTGCCTAAGGCAGTCGTCTTTCGCTCGTATCCCTACGTGAACGTTTTCCAACGACTAGCTTTTATGCGCTACGCGACCCCTGGAATGTTAGTAGTGGCAGCGGTGTATAGAAATTGTAGGTAAAATTCTGGGACGGTGCGCGAGAGTAGAATGGCTGAAAAGATCCAAAGTCAACTTTCAAGGTAATTCGTAACTGAAAATACTCCCTTAAATTCAGTTTTCGTGACGGGGAAGCATGCACGCCGCTCTCGTCCTCTATGAAATTGTCAGGGGACGAATATTTTCCCGGCATCCCCCCCGTTCTCAGCGAAATCTATTCGAATTTGTATATCCCCTAACGTTCGCTTGGCAAAATAGCTTCATTTAATATTCACGAAGACTATCGGCCACAGTCGTAAATAAATTCCCGGATAACCGCTGAAAAATTATTTACATGCTCGCTGCCATCACTGGTTTCACCGACCGTTCACATGGCCGTAACTCGACTGCGGATTTTTCTGAATATTCCTATTATTCTACAACTATACAGGGTGTCCCAAAACTACCCTAGAAGCCGAAAATGGGAGGTTCCTTGGGTCATTTGAAGCAACATTTTCCTTTACAAAAATGGTGTCCGTGACTTTGTTTAGGAGTTATTAACGAAAAACACGGATCAATCAGAACGCAGCTATACCGAATGGAGTCCGACTCTGCGACAGGTCCCGGGAGCCTGGTGTCGCCATTGGTCGACTCAGAATCAATCCGCTGTAGACGCGATCTGATTGGTCCGTGTTTTTCGTTAATAACACCTAAACAAACTCACGAACACCATTTTTGTAAAGGAAAATGTTGCTTCAAATGACCGAAGGAAACTCCCATTTTCGGCTCCTAGGGTAGTTTTGGGACACCCTGTACAGCAATTTTTGTAATATTCAAACGTGTCGATTCGGGGTTGAATCTTAGCTTCAGAAGACCATGTTTGCTATTAGAGTTTTAATATTAGAAAGTAAAGGTGGTGTTTCGTCCTAGACCCGCTAGGGGATTCATCAGTAAGGCTATTAGTCCAGTCGCCAGGTACTTTTACCTGGAAAGTATTCCGAACTCAATAAAATTTTGACACGTCATTTAGGGGTACTCTGGGGTGTCGTATCTGAGTTTTCGACCTCGAGGACCCTGTGCTAACTTGGGGAGGGTGTAAAACCACGATTTTTATTACCTTGTTCTGGTTTTTCGCTTATTACTCAAAAACTATGGGCCCTAAGAACTTTTTGTTTTCATTTTTGGAAAGAGCATTAAATTTCCTTCAAATTTCACTGTTCAAACGTATTTTTCGGCCCAGTAGGCACCGAGATATCATTAAAGACGAAGAGAGTACCCCTAAATGACGTGTCAAAATTTCATTAAGTTAATACTGAATACTTTTCAGATAGACGCCCTTCTTTCGATTTGGCGAATTGACTTTCAGGATCGAAAAAACGTCGATGTTGGAAAGTTGAAAGGGTGGTTTCACAAGATGAAAGTCTGCCCTCATCATTGCCTATGTCAGCACGCCCCGACATATATATTGTGTGTGTGTATATATTCATGGAGGTACATAGAGATTCATGGAGATTCATGGAGATTCATAGAGATGATTCATAGAGATTCATGGAGATTCATGGAGATTCATGGAGATTCATGGAGATTCATGGAGATTCATGGAGATTCATGGAGATTCATGGAGATTCATAGAGATGATTCATGGAGATTCATGGAGATTCATGGAGATTCATGGAGATTCATGGAGATTCATGGAGATTCATGGCGGTTCAAGGAGGTTCATGGAGGTACATGGAGATTCATGGAGGTTCATGGAGGTTCATGGAGGTTCATGGAGGTACATAGAGATTCATGGAGATTCATGGAGATTCATAGAGATGATTCATGGAGATTCATGGAGATTCATAGAGATGATTCATGGAGATTCATGGAGATTCATGGAGATTCATGGAGATTCATGGAGATTCATGGAGATTCATGGAGATTCATGGAGATTCATAGAGATGATTCATGGAGATTCATGGAGATTCATGGAGATTCATGGAGATTCATGGAGATTCATGGAGATTCATGGCGGTTCAAGGAGGTTCATGGAGGTACATGGAGATTCATGGAGGTTCATGGAGGTTCATGGAGGTACATGGAGATTCATGGAGGTTCATAGAGATTCATGAAGGTTCATGGAGGTTCATGGACGTACATGGAGATTCATGCAGATTTATGGATGTTCATGGAGATTCATGGAGATTCATGGAGATTCATGGAGATTCATGGAGATTCATGGAGATTCATGGAGATAATTTATGGAGATACATGGAGATTCATGGAGATTTATGGAGGTTCATGGAGGTTCATGGACGTACATGGAGATTCATGGAGATTCATGGATGTTCATGGAGATTCATGGAGATTCATGGAGGTTCATGGAGATTCATGGAGATTCATGGAGATTCATGGAGATTCATGGAGGTTCATGGAGGTACATGGAGATTCATGGAGGTTCATGGAGATGATTCGTGGAGATACATGGAGATTCATGGAGATTCATGGAGGTTCATGGAGGTTCATGGAGGTACATGGAGATTCATGGAGGTTCATGGAGGTTCATGGAGGTACATGGAGATTCATGGAGGTTCATGGAGGTTCATGGAGGTACATGGAGATTCATGGAGGTTCATGGAGATTCATGGAGGTTCATGGAGGTTCATGGATGTTCATGGAGATACATGGAGATTCATGGAGATTCATGGAGATTCATGGAGGTTCATGGAGGTTCATGGAGGTACATGGAGATTCATTGCGATTCATGGATGTTCATGGAGATTCATTGCGATTCATGGAGATTCATGGAGATTGAAGAACTAAATCCTCGGTCCCCCGGGACTGAAAATGGCGCGGGATTGCAATCCCTACTTGGGCATTAATCGATTAAAATTTTAACCAAGATCGATTGATTTATTTGTACGATTAAAAAGGTGATCATGGAAATAGAAATTCTCCCGTCAATCATGGATTATATTTTTGCCCAACTCTGGTTTTGTCTTAGTATGTCGGGGCGGTTGATTTTGTCAGTTTCCACAGAGGTCACCTCCCTTTGGTGGAGTGTTGTGTTGACGCGTGACTCGTGAGATGAGAGTATAGCCTCATCGTTTCTACCAGCCGGCTATTCTATGCGACTGTTAGCTTGTTTTCACCATAGATGATTAAAGCGACTAGCATACAATACAGCTGCTGGTGCACGGTGCTCTAAGACAATACGTTATTGTAAGTACAACGGCCTTCGTTACATCGGACCCTCGGGCAATCTTCTTTTGTGTTTCGCTCGTATACATTCTTCGACGTGCGTCGCGTTCGCCTCCCATGCGGCAAAATTTTTCTAAAATTCAGTCCGACAGCGTACATGCGAACTACTTTATGCTTATTAGGCTCTACACGCGTCCTCTAATTTGATGGATGGTTAGGGAACACGTGTAGCCTGGTTGGAGTACATTTCAGTTTATCATGTTGATAATACCACAGCATGGAAGAATTACTGTACACTCATTATGATTCTTCGCCACTCGTCCCGGTAAGCGTCAAGTCGTATATCTTTATTATGCATGTAATTTCATATATCCCATCCCATTATATCTTTTCACGAGTAAAACGAGATGTTATTCAAATGAAAACACAATGGCGAAAGATAATTGAAGACTTGTTAACTCCTGAATGAAAATTTTGCGTTGATGCCAGATTACCGAGAAATTTGACCGTTATTGTTATCATTTCTGTCGCAGGTATGCGTCAAGCGCACTCGTACTGGTACAATGGCCAACAATTCTTTTGTTTTCTTCAATCTGTTGATCGTCTGCTTCAGAAGCAGTCTAGACGTTTACTTTTGTTCGTAGGTGTGTACTGTTATAATCTTCTTTTATACATATTATTTTCAATTTAATTAATAATCGTGTTGACTGTTCCTCTCTACTTGAGCAAATCAATTTTTATGTACCGGAACGTGAACTGACAAGGGAACCTATTGAGATGAGACAAACCGATTTTCATGAAACTTATGTCGGGTATAGTTTTTCGAAAAATATTTGACACGTTTTTTTATCGGCAACCATCCACTTTGAAGGGGTGAAAACAGCCCTCAAAATTCGTGGTCAGAGTCATATTTTCTGATATATCTCAGAAACCAAAGGTCGAAAAAAATTGATATTATTTTTAAATTGTGTGTTTTTAATGGGAAACGTAATTGTGCAAAAGATTTTAACAAAAGACATTTGTTTAAATAATATGTTAAAAATAAACGCTCATATTTCTGTAAAACAAGCCAGAATTTCGACCTCCGCACACCAGGTGCAAGCCCATATTTCGTTATGCATAAATATTGTTAAATAGAAGAAAGAAGAAAATCCTAAAACATGTATTCCATATTTTGGATGAAAGATCACGCATAGTGTACATTAAAATTAACTAACGATATATAAGAGAATCCGAAAGAAAACATAAAATTTTTAATGTATTGTTTGAACAAACATATTTTGTTAAAATTTTTTGCACTACTACATTCTCCATTAAAAGAAAAACACAATTTTTAAAAAATCAAATTTTTCGATCTCTGGTTTCCAAAATATCTAAAAAAATATGGATCTGACAGCGAACTTTGAGGGCTGTTTTCACCCCTTCAAAGTGAATGGTTGCCAATAAAAGAAAATACGTGTCAAATATTTTTCGAAGAATTACATCTCACGTAACTTTCATCAAGATTGGTTTGTTTCACCCGAATATGTTCCCTTGTGAGAACGAGAACGGGCTTTCTAACACTTAAAGCGAAATCTAATTATGGACTAATTAATCCAATAAATCGCATTATTGCAAAATCTTGCGCTATCTATAATCGTGTTGATTTTTTCATCAACTCTTTATTAAATTTTCAAATACAACTACGCAGGATTGCATGATGGTACCAGGTCGATTGTGCATGTCTCTTCTTTGTCGTTAAACGAGTAATCTTATATATCTTATATTTCTTTTGTTTTTTTCTTATTCTCCTTTGTCATTGTAAACAGTTTTGTAAAAGGACGTCAGTCCGTTTATAATAAATAATAATCATAATAATATTGTTGAAATTTCTTTAAAAAACAAAAATAATCTACTTCAATCACAAGCACATTCAATCAATTGACTTTTGAGCACATATACAAATGATGCATTGGAATTGTGCTTTTGCCGCCATGGGATCCTCAACTTGCAGTCGTTTTTTAGATCATTGTCCGTTTCTCTAGAAACGATTCTCACTGTTTTCGCATTTGTTGAACTGTGAAGACGAGCCTCACTACGTGCGTTCATAGATAGATTAATTGGAATAAAGTCCATTTCATATTTTTAATTATAGTGAGACATCGTCAGATATCACAGATATTGATAGCACAGACTTCAAATCTGAACAACTCGTTTGCAAAGGGATCAAATCAACTTTTCTGCCAAGCTAGATGGATTAGTTTGCTAGATGGTATGTAATGAAATAAATTTTGGAAAAATTTCGTTTACTCTGAATTACGAAAAGAATCGTGGTAATTATTTAGAATAAGGGCGACCTCTCCAATTTCAATTACCTTGATTTATGTTTTCAAGGTCATAATTTCAAAACATTCTTATTTAAAGTCTTCCCTCGCGTAATGTTACTATCTCGGAGGTACGGAAGCTTAGAAAGCGTAGAAGTACTACGTCTTTGACGTTTACGGAACATAGAGGACAGTGCGTAAACGACAAAGAGGAATTGAGGATCGAGGCAGCTGGAACAGATAAATGCATTTTTTTATTGTATCGTCTAACTGACAAGGGAACATATTCAGATGAGACAAACCGATTTTCATGAAACTTATGTCGGGTATAGTTTTTCGAAAAATATTTGACACGTGTTTTTTTATCGGCAACCATCCACTTTGAAGGGGTGAAAACAGCCCTCAAAATTCGTGGTCAGTCATATTTTCTGAGATATCTCAGAAACCAAAGGTCAAAAAAACTGAATTTTGGTTTAAATTGTGTGATTTTTAATGGGAAATGTAGTCGTGCCAGAAAATTGTCATAAAAGTTTTTTTGTTTAAACAATATATTAAAAATTGTACGTTTTCTGCAGTTTCTCTTATTTATTGTTAGTTAATTTTAATGCAAACTCGGGTGTTTAGTCTTTGATACAAAATAGGCGATACGTGTTTTAGAATTTTTCATATTTTTGCCATTTAACAATAATAAACATATATACCCTATTTTGAATCAAAGATCACACACCTGAGTTTATATTAAAGTGAAGCAACAATAAAAAAGAGAAACTGCAAAAAACATACAATTTTTAATGTATTGTTTAAACAAAAAAACTTTTGTTAAAAATTTCTTACACGACTACGTGTCCCATTAAATAGGACACAATTTAAAAGAAAATTCTATTTTTTCGACCTCTGACTTCCGAGATATCTCAGAAAATATAGTTCTCTTCCCCAACTTTGAGGGTGCTGTTTTCATCCCTTCGAAGTGGATGGTTGCCGATGAAAAAAGCACGTGTGAAATATTTTTCGAAAAACTACACCTCGCATAAGTTTCGTTAAAATCGGTTTCTATCAACTGAATATGTTTCCTTGTGAGTGAAAAATATATTGAAAATTAAAGTTCTACGTAAGTATGAATACAATTAAAAATGTGAATGTAAATAAACATGTTTACTATCGCAATACTAATGATACCTAACAGTGTGAAATTTTGATCAGTTTCAATTTACCAGTGTATCGGTGTACTATTTGAAATGAATTACGGCCTGGAAATTTATCTTTGTACATTCCAACTGCTTCCCTTAAACACTGATCAGCTTTACCGTAAATGAATACCATATCAATTTTCTGTTGCGTTGAATAATTCATTTCAAATAGTACATCGATACACTGATAAATTGGAACTGATCAAGATTTGATCAGGCAGAGTGCGACTCGGTGGCAGGTTCCGATGACCGAAGCGTTGGTGTTGTACCGCGCTGAAGCAGCGAACAAGAAAAGGAGCAGAAATTGATTGAATTAAAAACTCACTTATTCGACTGTAAATCTAATTGTTGCATTCGTTGACATGCGATCAGGTCAACGAACTGCACAGCTGGTAGTAGATAATAGGTATAGGTAATCCAAAGGGATGTGCGGTCAAATAAAAAAAAATCGTATGTTTATTTCACACAGATGCCGTGAAATTTTTTCACACTTCCGATCATTGTTCACACTTGTCGTATCACTTGCATATGCAGCACAAATCACAACAATAAGGTAATGCGATACTGGTCTCCGGATTTTATACATTTGTAGCAAAACTGAGTGGGTGCATTTTAAAACAGTAGAGCAGGGGTAGACATTTTTATCTTAATTGAAGCAAGACCGTCCTCACACTCGGAACATTTTTGTAAAGGAAAATGTCGCTTCAAATGACCCAAGGAACCTTCCATTTCCAGGAATTGCACTTATTTTGGGACACCCTGTATGTTGTCCCTTCATGTTTTAATATGTTAGGTTTCCGAGATTTGAAAAACCAAATTATTACGTTGCATCGAGGCGTGTCGGAAAAATGGTGAAACAATTCCACCGGTTTTCAGCGGTCAAAGACTAATTACGGAGTTTCAGTGGTCTTGGAGGACGCGATCGAGAAAATACTGATACAATCTCGACGGCGCGGCGACGGTGCACAGGACTTCTGCGATGTTCCGACTCTTTTATTTCTTCGTTTGAAACAACGCCCATGGACTGAGAGCAGTTCGCCGGTCGGTGTACGTGTGTCGCACAACATATTATTAAGTTTCTAACGTACTGAAAATAGGTTGTCGGAATGTGCTTTAGCTACGGGGATAACCGTGAGCACGGTGGAACGCTAATATTGCCAAGGATCTTGCCAAATTGTCGCAATAAGCATCCCGACGTCGGCTTCTTGCGAGACCGCATTCTGATATGTTCTAGCCGACCGTGGAGGGTGTCGCACAACCTGCTTCCTCCCAGTGATTATCAACCCCCTTCCGCACCTCCTACTATCCTCGGCCAGGGGGTTAATCGAGTCGCAGCGCCGCGAGAAGAAATTTTGGCTTCATCGTCCGTGGAGAAACTCCTTTCTCCTTTAACACAGACTCGCGATAAACCTGGGCTCGTAGCTTGTTTTCTCTTTCATCCCGTGACTGCTATTCTTTCCATGCTAGACCTCGGGGATAAACTTCTGTCATTGACAAATTCGACTTATCACATTTATTTACACCATTTAGTGTAAGGATACGTAAGTCGTACCCTATAAGCAAAATCACTAATAAACTGTACGATTTATTCAATAAACAGGAATTATTTGTAATATTGGAAGCTACTGTGAAGTTTGTTATTTATTATGATAAAATACTCATTTAAAATTGTATTATGATAAAATGATTGTAATTAGGAAAACTGATTAAATTTAAATCGGTAGGTACAACTACGAAAAAAATAAAAGTCAAATTACACACAAATAAGTAAACCCAATATTATTTAAGTAATTTATTTAAATACAAATATTTTTATCATATTGCCGTCACATATTTAATCATTACAAAGATCTCAAATATATTTCTTTGTTTTTTCTGTTAATTTCATCGCAAAGATGAACTTATTTTATACCCTTATTTTATACTTATTTTATATTTATACCCTTATTTTATATTTATTTTAGCTTCGATGCTGTTAGCGCAAATATTACACAACCAACTGCTTTGACTCTTTTTTATTTTTATTTTTTTCACCTCCAAATGCTTTTATCTTTCTTCCAATTGCTTTTTGCGTCGCTATATTTTTAATTTTATCTGTAAACGGGGTAGACGTTATTTCACGACGTACGATTTGAGAATCTCATGTGGGTGAGAATTAAGATACAACAACAGTTATATTTCAAATGAACATTAGAAGACATTGAATGAAGCTAATACGATCTTTTTTCTACTAAACAACTATTTAAATATTACAGACAATCACTACCTAAGAAGAACTATGATTTTAGTAATAATTTACTTACTGTATAAACTACCAAACATATACAGAAAATTATAAGAAAACAGCAATTACTTCAGTTTTTGAAAGAATTTGCTACTACAGTGGCCGAAATAATGATAGGCTCAATAGTGGCATCGGCTGGTAATCTGCTTTTACTTTTGCATTCATTTTTGGAAGTGTACTATGGCATTTATTTTTATTTCGCAAAAATGTCTTCTACACATTGTATAAGCAGTCAGTCGACTATCAACAGTATCAGTGTAAAGACGTACCTGTTTCAAAAATACTTTGAGAATTATTGAATACAAGATACGAAGTAATCTTAGGTTCACGGTGAAATATTTCAAAATTACTATTCATAGTGCAATTTTTTGAACGTTTTTGTATGTAAACTACACAGATTTATAAAAGTTAAAAATTATAAGAAATATTTTATGTTCGTTTAATACTACATTCCTCAAAAAATTAAGGGATCACTTTTCGCGAACCTGAAAAGTTGCTACAACTTTACATAATCAACATATTGTTAAACAATGATTTCAAAGCGTGGAACCTCTAGTTTCAGTTTCACTGTTTTAAATTTTGGTTATGTTGTTTTTTTACAAAGTTATAGCGAGGTAAAGACAACATTGACGGTTAACAAAAATTTTGTTCAACTTTGTAACATCACACGGGGTTAAATAAATTGTTTTGATTTGACGTTAACATCGTTTGGAAGGACTATGTTTCCTGTGTAAAATTTGTGGTTGTTGATTAGTATGTGATGTTTTTTATTCGAGTTATTCAACATTGAAGTAAATATTGGCCTTTTAACTTTAACTAGCTTCAGATAGTGCAAAAATTATCGTAGAATCATGTGCAAAAAAGAAATTCATCACACAGCAGTACATCGTGGAAAAACAATTAAAAATTACTTTGAGGGGATAAAAGTTGAAGATTTACTTTGGTCATCAAGGAGTTAGGACCTAAATCCGATTGAAAATCTTTGGGAAATATTAGCACGAAAGGTATACGACAATGGAAAACAGTATAGCACTGTTTCAGAATTCAAAATGGGTTTAGAGAGACGTTGTCCGAAATTAAAATAGGAACATTATAAAAATTGATAGAATCTTTATAAAGCTATAAAACACAAAGAAGGTTCAACTAAGTATATACTAAATTATTTGTATTATTTTTTTTATTTAAAATACATAATATACCCATGTTTACTTTGCAACTAAATTTGAAGTGTCATAATAGAGCCTTTGAAACAGCACATGCTTCAGTTACATATCTACCATCATGGAATAAATTTCATCCACGTGTAACTCACTAATTTTTGTTCCAAAATGTTCTTGTCCACTTTTCACACAACAAGTATGTATATAAAATTTAATTTTTGATTTTTCTATGTGATAATTGTTTCCACACCAAAAATAATTTTTTCCCTTTTTTTTGTTTTCTTTCATATTTTTCAGACGCAAAAGTGTCTCTGAAAAAGATCCACATAGGGATCGAAACGTTAGAAACATGTTTAATTAATTGCACATTTGTTGTTTTTCTAAAAATGATCGAATCTAGCGCCGATATCATTCAATTTATTATGTTATAATAGAAAATTTGTAATTGACGTTAATTAACATTATGTTATTCGATTGAGCTGTGTATTTTGTTAATTCTATTAGAATGAATAAATAATAAGTAATAAGTAATAATAATAATATTAATATTAATAATAATATTTACATTATTATAGTATTATAGTATTTACATTATATATATGATATAATATAGACACTATATATATATAATAAGCAAAATCAAAAATACTGCTCTAAACACAACATTATGTCAACAAATTGCAGTGAACCTATCATTATTTCGGCACTGTACACTCTTGGTGACAAATATACATCACTGGAACTAATATGGTTAATTAAAGTGAAAACATTATTGCCGCCAAAGTCACCAAATAAGAGGAAGGAGCACGAACCGAGGGGAAAAAGTTACCCCTCTCTGCCAGTATCGGATTAGTCACGTGGCATTGTGACAGATGCACGACAGAGACAAAACGCATCACGTGGCATGGTCGCTGCGGAAGCGTGGGAAATAGCGTCGTAGAAGGGGAAGGTAGAATGGGGACAAAAGTCGTAATCTGGTGACTCTGATTGCTGCTAGCAGCGCTGTTGCTGAGATATTGCGTAAAAAATTCAAAAGGTACAATGCAGGCAGTGGTACGACTTTGATAGACAAGAACAGGCGTGGTTTGGACTTGTACATTAAGCAGCCGGGAGTAATGCGAAGAGAGGGGCCCGGCCGCTCTGCATACGAGCCTGCAGTTGTAGGAGGAAAGGGCATAAGTCCTGGGTGATGGTTTTTTAATGGGTAGTATAGGATACCACCATCCGATCCCCTGAGCCCCACACTACCCCCTTTAGGGGTGTGCGCAAATGGATTTTTCCCATTATCCTTAACAAAAATTTAAAAAGATAGGCAATGACTTGATCAACCTTCCCCCATTCGTGATTTATTCGGATTTTAACTTACAATGTATTTTAATTACTAGCCATGCTCCTGTCCAGAGCTTTCTAAAGTTAAAGGGGTTGAGACGCCACATCCCAAATTTTTGAGTTTACGAGTGAGACGTTTCATGATGAGAGGATACACACGCAAAGAAGAAGACACTGTTTCAAGAAAATCGATTTTAAAATTAACATTACAATATTACTTGACGGAATGTAATACAGTTAAATTGATTTTTTAGGGCTGCACTGAAGTCTATTTTAGGATGTTCAGAAAGCACAAGTTATGATTTCGATATAAAAGACATAAGTGCTTTTGTGAAAAATTATTTAATCAATTGATTCTCAATTTGAGATTGATTAATGAATATTGATTTCCTCGTTTATCAATATTTTGCACGTTTCATGGTGAGAGGATACACACGCAAAGAAGAAGCACTGTTTGGAGAAGATTGATTTCAAAATTAACATTACAATATTACTTGACGAAATGTAATACAGTTAAATTGATTTTTTAAGGC
Organism: Lasioglossum villosulum; assembly: GCA_963971365.1. Classification (NCBI taxonomy): domain Eukaryota; kingdom Metazoa; phylum Arthropoda; class Insecta; order Hymenoptera; family Halictidae; genus Lasioglossum; species Lasioglossum villosulum. The sequence continues at coordinate 13,091,509 of OZ020497.1, forward strand.
TGTACTGAAGTGTACTTTAAGATCACCTTCCAAACAAAATAGTATTTATCTGGTTTATTCTCAACAAAAATCATATTGAATGGGGATTAATATATAATTACCAAATTTAATTTTGGTATTTGTTAAATAAATTGCAGTGATGGTAAAAAGAGGTTAAGATATGTTTCATTTTTAACGCCATCTATCGATTGATCGATACAGAAATCGATTCTCACTGATCCAATGTCTTTTCAAACCTCTAATACTTGTTCAGTCCACATGTCACCGGCATGGAACCAACACATTGTTCCGTACTCTTAATGAATGTAAATTACTACTTTTATAAGCATGTAAGTAGTTACATACTTTGTCTTTGAATTTAGTTTCTCTTCACACCTTTGTTAATATAAATCAGTTTTTTTGTAAAAATTATATTTAATAATCCTTTCAGACGCATTTATGAAATAATATATTCTTGAAAATGGTCTAAAACTGAGACCGAAACGTTGAAATAAATTTCATGTAATATTATGCAAAATTGCTTATTGTCCAATTGATCGAACCAGTGCGCCGATAACATTAATACGTTGTTATGAACAAGTCACGATCGAGATACAGAGTACTGTATTTTAAAATGTTCAGAAAGCACAAGTTATGATTTCGATATAAAAGACAGAAGTGCTTTTGTGAAAAATTATTTAATCAATTGATTCTCAATTTGAGATTGATTAATGAATATTGATTTCCTCGTTTATCAATATCTTGCACGTTTCATGATGAGAGGATACACACGCATAGAAGAAGCACTGTTCCAAGAAAATCGATTTTAAAATTAACATTACAATATTACTTGACGGAATGTAATACAGTTAAATTGATTTTTTAAGGCTGTAGTGAAGTGTATTTTAGGATGTTCAGAAACCACAAGTTATGATTTCGATATAAAAGACATAAGTGGTTTTGTGAAAAATTATTTAATCAATTGATTATCAATTTGAGATTGATTAATGAATATTGATTTCCTCGTTTATCAATATTTTGCACACCATTTCCTATACATATACGGCGTGGACTTGCTTAGTTTCCGAGATATTCGCGGAAAACTGCCGGTACTGGCGCAATGAATTCTGCCTACAGGTGTGCGTCTATGGCAGCATACAGCTACAACGAGATACATTAGGACGAAGCATAGTCAAGCGCACGCAGACCCGGTAAATATACAAAGCCGATTTTCCCGGAAGTAAAGCCTCATACGAAAGAATTTTCTTTTATACTTTCAACTCGTTTTTCTAAGTAGAATCATCTGGATTCCGGTTGAATCATCAGTTACGGATCATCCTGTGTATACAGGGTGAGTCCGCAGAAATAGAACACCTGAATAACACAGCTGCTATTGGTGTTAGGCCTGGTACAGACCTAAACGGTTTGCCGAACCATTTGCCGAACCGCACATTTCGCCAAATATTTCGCCGCGCTGAACGCCGCACATAACGACGAACGGAACGGATTTGTGCTATTTCCAGAATTTCTTGCGAACAACTATGGACACTGCAGCGGCATATACTACACAAAGAAATACAGAAAATGTTGGTAGTTTATTCAGTGAATTAAAGTTTATAAATGAAATGTTCAGGTCAGGACGAAGCATTAAAGACATCAGATTAGAGACTACATGCGGCAAAATGCGTGCATTCGTGTTTGCCGTCGATCCATCAGCTCCGGGAACGACGACGAACACGAATGTGCGCATTTCGACGAACATTTCGGCAAACGTTTCACAAACGGTTTGGCAAACGGTTCGGCAAACAAACATTCAAGTCATGTAGTCTCGAATCTGATGTCTTTAATGCTTCGTCCTGAGGTATTTTGTAGGTGGACGAGTAAATGATATATCAAGGTCAACTTCATTTTTAAATTCCCGATTCATAGGGAAGTTACTGCAATTACCCCGAAAATCGAAAATCGATTCGAAGATCTTCACGTTTCATGGTCATTGGAGTCATTTTAGACTATTTTTATCAAAATGTTCGTATGTGTGTGTGAGTGCGTATGTCTGTTTGTATGTTATCAAATTTTTCGTTAACGTTTTCTGAAAAAGTAACAACGCGATCAGAATGATGAATGATGTAATCGATGTGCCCCGTCGTAACTTAGAGCTGATTAGATTTTGGTCCATGTTGGTCAAGTAGTTTTTTAGATTTTTTAGTTTTTTTCGAAAGAAGTTCATTCAAGAATGCAATTTATACGAGAGGATGGAAATTTTCCACCGTATAAACAAACGTAATTAAGGTAAAGGAATTAGTAGTTGACCAGTTAAGAGAAGTTTTCCACGCGAACAATAGTAACCACTTACTCTGTCATCAAATAGCGAGAGTCGATGTCTGAAGACACTCTTTAAGTGTTCTAAATTATGTACCAAGACCACTTTTTAAAAAACGTTTACTTATACAAATTTAAGAAACATGTTTAAAAATTCAGTAATTGCTTCAGAAGTTGACCACTTTTGAAAATAAAAAATCTAGTAAGAAATTGTGAAAAACTGGTTTTTTCCCTTACATTTAAACATTTAATAATTACTTTCTACGAATATTGTATGTCATCGTGTTAAAAAAATTTTTCGTTTTTCTTACAGACGCAATTCAATTTCAATCTTGAAAATAGTCAAAATCAATGACCGAAACGTCGATTACTTTGAAAATTAGCAAAATTGCTTAGTTAATATTTTTGTTGTCTATCGAACCGTAGCGCCGAAATCATTTAACAGTTGTTTTATTAAAAAATCTAGTAATTGACGTCCTATTCGTTAGTAGTTGACCACTTATGCTAGATATTAAAGAAATTAAAGAATGAAATAAGAAATAAAATAAATCAATTCCATAAAATGTTTAATTGAGGAACAGAGTAGATGTTACAACAGATGGTATGGCATCCGAGGTTCATTTTCATCAAAAGTGTACAGCTTATAGAAATCATATTTTTTATGTCTTTCTATACAATGGTCAACTACTTGTACATGGTCAACTACTGGTACCTTTACTTATATATATTTCATTTTTATTAAAAAAAAAATTTTTTTAAATTATGTAACTAATGCTAATGTTACCGCTTACAACTAACGAATCGGGAAGTTCTTTGTATGGCTCGTGGAGAGTCACACACAAAATAAAGAAAAAAACCATTAATAGCTGTATGCCCCACTAGTTAACTTCCCGATTCATAGGGAAGTTACTGTAATTACCCCGAAAATCGAAAATCGATTTTTTAGCAGATCTTCACGTTTCATGGTTATTGAAGTCATTTTAGACTATTTTTATCAAATTGTTAGTATGTGTGTGTGTGTGTGTGTGTGTGTGTGTGTGTGTGTGTGCGTATGGCCGTTTTTATGTTATCAAATTTTTCGTTAACGTTTTCTGAAAAAGTAACAATGCGATCTGAATGATGAATGATGCAATCGATGTGCCCCGTCGTAACTTAGAGCTGATTAGATTTTGGTCCATATTGGTCAAGTAGTTTTTTAGATTTTTTAGTTTTTTTAGTTTTTTTCGAAAGAAGTTCATTCAAGAATGCAATTTATACGAGAGGATGGAAATTTTCCACCGAATAAACAAACGTTATTATATATATTTCATTTTTATTTAAGAAAACCTTTTTTTAATTTAAAAAAAAAAATTTTTTTAAATTAAAAAAAAATTTTTAACTTCCCGATTCATAGGGAAGTTACTGTAATTACCCCGAAAATCGAAAATCGATTTTTTAGCAGATCTTCACGTTTCATGGTTATTGAAGTCATTTTAGACTATTTTTATCAAATTGTTAGTATGTGTGTGTGTGTGTGTGTGTGTGTGTGTGTGTGTGTGTGTGTGTGTGTGTGTGTGTGCGTGTGCGTGCGTATGGCCGTTTTTATGTTATCAAATTTTTCGTTAACGTTTTCTGAAAAAGTAACAATGCGATCTGAATGATGAATGATGCAATCGATGTGCCCCGTCGTAACTTAGAGCTGATTAGATTTTGGTCCATATTGGTCAAGTAGTTTTTTAGATTTTTTAGTTTTTTTAGTTTTTTTCGAAAGAAGTTCATTCAAGAATGCAATTTATACGAGAGGATGGAAATTTTCCACCGAATAAACAAACGTTATTATATATATTTCATTTTCTTTTAATTATGCAACTAATGTAAAGGTTACCGCTTACAACTAACGAATCGGGAAGTTCTTTGTGTGGCTCGTGGAGAGTCACACACAAAATAAATAAAAAAACCATTAAGAGCTGTATGTCCCACTAGTTTTTATTGGAATGAGGTATTTTTTAATACTTCAACCATTGCAGCTGGACATTTGTTATAAAAAAATACTAACTTATGTATGTCGAAAAGTTAGTAGTTCAGGAGATATTTCAATTTAAATAAATCAAAAATACCATTACTGTCGTACTAAGTCGTTAGCGTTTACTTACTAGTGTGACGTCTTAGTACGATAGTAATGGTATTTTTGAGTTATTTAAATTGAAAAATCTCCTGAACTATTAACTTTTCGACATACATAGGTTAGGTTAGTACTTTTGAAGTGAAACTTCTTTGCTGCGAGTAATAATTTTCTGATGTAACGGAAGTCGATGTTACGGAAGTCTAAAATCGAGTGGCGCGAAAATTTGAACTGAGAATGTACGTAGAAAAATAATTCCTTACCCCGACTGGATCCGAACCCCGGTCTACCGATTAGTAGTCCAACTTCTTAACCACTTGGTCAACCAACGATCTCAGAATGATAGCGAATGGTTAGAACAGCACGTGCAACCATGTTTTTATTTTTATTTACGTGAATTAAAGTAATATAATTAAATATATTATAGACATATTAGAGATATATATATTTTTTAAATTACCGTGTGTGGAACAGAAAAAAAGATAGAAGTGGAACTTATTGCTTATTAGGTATAATAATTTATCTGTATCTATACCTAATAAGCAATAAGTTACACTTCTGTCTCGCGTGGTTTCCACGCACACGATTTTTTTTCTATGATTTTCTATGATTCTATCATTGAAATAATTGGCTTATGATAGCTAAAATCTAATATAAATATTCTTAATTTAATTTTGTCTAAATGTCTTACAAATACAGCACCGACAGTTGTTCCTGATATTGTTGTCGCTTCATTAGGATCATTTACTATTGCCAATCATAATTTACTTCTAAACATTACTAGACTGCAAGAAGTTTCACTTCTGTCGCGCGTGGTTTTCTACGCGTATGTTTTTTATAACGAATGTCTAGCTGCATCGATTGATGTATTAAAAAATACCTCATTCCATTTAAAAAAATGAAGTTGACCTTCATATGTCCTTTACGCGTCCACCTATAAAAAGCTACTAACATCAGATTAATGCCCCCTCGAAACCATGCAAGTTCCATCTGATGCATCTCTTCCTAACACCAATAGCAGCCGCGTTATTCAGGTGTTCTGTTTCTGCGGACTCACCGTGTATACAGGGTGTGGCCGGACGGGTGTTACAACCAGACAGGGGATGATTCTACATGTAAACATAAGTCGGAAAAAAGGAATCACATTTTCTCGTTTGACGCCTCATTTTCGAGAACATCGAATTTCAAAATGCAGCAAATATACTTGCTATTGATAGGAATCGTTTGACGCGTCTGATCATGACCAACCGATTCTACTTCCTGCGTACACTAAACCACGCGAACTCTACGGATCATTAATGTTTATCTTCTCGAAAACAAGGCGTCATACGAGAAAATGGTATTCCTCTTTTTCAACTTATTTTTACATGTAGAATCATCCCCTTTTTTTTTTTTTTTTTTTTTGTTAAGGAAGGTGGTAAACTCCTAAACCTCCACCTCCCGGGACAACCATTGGGTTGCCCCTCTACACATCTACTGCCCTGATCCCCGGGGACCCGCTTGCCGCATAACACCCGGATCACATTGAACTGGGCCTAACTCCACGCCTGTTCTTTGCTATTTATGTAGAATCATCCCCTGCTCGGTTGTACCACCCGTCCGGCCACACCCTGTATAATGAAAATTCCATATTGAACAAGTTTAAGGTTAAGACCGGTTAATGCAATTTAACCCTCCGATAACCGACAACTTTTTACACGGTCAAAACCCGACAAGAGCTCCGAGACCTTCTCTATTAATATGGCATCTGATACGTGTAATTTTTTGACGTGGAACTTCTTTTGGCTATGAAACGGAAATGAGGAAAGCAAGTGGCTAGCGCGCAGACTCTCGTGCGGTTCGTAGTATAAATAAGAGAAAGAGAGGTAGGGAGAAGGAGAGAGAGAGAGAGAGAGTACGAAAGCAAAAGGCTTACTGTCACTTTTTTGTATCTAACTAACGCGTCTTATCTATATATATAAAAATGGATGTTTGTATACATATATATATATATATATATACATATATATATATATACATATATATATATATATATATATATATATATATATATATATACATATACATATACATATACACATATACATGTATGTGATTAATAGACTTGGAAACTGTTTGACCGATCAACATGAAATTCGGCACATATATGTATTTTTTCATGGAGAAGGTTTTTATGCTACTTATTTTGTTGTAACTCGTCACTATAGATGGCGCATCAACTTCCATACCGTTGAACCTATCGCTATGAAAATTGGTATACATAGGTATTTGAACACGAGGTATTTTATACTGCGAAACACGTTCGAACACGTTCGGACACGTTCAAGGTCAAGTCTTCCTGGGAAAAGCATGCACGTCATATTACATACTGCGAAAAACCCCCGCTCCCCCACGCCTACGAACGAGCTTTGCATCTTTCAAGTCTATATTCATTATTTTAACTATTATTTCAACAATAAAATGTTATTAATGAATTAATAATGTTCCCCAGGGTTATCATATATATATATATATATATATGAATTAATAATGTTCCCCAGGGTTATCATATATATATATATATATATATATATATATATATATATATATATATATATATATATATATATATATATATATATATATATATATATATATATATGCATTTCGTATTTACAGTCCTATTAGAAAACTTCAGAGGACAAAGTGACGCTATTGCAGGGGGCAATACAATAATGAAGAAAACAATTTTTTATGTCGTGTTTTTAAATGAAATTGCAATGTCACCGATGTTTTTTTAAATGGAATAGTATATTTTTTTGCGATAGCATGATAGACAATAAAAAACTGAATTTAGTGGATACCACCTTTTTGACCTTGAAACGACCTTGAGCAAGAATAATCATGTTGAAGCGGATGAAATGTGGAAGTTTAAAACTTACATTTAGTTTACATATCATATCAAGGTCCTTTCAAGGTCAAAAAGGTGGTATCCACTAAATTCAGTTTTTTATTGTCTATCATGCTATCGCAAAAAAAATATACTATTCCATTTAAAAAAACATCGGTGACATTGCGGTTGCATTTAAAAACACGACATAAAAAATTTTTCTTCATTATTATATTACCCCCCTACAATAGCGTCACTTTGTCCTCTGATGTTTTCTGATAGGACTGTAAGTACGAAAGATATTTAGGTGTTATCATTTATGTGGGACACCCTGTATAATTATGGAAAATAGATACCCAATTTAAATTACATTATAGTTGTACACAAGCTGCAAGTAGTGCCAGCAACAATCGCAGCAATACGTCAAGTAAACCTTCAAATAGTTCGTTATATTTATTTTTATTGTGTTTTATACAATGTGAGAAAACGATATACCTTCAAACTAGTGGGTTATCAAATAATTTCAACGAAAAAACAATTTCATCAGTTTCATTCACAAAAATCGATTTTCTCCAAAACCCGGAGGTCATAGACTTTTGAAACCAGATTTGAAATTAGTTTGAAATCACTTCAGAAGATATGTATTTTTGTTTATAGATTTTCTGTGCACTTGAAGTGCGGTAACATGCTGCAGGTTATTTCACATGCAAACATTGTGAAAGTGAATTAGATGATTCAGTCGTTAAAAATTAAGTAAACAATGTTTTTTTTGTAAAATCATGCCCTAAGAAAGAAATACTCTAGAAACATTGAAAATAAGGCGTTTCAACTTCATTTCACCAAAATTTCTTTTACCAAAAACATTGTCTTCGGAAAATTGGCTACAACATTTCATGCGTTGACGCTATCATTATCATTACACAACATTTTTGCATAATTCACATCCTATGCAATTTTCTAGCTAAAAACCAAACCGTGTCGCAACTCTTACGACAGTCCTTTAATAATATCACACAGTCGTGTTTGAGATCAAATCTGCCATACACGTGAATCCAAAATGTAATCGCGCTGTGTAACAATTCACTGTATTCCGGAGGAGAAATAATCGCATTATAATAATTTCAGAACACACAGCGTTCCTGCTTTGAACATTCCGAATCTCGTGGCGCACAGAAACGAAACGAGTCGGAAATAGCTGGGGACGTTTCTGTACGTCCAGCATCGTTGTATATGGTAACGCGCGTTACGTCGTTAGAACGTAATAACGTTCGTCGGGATAGTAGCCACGACATTACCAGTACATTAAGGTTAATCGAATATCGGGGTCTCCTCATCTTTGACGTCTTTGTGCTGCCGCATCCTCCCATAATATTGTACTGTCTCCTTTGTCGCAGTGATTTTCGCTACCCGGGGAACATCACGGCAAATGGAAAGAGCTTCCGCGAACAGCAGTCGTAAACGTGAATCAGTGTCAAAAAGTTTGTTGAATCGGAGCCATGGTTTTTGAATTAATCCGGTGCGGTGGTTGGCTCAGATGCGTCACGTCGTTGCAGCACGATGGTCGAATTGAAATGCTCGCGCCATCTGACAATTTCGAGTGCTGTAAACGTGGATGGCTTGTCATTCTTTTTAATGTCCCTCCACCTATAACCTTAAGTATGATGTCTTCATACCTCGCGCTACGAGCAGTGTTCTCGTCTTGTAAGCGACCCCTTGAGCAAACCGTGAAAACTGTCAAATTACAGTACAGAGAGATATTAATCTTTCCATATGAATCATCGTAGAAATATTTCGCGTTTATCGTTTACTATGGTCGTAATTTCCCAGACGCTTTATCCTCCGGATCAATTTATTCTCGCGATAAGAGGAACGCTTCGAAAATATTTTTAATAGGTTCTACGAACGCCACAAACGGCATGAATTACCAAGTAAGACCTCCAATACAGAAAGAAGGACTGTCTCTGCGAAAATCGCTTATTATTTATACCATTGTTTCTAAGCCGTTGCAAATTACATTTGCCGGTTAGGAAGACAGGAAACGTCAGTTATCATTAGATTCTCAGAGGTACATTGAAAATTGCCCGAATATCTACGACTGATATACGAACTGTAGCTTTTAATCGTGTAATGTTGTTCATTTGTGGGAGGCAAGGTGATTTGTAAATGAAGATGTCGATCTCTTTAGTAACGATATTTATGACTAAACTGCGGATCTTTATGCAAAATAGAAATGTTTTGCATTGATTGTGGGAAGCGGGAATAACATGAAAATTGATTGCATCCCTTAACAAGGGCGGATCCAGCTTTGGCGCCAGGAGGGGGTCACATAGTCGTGGTCAAGTCAAGAACTTATAATTTAATTTTGATAACAATAGATACAAGTAAAAAGTAGGTATTATATTAATGTACGCAAGTACTGTACTTAAAAATATTTATTCTTTATTGTACACTTGAAAAACTTAACACATAATAACTTGTACATATACACGTACATATTGCCATCTTCTCTTGAAGACATCCAGAGAAGCACTATCACGCACGGAATGAGGCAGCCTATTTATATTCCATAACCGTGGTGAATGATTTGTCATAACAGCTAGAGGTATGTCGAGGGGTACGACGCAAAACTCCGCAAAAGTGAAGAGGTGGTACGACAAGGGTTTCCAACAAACAAAATAGAAATAGACAAAATACATATATTTAAATAACAAAATCAATTTTTCTTTTACGTCTTCTCCCGAAACGCATTATTACGTCATTTACGTCAATGGGTACGTTTTTATGAACGTGGAGAAGTGCCAGTCCGGTTAGGCGATCTTCAACCATTGAAGATCTTAGCCACGATTTAATTCTGCGCAACGTAGAGAAAGACCTTTCTGCTGTCGCTACACTGACAGGTAGTGTAGCCATAATACATAAAAATTTTCTTATACTAGGATACATATCGATGTCACAATTTAAAATAAGATCAGAAATCGACTGCGGTATGTCCTGGCTCCGCTGCCACACCTGCCACTTCACCATCCACAGCCGATATTCATTTACAATGACAGAAACTGGAGTGTTATCTAGTAATAATTCAAATTTTCGATGCGTTCGTTCCCAAACGTTTGCCATTATACAAAGTTATTATATTATATTAAATTAATTAAATATTGAAGGTATGTGGTTACATAAAATCTGTATGGTGACAAATATATAAATAAAATCATTATGTTCAATTAGTGGTCCACCTAAGTCCTGAAACCAGCTCAACGGGGGTCATGACCCCCATGACCCCCCCCCCCCGTGGATCCGCCATTGTCCCTTAACGACTTTGTTATATTAAAAGAAACAATACAACATTCTAAACGTTAAATTCTTCTCGATCGAAAATTAGTAATATAATAAATTAAATAAAATAAAAAAAAGTAATAAAATAAATATAATAAATATCGGCGCTAGATTCGATCATCATTTACAAAAATGTAGTTAAAAAGAGAAAGAAGTTCATCACGAATTATGTTCTCACTCATGATAAATTATTGAATTTACAAGATAGATATATGAGAAAAATATTAAACATCACTATTAAAGATACACATAATTTATACAGTCAATTACGTAATGAAATTAATGATTTAAATGAGGCATTGCAATTCCTGGTTCCTCAACATATCTTAGATAAATTCTATTTTTTTGAAAATAGAAAATATAAAAAATTGTTTATTGAATGCAAAAAACGTAATATTAAAAAATTTAACTACTTACTAAAAGTAAATAACAGAGAACTGTTTCTAAATGAATCTCTCAATAGTGAGTGTGATGACATTGACTTTATGGTTGATTCAACTGAAAATAATAATAGTTCTTGGTTTAAAAGTTTCACAAACATTGAAAAATAATGATCGAACCTAGCGCCGATATCATTCAATTTATTATAATACAATATTCTTGAATTTTTTAAATCTTTTATTGTTTTATATTTCACCCAATAAATTTATTTATTAATACGTAAATATCCGCAGTCTATTTATGACTATTTATGACTCTTTTCAGGTCATCAAAACAGGTCACCTGATTAACTCGCTTGTTTTGAAAATAGAAGAAAATGCATCAGACCGAACCTACGTTAGTATCGAAGGGCTCGTAATCTGATGTTACTAATTTTTTCATAGGTGCAGGCATCAAGGAGATATGAATGAGGTCACCTCTGTTTTTTAATAGAACGGTGTGGTTTTCTATGTACATTCTTATAGTGTGCTTCAAAACGAATACAATGACCTATAATGAAGGTCATTCAAGGTCACTCAAGGTCACTTGCAATAGGAAATAAATTCTCTCAAAGCCCTCTTCAAGTACTTGTGTGTCTACTCTGGTTGTTGACATACCCCTCTTGTAATTATTGACAAGGGTCACAGAACAAAGATAATATACATATTTTTATTAGACTCGGTTCAGAATCTTCATCACGAGTCTGAGTCGACATTATAAGACAAGGAGTTAAATAAAAGGAGTTAAATTAACAAGGAGTTAAACATAATTAAACGTGCCCCGTAGAAAGAAAGTGCATGTAAATGAGGTCAGCTTGAAGTCACCTTAAAGAATACTGTAAACATGTTAGGAAGAAGCCGTTGTGCGATTTCCAATTACTTGAAAAATAGCATAATTACGATAATAACAACCAAGTCGTCGTCTAAAGTCACAACTGCTGGAGAAAGGCGTGCAATAATAATAACAACCGGGTCGTCGTCTAAACTGCTGGAGAAGGACGTGCAATATTAAAGATTGCGTCTTCATTAGGCAAATGGCAGTTGAAGCTGCAGCAACATGCACCATTATGCCAGTTCAAGGGGTAATAAAGAATTTGAATTACTTGAAGAGATGTAAAATGCTAAAAATACGTAAACAATAGGTCATAGGTGATTCTTTCTCCAGACTGTCTAAACAATAATTTAACGATTTGCGAAAAAAAGAAATCACTCTGCAGAAGCGACGAATTAGTGGTGGTAGCATAATGATGTTAATGACCAATTTACAAAACAATTCTTTGAAAACGTGTGTAGACTATGGGAAAAATATAAAAATCTATTAAGCAAACAACAATCAAAAATGTACACAAATTACTCTCGAAAGGAATGCTGAAGGTTGTACAAAATGAAGGTAACGCTACAGATTAATAAAGTAAAGGCAGTGCTGGACACTAATATGCAGTGCAGCCCGGCTACAATCCGGACAGATTGCAAGACTCTCATCCTTTTCCAGTTCCACTATCCTATTCCACCATAATGAGCACAATCCAGCGCAGAGTGGCCAGACGAGTCCAACCTTGGAACTCGCGAGGGGAATACAGTACCCCTTCTCTGATGACCAGCAATATGCGCAAGCGCGATGGAGATCGAGTAAGACCTTAGACCATATATACTTATAGACACGGCATAGGTATAGTATGTGTATAGGAAAACTGAGAGTTGGCCGTGGCAAAGATCGTGGTAAAAGGTGAGTCATAAGATAGTTTTTAGATAATTTCAAAATGGCTGACAAAATAGAACAAAAAATAGTAAATAGAACAAAAATACGCAGTAGATTAACTAAAGCAATATTATTTTGTAATCAATAAGTGTAACGCTTCTAATGCCTGTAAGTGTATGTAACCTTTATTTAAATAAAAATTGTCTACATCGATTGCAAGAAATATAAACTAAATTGAATGTTATTTAGTAGAATATATATCATACTTGATTGTAATACCTGAATAAAACATATAGAATAAGCATTTGTATCTCAAATAAACTTTACATAATGATTATTTCATGATAGAATGCCAAATTCTTTGAAATTATCCTGTCCATTCTTTCCGGGTATGTCCCCATCACCCTCAGAAGCCAAGCGTAGGCGCTGTCGATGAGCATAGCTTGTACATCTTTCGAAATGGTGACTCACACATTACCGTCATCTTTGCCATAGACCAAATTATCTGTGCCGTGTCTATAAGTATATATGGTCTAAGAGTAAGACGCATGGGAGACACATAGCGCAAGCGCGCATGTTGCTAGTCATCAGAGAAGGGGTACTGTATTCCCCTCGCGAGTTCCAAGGTCGGACTCGTCTGGCCACTCTGCTCCAGCGTCCTCACTAAAACTGTAGACTGGTCCAGTGATGCCAAACGGAGGAACTTTCCCCTCCGGCTGGGCCCCCACTCTTACTTCTACTGCGCACGCGCAGCACACGAACGTACCGCTACTCTGCCTATGTGAGTCACACGGGTAGAGTAGCGGTACGTTCGTGTATTGCGCGTGCGCAGTAGAAGTAAGAGTAGGGGACCCAGCCGGAGGGGAAAGTTCCTCCAGGTTCCTCCGTTTGGCATCACTGGACTGGTCGCGCAACGTGGACAGGGGATACCAGAATTCCCCTCAACTATCTTGATCTGGCCGCACTGCTAATGGGGCCCCTCAAACACTTGCTTCACCCACCAACCTTATTTCTACCGTGAAGCGTGCACTTTCTTCGTCGCGTTCGTTGGTATCTTGGGTCTTTACTAGGGCTGGGCAAGTACCCGAGCCTATGATAACTCGGATTGGGTCGGATTGGGACCCAAAAATTAGTGATACTCGGGTACTCGAAGTCGAAGTCGGGTCTGGGAATCCTAAAATCTATGATATTCGGGTCTCCGAGCAACATAACTTTTCGGGTCCCTGACCCGACCCTATTTCGACTTCGAGTACCTGAAATTTCCAGGTACCCGGCTATATAATACCCCCCAACCCCTAGTTTTTACTGTTCCATCGTAGCACCAGTGTCGTAAAAACGATCAAAACTGATCGGATCTACCTTTCCTCCTTTTCTCCTTCCACTATCCCATTCCACCACCATGAGCACACTTCAACGTCCCCCATTCACAACGTTGCTCCCACTCAATCCCCGTCGATAACGCGTAACGTGTCACATATTATTCTGGTCATCAAGGAGGGAGTAAATTGTATTTCCCTCAATTTTCTTGATCTCATTAATCCATAAGTAATTAGCTTGTACAGATTAGTTACCACATCACGCACCATTTGTGGTACATGTGCCGCTACAATCAATTTTAAGTTTTCAACAAAAACAGTATATGTAAATATTCGTAGATAACATTTGTTTTTTCAATTGCTTTTTGTCTTTGTTGGAAAACTGTTTGTTTATTCTTTCATCGACTGCTGATCGATTTAGGAAACCACAAATTCTTGACTTTTTTATACAGTCTCGTAGATTTTTCAAGCAGTAGTAAAAGATAGTAGTAAAAATCCAAGTTTCAATCCTGAGAACTCAGCAGTTCAATAGACATGCGTGTTTAAAGGTCACCGATTTTCACCGTTTCCTTGCTTTAACAAAGTGAATCATCATATGTAATCATTAAACTTACGCGCTTTGTTCCATGCTGCATTTTTTATAATGCCTTATTCTTTTGGTGGAAATATATTCTAGAGCCTTAAATTTGTTACAAAATATTAGGGCTGTAACTTTCCTTCGAAGGTCGAAGATTTCGAAGCTTCGAAGCTTCGAATGTCGAAGCTTCGATTTCAGAACCTTCGAAGGTCGAAGATTTTGAAGCTTCGAAGCTTCGATTGCAGAACCTTCGAAGGTCGAAGATTTCGAAGCTTCGAAGCTTCGATTTCAGAACCTTCGAAATTTCAAAGGTTCGCTTTCTGGAAATTCGAAGGCGATGGAGAATCAAAGTTTCTAATTTCGAACTTCTCTCCGTAGTAAATTATTATGACGGCCACGGTAGATACGTCATCAATTATTTTTTAAGTACATTCGTGATATGATCCCGAAAATTAATAGAATGCTATTTTTTAAATATAATTTAATTACGAAAAGTTACCACACATTAGCAAATAAGATTTCTATTGTAATATTATCTATGTAATACTGATTGCAGAATAACCTCTTATTTGAGGTTTCTATTGCACAAATAAAAAAAATAAAAAAATTGCGAAAAGTTCAAACGGAAAGTTCAATGTCAGTCACCGGTGACTGACAGTTAATATTTTTATTTATCAAAAATCGTGACACGGTATAAGATTGCGAAATTTCGAAGCTTCAAAACTTCGAAATTTCGAAACTTCGAAGACTTTGAAGACTTCGAAGACTACGAAGACTTTGAAACTTCGAAACTTCGAAGCTCCCTTCGTTCCTTCGAAGACTTCGAAGCTTCGAAGTCTTCGAAGCTTCGGAAAAGTTACAGCCCTACAAAATATATGTTTTTATCGCACTAAATAAATACGAAATGGAACGTGTTAAAAGAATAAAAAAACAACTTATTGGAATATACTTTTCAATTATTTCCTTGTGTTTTATAGCTTTGTCGTGGGGTGTATTTCTTACGAGACTGTAAGTGTAACACGAATACGCTGTTCTTTTTTTTGCCTGGGAGTGTACTTTCGCGTAATATTGTTGCGCGTAGCGTTGTTCCGCGTACTACTTATTCCATCATCAAAGAAGCCCGACAATCACGCGTTATAAATTCATTCGACCAGTTCGCGGACATGTATCTGTTTTTCCAGGGAATATAAACCGCGACGCAACGGGACGAAAATAGCAATCGAGTGGAGGACGATGTGAGCGGCCGGTGACAGAAAAGTTATTGGATCGTGTCTGCGGTTTAATAGGGTTATTGCAATGGCCAGTCCGAAGCTATCAGCTCGCAGAGCCTCGAAATTAAACATTTCTCTCTGCGCCACTCTACCGTAACGCTGGCAAGCATTTCCCCCCTGGCTTATACGGATTTCTATCAGTTTCCCTCGTCGCCGGGCTACAGGAGTATCGACATTTTTGTCGTGTACACTCCTTACCCTCCTGCGACGAGCACCTCCTTGCGTGCACACTCAAAATGTTCTATTTTTCACGATGCTCCGTTTGCGGTGAAGCAAACACGATATTCGTTCGACGATGTCTCCGACGAAATTCTGGTTTACTGCGAAAATCTTGCGTTCTA
This sequence comes from Lasioglossum villosulum, assembly GCA_963971365.1. Taxonomy (NCBI): domain Eukaryota; kingdom Metazoa; phylum Arthropoda; class Insecta; order Hymenoptera; family Halictidae; genus Lasioglossum; species Lasioglossum villosulum. Next base: position 13,107,733 of record OZ020497.1, read on the forward strand.
ATTTTTTTACCCGCGGATGCTCCACAAAAATAGTTTCATAAAAGATCCCGGGATAATATTTCACCCACTTTCGCTTTACGCCTTCAATCCGTAAATTATTTTTTATTCGTGTCACATTTTTAAAATATACGTTTTGTCAAATGGCAAATGGGTGAATTTTCAAATTCAGGAAATTATAAGGGCTCAGTATCATACGACTGTGTGAAAGTTTCGAAAGTATCAAAATGAATCCAAACAGATGTGGTTGTTACTACTAGACTGTCGATTTTATTTGTTATTTATCACAGAAAGTGATAGACGATTGAAAAGAATTTTAAAATACTGGAATATTTTATTTTCAATCTGTCAATGTTATTAACATGAGAAATCAATTTAGCTCTTGTTAGTTGCAATTGAACACTTTTATTTTGTATAAAAATCCGAAATCCGGTTATTACTTGCTTGAATATCATATTATATCATTATTCTGATAGATAATTATTACTTAAAATTATGGTGAAGGGAAATTCGAGATGAATGTTGACAGTATTGATGTTAACAATTAATTTTCTTTATTTTTATTACTTACAACGAAAATCTTAATGCACTAGAAATAAACATTTTATGACGCATCTTGCGGATATATTATTGATTACGTTGCATCACTTCGATGATCCAGTCTTGCACTTCAGAAATAGCAGTGTATGCAGTCGGATATTCTAATAGACACGATCGGCTCCACGATGTTATACCTACAGAGTTGTAATAAATTTAAAATACACTGTACTAAGTAAGAGAAGTACAATACATATTAAGTTGGCATCTAAGTTCGCGCCCTCCACATTTTCTGAAATAATGTCATTTATATATACATTTTTTAAGCACCAGTATTTTATATCAAATTAATCGCAAAATTCCGAGCTTTCCAATGATATACGTGTCAAAAGGAATGGTTACCGAATGAGCTTACAATGATACAAGGCTGAACTTTAAACCCCCCCCTTCCTTTCGACATGTGACATACGTCATTCTATTCGTTGTGACATGCTGAACACAAAATGTATGTGTCATTTTTGGCTGAAATTGATAGTTTCCGAGATATTCGTGAAAAACTGCAGTTACTACACATTGAATTTTGTGTAAATATCAATGAAAACGCAAACGCGTATAATAATAATATTCGCCGTTAACCCACTACTTTCCAATTCCGAGATCGACACGATACCACATACATATAGTAACAGTTCATTCTGGTCTATCCCTTCCTGAAAGCTACAATTCAATGAACTTCGATATAGCAATTAAAAATACGATCTTGTAATTGCGGCAAAATTGTAAGACACGTGACACTTTACAAAAAGGTTCTAGTCATCAAATTTATTTTACTTTATGGCTGAACTTTAAACCCGGGGGGGGTTTAAAGTTCAGCCATAAAGTAAAATAAATTTGATGACTAGAACCTTTTTGTAAAGTGTCACGTGTCTTACAATTTTGTAAGGAAGGGGGGTTCCTTTCGACATGTGACATACGTCATTCTATTCGTTGTGATATGCTGAACACAAAATGTATGTGTCATTTTTGGCTGAAATGAATAGTTTTCGAGATATTCGTGAAAAACTGCAGTTACTACACATTGAATTTTGTGTATTCGTGCACGTCTGTGCTGTGCGTGTGCGTCACCATGATGCGACCGCTCGTTAATTGTTTCTACAGATATATTACTACGTTCGTTGAACGGTCTATATACCGCGAGAACTTTTTAAAACGTACGATGATGAAGTTTGAATTCATATTACGATAATACCGCACACACCCACTCAGTGTTTCTGAGAAGAAGGTTCGGTAATTATGTATTGCGAAAGGGTTGCTGTACTCCGATTTTGATGAAATTTAAACATGTTATAGATTTCGACATTTTGAATAACTTTTTCCTTTTCTAATGTAGGGGGGTCGCTTTCAGTTTTCGAGATATTCGCAAAAAACTATTGCTAATACTGTATTGAATTCAGCTGTTAATTCTGACAGACCAATCCTGGATTTTCGTATGCGTGGTCAGGCAGGCCTGACAACAGGCCCTCTCCACCCCCTCCGTGACCTAAACACAATTCATTTTATTCGCATAATCTTTGTAACTGTTACCCATAATTTGAACTAGTAATGGAAAAATCGTGCGAATAGAATGAGTTGGGGTTAGGTCGTAGAGGGGGACAATACAAAAATCCAGGAGTACTCTTTCAAAATTAAATGCTCATCCAATATATGTATAATACTATATAGAGTGAAACCCTGTTTTCTGTCATTTTCTACTCTTCAAAACAAAGTCCGAACGCTGCGTTTGCGTTTTCATTGATATTTACACAAAATTCAATGTGTAGTAACTGCAGTTTTTCACGAATATCTCGAAAACTATTCATTTCAGCCAAAAATCACACATACATTTTGTGTTCAGCATGTCAAAACGAATAGAATGACGTATGTCACATGTCGAAAGGAAGGGGGGTTTTCTAAAGTCTTACCTGATACAATAAAAGAATTACGAAACAGAAGGTCGCGAATTTACTTGCCAACCTAATATAATAGAAGCAGTAAGCAGGTTTGAGAAACTTGTTAGTATAGATTCATTCAGCATGTCAAAACGAATAGAATGACGTATGTCACATGTCGAAAGGAAGGGGGGTTTCTAAAGTCTTACCTGATACAATAAAAGAATTACGAAACAAAAGGTCGCGAATTTACTTGCCAACCTAATATAATAGAAGCAGTAAGCAGGTTTGAGAAACTTGTTAGTATAGATTAATTTTTTCTGTCTAATTTACGGGAATTGAACTCAGATAGAAACGAGATCATCATATCGAATATTCTGTCGACTTTTACATAAAATAAAAATTACGTTATATTCGTATAATTTCGATCTAGTAATAACTCGATGAAGATTCTTTAAAAATGTTGTAGTACATTTCAGTCAAATCCATTGCAACCTTCAGCTCTATTCACAGTTGATCAGTACAGATGAAAAGGTTGCTGCGTGATTAATTAAATTTGCATCTTAAAGTGTCGCCGAGTTATTAATGAAATCCTTTGAAGAAGACGTTGGAACTTACCAAACAAGGCGTCGTTAAAAATGAGAGGCGAGCCGGAATCCCCGACGCAGGCGCTAGCGTGGTCTGATAAGGCGCAAAACATTCTGTGCGTTAATAAGTTAGCTCCGTTGGCTTGCTGGCAGTCCTCGTTATTAATTTTCTGCATCGTGCTGCATAAAAGTTCGTCCGAGACGGGACCTAATAACTAAACAGCTCGGTTGCAATATTCCGCTAGTGAGATAGAGCATTCTGGGAAGCTTTGACATCGTTCTTACCACAGACGCACCCCAACCAAGCACCAGAACCTGGGCACCATCTTGGATTTGCGAGTGCAATTTCGGTAATTGGATCGGTTGCGTCGCCTCGTCGAATTTTATGCTTTCCGAAAGCTGCGTGAAATGATATTTCATTCTTAAATTATAGGTCCTCAAAAATGATCGGTTGTTGCATATAAAATGTCTGACTTGTAATGTTACAGAAAAATCATATTTTTCATAAATGAAATTTATGGTTCATATTTACCTGTGGAAACCAGAAATTTTTAACTTTTTTTTTATAATCCCTTAGATTTTAACGAGAAAATACCGAAAATCCAAGTTTTAATGTTAGGAATTCACTGCTTCAAACGTTATGCGTGTTTAAAGTTGAGTGATTATAAGCCTCTTTGACAGATAAGGGCGCCCCTATGTTGGTATGTACTCAGTCACGCGTCTAATGAGCGGAGCCGCTAGGTGACACCATATGTAAGCTGTCATATCGATAAAGTAGATTTGCAATTATAATCGAGACTGGCCCAACCCACTTCCTCCACACGATCTCAGACCCAGATCCCAGACCAACCACTCGACGGCTAACTCATTGGACGATGTCTGAGTACGCACCAAACTTTTTTTTTAAGGATGTAGGAGAAAAGTTAAAAAACCTAACCACACCCGGGACAGTCAATGGACTGCCCCTCTACTTCCTATCTATTTGTCCGGGATTAGATGGCGGGGGGCCCCGCTTCTCGCACTTCTCTCCCCGCACTTCCCGAGATCTCTCCACAAAACCTGTTCTTTGCTTTTGAGTACGTACCGAACTTGCAACGTCCTTACTTGCTAAACTCGCATAACTTTTGAACCAATAAATTCCTAACATTAAAACTTGAATTGTTGTCTTTTTCTCGCCAGAATCTACGGGACTATACGGGGTGCATCCGTGAAGTTACGTCACCATTTTTTAGGCATTTTCAGTAGTGCAATTAAAAAATGTTTCAGACAAAAGTTTCTCAGTATTTGGTGAGCTACATATTCGCATATTTTTAAATCGGAAAAAATGCTTTTCACGTAAAAAGATAAAGGTCACCTTGACTGTTTTGGATAACACTATATGTTTTGTAAACCATAGGATTGTTTCTGTCGTCGAGAGGAATTTAATTTGTGCAAACGTAATTTTAATAGAAAATTATTTCCTGAAATATTTATGAAAATTATGTGGACAGATCTAAATTTACAAATAATGGCGTTTTCAATCGACCAAATCAACGTTATTGGTCAACAGAGAATGGACACTGGACACGAGATCGCAATTTTCAAACTAAAATTAATGTCAATGTTTGGTGTGTTATTTTGAATGGTCATTTAATCAGACCTATATTTCTTCGAAGAAAATTTGACAGCTGCTTGATATCTTAACTTTTTCAAAGAAAAACTTCCACACTTATTGAAACACATTTCACTGAACATTAGGTACAATATGTACAGGGCGTAAAAAAATGTTTGGTCCTGGCTGCCATAGACGTATTCTACATCTTCACCGATCCGAAAATTTTCAAACTGTAAAGTTTGAAAAATATGAATTGTAGACAAAGATAATACTGTCCCATGAAACTCTTTGAAAAAGTGTATCAAGTTGCGCAGACAACTTGCACTAACTTATATTTCCAATATTGATCACATTGTTCATAATAGAGAAGACAGTGACTACCAACAACTGCGAACCAAATAGAAACTGTGTCTAGGTTTATTTAGGTATGCATAACCACTCTGAGATAAGCAACGTGGATTACGTATACGACTTCGATCTTAATCTCCCTTGATGAAAGATGATCTTATAAGTTCTGACACAAAGAATTGCATAAAGAATTAATCCTCATGACTTAAGGAGCTCAGCGAAGATCTTGCAAACTTTGGTCAACTAGATTCAGACGCAGTTACTGGAATATTAACCCTTAGCACTCGAGAGGCGCCTCTGGGGCATCACTAAAAATTGCTGTACTATTATGTAAATAATTGTTTACATTATTAGATATGTCGGTATGTAATCGATTATTAAACATTTAAGTATTGTATCAAGTATTATATCGATTTCATGTCAACCAAATTTAAAAAATCATAGAGAATAGAAATATTCTAGATAAAAAAAGAGGTTGATTTTCGAGTTAAACTAGTTCCTAGTGCAAAGGGTTAACCGTTCAAACAGTTTGCAAATGTTACAGTAATCACCCATTTACTGTCCAACAGCCGTGTTTTTATGAGCACCACACATTGACTCGAATGAATCGAATTTTCATTATTTTGTTATAGGACTTTCACTATTCTATTTCTGGTGTTTTTCTGATTACTACAATACCAAACACGATATAATTCCAACTGTATTTAGTGGTTTAATGGACGATGAAAGTTTTACTTACAAGGAAGGACATCGTGTTTGATCTATGCCGACGACGGCGACTCTTCGCGTCTCTTTCTTTCCAACACGCTGTCCTTCCTTGTAAGAAACATTAATCGTCGATTAAACCACTAAATAAAGTTGGAATTATATCGTGTTTAGTATAGTTGTAATCAGAAAAATGCCAGGAATAAGGTAGTAATACTCCCATAAACAAATATGTAATTAAACATGTAATGAATAAAGCATTTTTAAATGCCGTTACATTGTGAGCACACGCGGGCATTTAAACTGCGTCGACGATGGCGCCACGCTCGGTCATCCGATCCGTGTATCGTTCTGTCCTTCTCTATGTTCGGCACTCTTTTGAAGTCACGGCGCGATCGATTCCGAGAAAACAATAGCATACCCTTTACGATCTATGACATTTAAAACCCCCGTTTTCTGGTCATAGATCGAGAAATTACTGAGCTTACCGAACAACGCGAAATTTTTCTTGGAAAATAGCGAACATTTTAACAAAAGCCACAAGTTTTGTTTACCTCTACAAGAGCGACGTCATAGTCGTAATTATTGACGTTGAAAGCAGGATGTATTACAATGCCTTTAACACCGTAGATGACACCGCCCATATGATAACATGCTGTGCCGGTCCTCACGTGAAAGCTCTTGACGTGTATCCTGTTACAGCGAAAGAAGAAAAAAACATGAGAAACGGTGACTAGAGAAAAGAAGTAGAAAAAATAAAGAACGCAACGTATCGAAACTGAGTGGAATTGTAAATGCACGGCGAGTCGACAAACGCGATATATTAATCTTGCCTGAGAGCGCACTGCGCTGACGTTATTATCCACTTTTTCCCGACGATACCGCCGCCGCAGAAATGCTCGACTTGGTGCCCAAAAAACGTGCCATTGTTCTGCAACGAGACCTGCGGAGAGGCAACGATTTTCTAAATGCCAAATCGACTGTGAAGATCGATCGCCCGTTATATTGTACTAACTGCGAATGGATATTTCTCTATGGTGGCTTTCTCCCCGCCGATAATCCTGGATCCCAGGGCGCCCGTCGATCGCGCTGATTCCAAGCCGATTTTTTCTCGATAATTCCCTGTACAACGTGTAAATTTAAATTAGACGAAATGCCGAACACGACCGAGTGCTATAGAACCACTAGCACGTGTGACCGATAAGGTCCTCGATCGTTTCTCAACGTCGCATCGTCGCGTCATCACGTATTTCGTGTCGATCATGACAAAGTTGTACCGTGCTTTTATTTGTCTGACTAGACGGTTGTTTTCTTTTAAGCATGTTCTGGAAGTACAATGGGAGACAACAGTACAAGAAATTCGAGATCCATCAATATATTGGGAATGAAAGCCATTCACGAGTTTATTTTGCATTAAAAAAATAGATTAATTTAAAAAGCTTTCGTTTAACTAGTGAATTTCATGTTATATTTATTTTTTAATCAAACTATCTTCATATTATAAAAAATTGTAGATGAATTTCTTTGGTAATTGCATTAATTTAGTAAGAATTATATCTTGTCAAATTCTCAAAAATTTTGTTGCGTTTTTAAATAGCTCCAGAACATCCTTAATCTCGTCTCAGTTTCAGTTGGATTTATTACCTTTCTTGAAAAAACGAGTGAACATTGTTTGTAACTCGTCTTATTAAGCTATTATAAACAGTTCGCATAAATTAGAGACTTCTACATATTGTTGTTTGAACTGATCTTATTGAATTTGATCATTCAAGTTGTAAAGACTGTGTAGTTTTATTGTTCGAACTGATCTTATTGAATTTGATCATTCAAGTTGTAAAGACTGTGTAGTTTTATTTATTGTACTGATCTTATTGAATTTGATCATTCAAGTTGCAAAGACTGTGTAGTTTTATTTGTTGTACTGATCTTATTGAATTTGATCATTCAAGTTGTAAAGACTGTGTAGTTTTATTGTTTGAACTGATCTTATTGAATTTGATCATTCAAGTTGTAAAGACTGTGTAGTTTTATTGTTTGAACTGATCTTATTGTATTTGATTATTCAAGTTGCAAAGACTGTGTAGTTTTATGGTTTGAACTGATCTTATTGAATTTGATCATTCAAGTTGTAAAACAGTGTAGTTTAATTTTTTGATCTTCTCTTATAAAATTTGTTCATTATAATTTATAAAGGCAGTGTAGTTTAATATTTTGTACTTGTCTTAATCATTGTAAGTTCTAAACATAGTATTGCCAAGTAATATGATTTTCATTCTGATAAGGAACATATTGTTAACGAAATATACTTTACTTGGATTGTATAGCGAACTCGCAAGGAGTACCGAGCAGCCAAAAATCACCAGCGACGAGAATGTATGCATCCTGACCACGTTTGCTGTTACTGAGAAAAGTGATCTGCTTATAAAGCACCTGAACCATAATGTTTGCAAGAGAGAACATCTCCAGATTAGTGTCTTCTTCTCGTACTTACCTGGAAATTGCTAATTCCCTTAATGCTGTGACATTAAGGGCTAAATCGTCAATACGTCTGAATACCAGAATTTTCCACAGACGGCTAGAAAATGATCAGGTTATTAAGATAAAGTCGAGAAAACAGTAATCGCAACCGTGCATGTCGCAACCAGCCGTATATTACATTCACGAGACAATCTGTCTGCCATAGTATTATAGAATTTGCGCAACACGACTTCATAATCTCGAGAACTAATTGTGTTTTTCTGTAAAAGTTTCGTTGTCGTATCTAGATAGTGAGTGGTCTGATGCGACATTCAATCAACCACAAAATTTTGTATGCACGTGTATAATTTGAAAAGTTAAAAGGAACACGAAAATTTTACAGTTTGCAAACGTTCATTCGCCTTTTTTTAGATAAAATTAAACTAATCTGTAGAGAATTACGATTTTCCATATGCATAATTTCATGCGCACATTCTCATAATCTAACACTAGAATTGTATATTGCTACTGTTACTCTTATAATGATAAGTTTTATTCAATTTTTCTACATTTACGGTTAGTTTTCGATTTGCTTGCGTTCCTACATGAATTAATGTAGACGTATTTATGAACCGTATTTATAATTAATTTTATACAGGGTGTCCTATTGGAAATATGGGATAAGTAAACTGAATCTGGTTTTGAAATGAATAAACTATCATTTATTTTTATATTCAAGGAACGACGTCGTGACACGATGAATGCAAGTGATAAAGTGAAGATAAACAAAAGTAACTTATGAAGTAGTATTCAAATGGATTAAACAAATTCATTTTTGTTTATCGATTATACTAATTATACTATTTCAAATAAACCAACATGTCCCACCCGATTTCGACATTTTGATTCCCTCGCTATTATTACTCGTAGCAAAAAATGTTTCAGCAGAGGCTTGAATGGTATCGAGTGGAGCATATTTTAATGTTATTACGCTTTGATTAGTCCGTATTTTTCGTTAATAACTTCTAAATAAAGCCACAGACGTCATTTGTACTAAAGAAAATGTCGCTTCAAATAATCTGATGAACCTCTCATTTCCGGATGCTGAAGAAATTTTGGGACACCCTCTATACGTGATCACTAGACTGCGGATGTTCATGCAATTTTCAAGTTTTGTAGACGAATTTTAGAAAAGTGCCTTTGCAGATCTCAATAAAATAAATATTGTACTAAATTCTGTCAAATTTTATACTCCAACCTGTTTTAAACATTCTCAGAAGCCATGAACGCATAAAGACCCGCAGTCTAGTGATCACCGTAAATTATACTAAAACTGTGTGTGTTGTGGAATGGAATGAGGTATTTTTTAATTGTTGTGTGTGAAATTATACATACATTGTTAATTGTTAGTTTAACACACATGGTTAAGATAGTAAGTTTTACTGGGATCGATACTAACTGCCGCTTAATGATCTCTCAAAATCTTATACCAAAGTGTAACGTTTAAGTTAACCATTATTATAACGTTGATTATTTTGTTTCTTTGTTTGGTTTCTAATATTATGAGCTTATAAATGATGTGGACTAAGAAGACTAAAATATTATTTTTTCTTATTTATTTAACAAGGAGAACCCCCGTTCTGTACCTCACGGATTTAGTTCAGACTTTACAGAGTTATAGATCTCGTTCCCCTGATTACGAAAATACCCCATTATAGACGCAGACGCTCAATAGTTTTCGAGATATTTGCAATTAAAGTTTCATAACCCTAAAAGTAAAGCTTAGTTCATATTTTTACCAAGCAGTGGCGTAGCCTAACAGCAGCGAGTTGAACTGTTACGCCGCAATTCTGTTTTCGAATCCCTTCGTGGTAAATTATTTTTTATTGTTTTTTTTCATGGAAAATTCTTCTCTCATCTATCTGAAAATTTCTATATTAATTCCACATAACGCATATTTTTATATCACATTAATTTCTTTGCATTTTCAGGTATGATTGATATACAAACTACAGGAAGCTTGATGGCAAGCCACGTTAACCGCTCTACTGTTCATTGCATTTATTCTATTATGTATTTGTATTTATATTTGTTGTTTGTTATGTATTATTATTTTAATGTTATTATTGTTTTATAATTATTATCTTCTGTATATGTAGTAATAGATCTAGTGTTTCTTCTATAAAATAATAAGTGTCATTTTCAATTAGTCCTTTAGGGAATAAAGATATTTCATTTAAAATTTATTTAACATTGAAAATGCATTTTCCATGAAAAAAAAACAATAAAAAATAATTTACCACGAAGCGATTCGAACCCGGGTCTGCAGCGTAACTGTTCAGTTTGCTGCTGTTACGCTACGCCACTGCTTGGTAAAAATTTGAACTAACCTTTACTTTTACGGTTATGAAACTTTAATTGCAAATATCTCGAAAACTATTGAGTGTCTGCGCCTATAATGGGGTATTTTCGTAATCAGGGGAACGAGATCTATAACTCTGTAAAGTCTGAACTAAATCCGTGAGGGACAGAACGGGGGTTCTCCTTGTAAGACAAACCTTAAGCATCCAGTACAAGAAAAACTCCCACTAAATAGAAAATGTGCGCATCCAAATTTTGTGAATAATATAGCGAACGCAATGCTCCAAGCAACTCACGACCGTAGTTGCTAATGGAACTTTAAACCGTAAATAACAAAAATTTTCATATTAAAGACCAAATATGGATGCGGATAATAATACGGTTAATACGGCCAATACCAAATACAGATAATAATCGGCAATGATTCGTTACAAAGTTAACGCGCCCGGCGGGAAATAACGGGTGAACCGTGACGCGACAGGTGCTCGCTCACGGCGGCATCATTTTCGTGTTGTAGGTCCATTTCTGTCGAAACATCGAGTCCATTAGGCGGAAGGGTAGCAGCGCATTATCTTGAAAAATAATTTCAATGACGCACCGGATTGCGTCTCGTTGTCACGGGGGCCGAATCGTCCGCGCGAGATAAATATTCCGTCTGTTAGCGACAGGCGCGAGCGCTTGTGCGCGCGTTTCGCGCACCAACGGGGCCAAGTAACGCGATATTCATTATTCAATTAACATACAATCGCTGACCATACGAAATTGGTCGTTGATTCCCGTTCGCCGGCATTAAAATATAAATCGGCCGAGCGCGATATTCCGAGCGTTCTTATTACTCAACCCGTTCACTTCATTACGATTTAATAAATCGACAAAATAACGCGCTACCTGCAGTACACCCACGCCGCTTTATTTTATTTCCGATGCGTCGCCGTACCCAACTGTTTCCGCCAATCGCCGATAACCTCCCAATTTCGTGTCGGTCGTTAAGTCCCAGTCGCCAGTAATTTACAAAATTGTCAACGAACAGTTTTCATTGATTTCGACGGTTTCTGCCAACCGTGTCCATCCATCAGCGGACTAATCGCTGCGCTCTGATTTTTTAAGTGAAACTTCTTTGCTGTGGGTAACAATTCTCTGATGTAACGGAAGTCGATGTGACGGAAGTCGAATGTCGAGTGGCGCGAAAATTTAAACTGAGAATGAACGGAGAAAAATAATTTCTTACCCCGACGGGATTCGATCCCCGGTCTACCGCCCAGATAGCACCGTACGTCCGAAGGACGTCCGTTTCATGCCCACTTTACGTCCATACGTCCGACGTCCGTTACGGACGTCCCTCGGACATCCATTGGACCTAAATTTCGGTTGTCCCAGGGACATTCGGTTTTTAGGTCCTAAGGACATCCGTGGGACTTCAATTTCGGACGTCCGTGGGACATCCATTATTTACGTCCCTCGGACATCCACTGGACCTAAATTTCGGTTGTCCCAGGGACATTCGTTTTTTAGGTTCTAAGGACATCCGTGGGACTTCAATTTCGGACGTCCGTGGGACATCCGTTATTTACGTCCTAAGGACGTCCGATGGACTTAAATTTCGGATGTTCCAAGTACGTATAATTTTTACGGATTATGGTGTTACGGAAAGCAAAATCCATGTTGATTTTTTAAATGTTAGAATACATTTTTGATCTAATAATGTTATAGCTGGTGTCAAGGCTAATCCAACGACCTACCTTTTTATTACTCCGAGCTCATAAATAACGATACAATATTGTATTCCGGTTTTTGGGCCAAATACGCCACTGCGGCATCGCGTCGCATCACCGTGCGTTTACGTGAAGTGAGGTTAGTTTAGCACGTGTTCCTTGTGCACGTGTTTGTAATATTCCAGTTAATAAAAAGCGTGTGTGAGTGATTCGATAATTTAAGCCACTTGTTAGGATTTTGTTGGTGAAACATGTCACTGCGATTTCAGGTAAGCTTTTATTTTATATTTATTTTCAATCATTGAAACATTACTGACAAAAGGAAAATATAAAAATATTATTACGTTGAAGGGGAAATTCTATCATATATTAACACTAAACCTACCAACACCGGTTAAAATGAGTGGTTGCAGGTTTTTTATTCTACAATTAGAAATGTAATAAATCTGATTTCATGAGAAACAACTGTATTGACATTTTTATTAGTAGTGTACATATTACAATAGTACATAGCTACACAAAGTCTAAATAAAATCAATCTTGTCATTTGTATAAGAGAACATGTACCATAGTTACTTCAGAGGCTCGGTAGGTTTAGCGTTAAAGAAAATATTTGTGTCACTTTATAAAAATACATGTTTAATATTAATCAACAATATAATTTCCATTATTTGTAATAATATGTTGCCATATTTCAGATAACCTGTTAATTCCTGTTTTCTAATGACTCGGTAGCTAACATGTGTTTTAGATTTACAAGCAAAATTACCTGCTTATTTAAAATACAACATAGCTTTCCCTCCAACCTAATATATTCATGCTAAAAAATCTTCCCGTTTATTTGACAATGCTTCTCACCAAGAAATTCTAATTTTTAGATGCAGCGAAGATATCCAAGACATTAATTCATCAGAAAGAAACAAGTCTTTCCATACGGATCACATTAGTTTATAGTAGCGGAGGACCATGAAAGGAAACAAAACAATTTGTAATGATTTTTTAGATATAGATAAATAGATTGTTGTATATTGTATTATATATATATATTATATTATATATGTTGTATTATATGTATACTATTGTATTGTTATATTACTATTGTATTGTACTTATATATGTTATATTACTATTGTATTGTACTTATATATGTTATATTACTATTGTATTGTACTTATATATGTTATATTACTATTGTATTGTACTATTCACCTAATATTTTTGTAATATATATATGAAATGTTTATTTAATAAAAATTAAAATGAAATTTTAATGTTTTATAAACTTCTGAATATGTCCAGCCATATGTCCCAGGGACGTCTAAATAACGTCCTTATATCCCCACATACGTACCAGGATTGCCCAATGACGTCCTTATGTCCTAGCTAAGTAGGTACCAGGAACGTCCAAATAACGTCCTTATGTCCCTGGTACGTACCAGGAACATACAAATAACGTCCGTATGTCCCCAGATACGTCCCACATACATCCCAGATTGGTCCGTGCGGGACGTCCTATGTACGTCACACTTTGTAAATCGTACCTTCCTGGGACATATATCGGACATATTTCGGACGTATCTCGGACATACGGACATGATTCGGACGTCCCTGGGACATACGAAGGTCCAATACGGACGTACTTTGGACGTGCTTCGGACATCCGAGTGCTATCTGGGCGATTGTTTGTCCAACTCCTTAACCGCTTGGACAACCAATGATCTTAGAATGACAGCGAAGATTTTGGTAGTAGTAGCAAACGAAATGGTTAGAAATACATGGTTATGTTACGTCTATAGACTCGTAGAGATAGACTGCACCGTCTTACGGAAAGAAAGACAGCATTAGCCGGGATCTATAGCGCTCTCTCTCACTCTTTGTAACCCGCGCCGCCATTGGGGGCTTCAGCGCTTCAGGCCGCGCAGTCTAATGGTACGACAGCACGTGCAGCCACGTTTTTATTTTTATTTTATTGAAGTGTTTTATTGAAGTGATTATTTTATTATTATACTAATGTGTGTTTTTATTATATATATTAGATATATATTTAAAAAAATCATATGTATGGAAACCACGAGCGGCAGAAGTGAAACTTATTGCTTATTAGGTATAATCATTTATCTTGAAAGTCAAGAACAGGTGTGGACTTGGGCATGAAAAAATATCTCCGCTGAATGCGGATAGCGGGCCAGCGCACAGTGGTCTGGAGACACCGTTTTCGTGGCCAAAATTCAATTTTTCAACTTTAATATATTGAAAAAAATTTCTTCCTACAAAGTAACAACCCTTCAAAGCTCCCAAATTCAAAATACTATTTATTTTAGATAATTCTGTGATAAGATACAGCGTTCTAAAGACAAAGTCAGAAAATTCAAAGTAAAATAAAACGTTTTCGATTTCAATCATCGAATATCAGAAAACGGATTTTAATGATGGTTTTATACGTGTTAGTAAGCGCAATTCAAATATTTAATCCAGTTTTAAGCATTGTTTAGTCCATACACGAATAGCGTAAATTAATAACATTTCAAACTTTGAAAGGAATTATACAAAAACGCTTGAGAGTGCGAAGCGTCGGACTTGTTTTATATGAAAGCTTGAACATTTACTAAAAAGAGCATGTAAATTTTAACTGCAATCTTCCGCAATCATGAACTATAAATGGATTTTAACAAATACGGGCCCGCGTTTATTCGACGCCTGGATACGCAGTTCCACTTGAATCTTGCATAGCAGCTTGGAATTACTATGTATGTATATGTTTTCTCTAGTCCAGTTTTGTTCGCTTTATTGTTTTGTTTTATAAACAATAGAAAAGCGGTTTGGAAACAGAAATATCTACAACCGCTAGCATAACAACAGAACCAATTGACAATGAAGATTTAAAAGAAGAGGACGAAAATGATTTGGCCATGCTTGAATATTTGGAGGATATAGAATTAGAATTAGAAATGTAATCTAAAAATCATAATATATCTATATGTTTATTACTCACATTGATAACATTACTTAATGCTTAGACATGGTGAAAAATGTCAGTATGTACGTCTTTTTAATGCAAGCCAAGAATAACCTACTTTCGAGAGGCATTGTCCACGATTTTTCAGTTATATGTGATAATCTGACAAAAAAACGGTTTCAACAAAAGTTAATCAGCATTCAGTCTTTTGTAAACGTCAATATAAAAAAATTTGGAAGAAATCTTTTTTTCTTCAAATATCAAGGCCACCCCTATTTTTAGACGTCACTATATGTTTTTTATTTCATAATTATATAGCTGACGTCAAGACGAATTCAACGACCTACAATACTATGATTTTAACACTTGAAATAATGCTACAATATTTTTGGCCACGAAAACGGGGTCTGCAGACCACTGTGCAGCGGAGGTATTAGTTCATGCACAAAAGTTTGAGAAATAAGGTCTGATGAGACCTGGGCGGTGGGGGTTTAGTACGTATGGTGACGGCAAAAGGCCTTCTAATTCCCCAAACTACATCTTAAGGGGAAACCGAGCCCGACACTACCCCCCCCCCCAAACTACATCTGCGGAGGGGTGTACATAAGTAGCACTCCCCCACCTCCTTTAAATAAAAAAAGAACAGAAAAAAGGTATAACAATTTATCTGTATCTGTACTTATTAAGCATTAAATTTCACCTCTGCCTTATGTGCCTTATTACGGACCTTATGTGGGACTGTACAGAGGACCCTCTAGCCAGCCTACCCACATATCCGCACTCCTACCTAAGCTAATGTAAGGTGGGCCAGGATTTCAGCGACTCAACTGGCCATTAAAAAAAAAAAGTGACAACAGCACGTGGTGTTCCCAAGCGGTCACCCATCCAAGTACTGACCACGCTCAGCACTGCTTAACTTCGATGATCGGACGAGAATCGGTTTTTTCAATGCGATATGGCCGTTGTCTTTTGCTTAGGGTACCATGCCGCAAACAACGCGGCGACATCGATATCACGCCGAAAAGAACATGACGGCTCGAACAGCCGTCGCGGTAACATGCCTTAATCGGCAAACACACACGCACATTGTCAGCGGCAACATCTTACAAATCTAAATGACAGAGAAAAATCTAATCAGCAAGGCCGAAATCAAAATTCAATGAGGTTATTAGGTTTTTGAAGTGAAACTTCTTTGATATACATATATTGCAAAGAATAATATATATTATTTCGGTTGAGCCTTTTTTTGGAAAAATTCAGAAGACTACATACGTCATGTGGTTGGGCATACCGTATATGTTCTGGGTTCAGCCTTTTGAAAATTTCTTCATTTTTGCGATAGGAATAAAATTTCAAACTTTCATAATTATTCCTTTGCTGATGTGTAATGGTGGACCTATATACCAAAAGGTTTTGATGATCTGTCAGTCAGTCGATCAGTCAGTCAGTCAAATTTAGCGATTTTTGATGTTCTATATCTCGGAACCTACTAATGGTGGAAGATTAATGTTGTGTTAATATTGAGATATTATAGCATGTAAGGAGTGTACCAAATTACATCTCTCAATCTGTGTCCAGTGTCAATTTATAAGCCTCTAAAAACGGCTAAGTTGTTTCGTGTGAAAGGTGGTAGTGCGAGAACTTGGCTGATGCACTACCGTGCACCTAGATACCGTATTTAAAGCTGTGAAAGCAGTTCCGTGTACTATCGGCAGGCAGATTAAAAATCAGACGGGAAATGCACAGTGTATTGCGACAATACTATTGGAAAGAGTTATCTTTTTACTTTTGTGACAGAACTGATAATATGACGGTAATTTCGAAACTAATTAAATGCACTTATAAGGAGTAATTATTATAAAACATTTACGAACTTTTCTGCCAACCACTTTGAAACAATTTGTTGTCATGACTCTTATGAATTTTTGCAAATTAAAACAGCTAAAAATAAGAGATACACTCCTATTATCAATCAGGTAAATTTTACTGCAAAGATTGAAAATGTATTTCTTCTGAATTTTTACGGCTAGACTGCGGATTCTATAGATACATGACAAACATGGATATTTACCCATTTGTGGGTAAAACAAAGTACTAAAGGCGTCAGAAGAATTTCAGAATTTGATTATATTATTTGTTACTTATAAGAATTATTGAAAGTAGATATAAATTTCTATGTAATTTGTTGCGGTGCGTTTTTAGAACAAATTTAGTATTTATACATAATGTAACTCGGTCCAAAAAATAAAAACTTTCTTGACGTTTTGATTCTCACTATGCGATTCTGATAGAGTTTCTCGCGCTGATCACGAATCTGTCTTTTATTTCCTTCCTACACGCACAGTTTTTAAAAAGTTTAAGTTTGAAAAAGGACATATTTTTCGGCTTTGAACAAACATTGTGATGTTATTATAAAATTGTATTGTTCGTTAAAGCAAAAGGTTCTCTAGACTGTCCCGAATCCAGTGATGTGCAATAATAATACATTAGAGACGGAAAGACACCATTTTTGCACCGTTTTTTAATGATACTTTTTAATTCATCTGAAAAAATAAGGGTCCCGCGGAAAAATGAAATAAACCACGCAATAGACCAGACTTTTATCTAGAGAAAGCATCGTTTAAACTTTCCAACGTCGACGTTTTTATTCGATCCAGAAAGCAAAATATCTTCGCCCGACACGAGTCGCCGCCAGTGTTACACACACAATTATGTCAGTTTATTTATATTTAAATGTTCTATTTATTATTTATTACTATATCGCCATTCTATTAATATATTTATTCTTTATTTATTATTGTATACTAAAAATAGGAATTTACAAGATAGAAAACATACCTACAACTTCTTTCACTTTGGTTTGTGAGATGTTTCTGCTTCTGTTATTAAATTCCAACAATAGTCTGAATGAGTGGATGTACCATCTTTTCCCAAGTATCTTGTGTCCATAACCAAAATATCTTTTTTTTTTAAATCTTATACAAGATTTATTACAACGTTAGGTAATGATATACAAACAGAATATTATATACATAGCGAGAGGTATTTTCAATATAAACATATAGGTGAACAAATTAACATTATTTTTTTCCCTTTTGGATGACACCTACACACGCAAATTACAGCTATTTAGAAAGGACACAATATGGTGGCAAGCCCCAATATTAGGGCCAGACAGGAACATAGAGACATCTAAGGGCAATTGAAATCCCAGTTTGTGGAGCTTTTCTAAAAGTAAAGATCTTTGGGTGTTGTATAATTCACATTGCCAAATAACATGGTTGAGAGTTTCACTCTCAGAGTTACACACACACTTAGGGTTGTCAATGATGTCAATACGGGCAAGAGAGCTAGCTAAATGATAGTGATTCGCTGTGCATCGATTTATGGAAACTGTGAATTGACGAGATAAATTTTTGCCTTTGAACCAAGGAATACGATTATTCTTAAAGTAATGCGCAAAATAATATTTGCCTTTATACAACCCTTGTTTTCTAATTAACGATGAAGTATTGATGAAGGTGTTTTTCATAAAAGATTCGTACAGATCAGTATAGGGACCTCTCAATATGTTTGTAGAAAGGAAAGTAGTGGCACTTTTGGCCAGACTGTCAGCTACCTCATTACCCCAGACACCAGAATGGGCCGGAACCCAGATGAATTTTATAAAGTATTTATTAACCAAAATATCTTAATGAAATCTTTCACCGTGCTCATCATTCACATCACCAGGGTTGTGCGGAAAAAAGTTTAAATGCAAATGTAAAAAGTGCATTTTATGGGACATATTACACCCCAACTTCTAGAAGGACTCTATCAAATTTTTCACTATTACAACGTAGTTTGGTGAGCGATGATTTCCCAGAAAAATTAAGCAAACATCGCACCGCTGCTATAAATTAACAAAAAGACTATTATTAGAATTTAATAACAGTAGCAGAAACATCTCACAAACCTCAGTCAAGAAGAAACAAGTTTTAGGTATGTTTTCTATCTTGTATATTCCTATTTTTACTATACGATAATAAATAAAGAATAAATATGCTAATAGAATGGTGATAACGGTGACAAGTTTTGTCATTTGAAGGCAGAGATGGGCATTATCTAAATAAAAAATTATTTAAATAAGTTTCATATAAAACATACTGTATCTGTTGTCACATGAGGAGGATGGAGTGTTGCACATTCGTACCAGGAGATTCGAATATAAACCTGGAGATGTAAAAAGCAAGAGGAAAGGTTTGTTCTCGAACATCCGGAACACAAGTGTGGCAATCTCTTAAACGTCAACAATGCAAACTTCAAAAATATCAATTTTTATACCTAATGACAATTATCGTATATAAAGTAAAAACATAAAACTACATAAAACAAAGCAATAGGTGTCGCTATATCTAATCTTATCTCATTTTTCTACAACACGGAGATTTTTCTAATAATACCGGAATCCAGGAATTTTTTCAAAATACAGAATCTCAGGGTGAACACCGGATAGAAGATAATCTTGGTGAGCTCACCAGGAAGATAGTCCGTCATATCTTTCTGCCTAGTAAGAAAACGTCAGAGGTCCCCCCTCCAGCGAATACTAACCAATCCGAAGCAACCGCAACTGGCGGATCAGGAACTATCAGGACTGCACCGAATATATGCAGTCAAAGTTGAGACGATGTTCACCACGGAGGATTACATGATGGACGACTACATTACAAACGGTGATACCATCGAGCGCAACGAGTTCTTCCAGCAGCTAATGGACGAGGGCTCCCAGCTCCCAAGGTGCCAATCAACGCTACATGCAGACAAAGTCGAGACGATGTGCACGAAACAGGGCGACTGCACCTACTATGATACCACCGAACGCAACATGATCCTCCAGCAGCCAGAGGACGAGCACCGTCGCCACGGCGACTATGACCCCAACGAGGGTCCCAAGATCCCAGGGCGTCAACCAACACGACCATGTCGTCTCAAGCCGCCACCTCGACCGCCGCGTTTCGGATATACACCGCCCGTGCGGGCACGATACTGCACAGGAGGAGATGGGTCCGAGCAACCGACGGGCATCACCATGGACAAGCACCTCGGCCAGCAACGGTGGGCGCAGCTAATCCACCCACGTGCCAAGCAGTCCATCATACGGGCCAGCCGTTCCAATGACGGTAGAAGGTGTCCTGTACGATTCCGTGACCCGGTGCGGAACAACGTGACCATTCCAGACGTAAGAAACTGCGCCAGCCGAAGTCACTCAAGGGCTGACCAAGGAGGGAGCTTTTGCAACAGAGCGAACCAGAGGCGAATCGCGCTGTTCACCGCCAATCCACGGAAGATCCAGCAAGGAGCCATCTGGAGCCCGGGACGTATCATGGCCACCTCGCGCCGTTGTGCCTATGTCGTAGTTTGATGTTCCGTTATAGTCCCAGGTACCGTTTTATATGTACAATGTGTATATGGTCAATGTGTGTATGGGTGTAAAGAAAGTAATGGCCATGTTCCGTCGCGTCGGAACCATCTTCGTGGATTTCTTCCGATTAATACTTATGGTCCGTTCGTGCCTAAACACCGTCTTCGAGGATTAAGCAAACAAGGGTCATTCGACGACCAGTCGAGGCATCTGGCCTAATGTTTAGCTTCTCTTTGCACTTAAAATACAAAGTATCATAAATCTAGTCCTTCTTCCGAAGGATCACCCGCGACCGTTCACCGTACCGTGTCAAATTACCGAGACGCGTCGGTGACCGATTCAGGGATCGCCCTACTCCTCCTTCCAAGGGCCTCATTCAGTGCTACAGGAAGGAGGTCCTAACAGTCAAAAGTGTACTGATTGGAAAATGCAACTTTCTGCAGGAACCAATCAGTGCATCTTATTTCCTGCTCGAGAAGCCTGACGAACATCGCGTTGAGACCGCGTTCATCAGTTTAGTCTCGTCAGTCATTCGCGTCATTTTAACTCGGTTTACCTCAATTTGTTTCCACCTTTAAATATCAGATCGTTGCTTTGTGAACCGAATATTGAGGCATTTTATTTTCTTTTCAAGTTTTTCAAGCAATGTAATTTAAAGATTTAAAATTATGTACTTAATGTGTTATATACTTAACGTGTTCTACTGTACCTACATTACTAATATTTAAATGTAAGATGTATATTACTAATGTATAGCTTTATAACCCCCTATGGGGAGTTCCAATTAAGCTTTCAAAAAAAAAAAAAACTTGGTTTACGGCAGTTCATTGTCCAGCAATCAGGACACGCGTCAAACGGGATCGCATCTTCATCAGATCCGCGAGCGTACTACTTTGTCGCGATTCAATTCTATTTAGGATATTCAAATCTGCGCGCGTATAAGGCAGGACCTGCTAGATCAGCCTTACTGATGAGTCCACTAGCAGGTCCGGGACGAAACGCTTCATTTAATGTATATTTATTGCACTGCGAATCGATTAATGTCTTTTGCGTCCATGTAACATTTGAACTACTGGCCCAATATTAAATTGGCGGGCACAGATCCGGCATACGTCGCGTACAGCACACAGCGACATTACAGGCCATCCGTCCTAGGGGTGAATCTACACCTCTGGGTCGGTGGACATTTGTAAGAGAAACTTGCCGCAAAATTGTTTATAACAAAGAAAATTGTCGTTGAAGTTTTTTGACATCAACGCCTTCTACTCATCGAGAAGAGAAAAAGTTTGAAAGGAGCCATATGTCACAAATAGTTATTGAGCTGTAAGCTGTTAAAGTTTTTGCAAAATTTGATTGTGTGGAATTATACGTATGGGCAAAAGCCTACTACTACAGTCCACACGTCCGTGTCGATGAGACAGAACATAATCGTGTGCGTACGATGACTTGGTACGGGCCGAGCGAAGAATGTCCCTTTAAATTTTGTTTGCTCAAGGCACGCACACGAGCATGTTCTGTCTCATCGACACGGACGTGTGGACTGTAGTAGTAGACTTTTTCTATACGTATAATGTTGAATTATCAAAAATCAATCAACGTTCTCAGGATCGTTTTATTTAAACAGAGATTACAAAGTATCGATGGAACGTTCTCAGAATCGTATTTTCTAAACAGAGATTTCGAGGTAACCCATTATATGTATACTTCCTTTATAAAGCTGGACTGTGGGGGGGCTAACCTAAACAGTCTGGTGATACGAAGGGACCCTGGTTTTCTTATGGGGTTCCAACGTTCAGTTAGTTAGTTTTGTCGAAGTCAAGACATCGGTCGATACTGAGCTTCCTCTCGCGCCGTGAAATAAAGTAATTTTTTCATTTTCAAACCAGTGTGTTTTATCTTTTACACCCATATCCAATATACAGGGTGTCCCAAAACTACCCTAGGAGCCAAAAATGGGAGGTTCCTTGGGTCATTTGAAGCGACATTTTCCTTTACAAAAATGGCGTCCGCGGCTTCTTTTAGGAGTTATTAACGAAAAACACGAACTAATCAGAGCGCGATCTAGACGCGAGTTAGCGCAGTCGGACCGACGCGCCATCTGTTAATTGGCCGAACGTGACATCGCATGTCTAGGTCGCGCTCTGATTGGTCCGTGTTTTTCGTTTATAACTCTTAAACAAAGCCGCGGACGCCATTTTTGTAAAGGAAAATGTCGCTTCAAATGACCCAAAGAAACCTCCCATTTTCGGCTCCTAGGGTAGTTTTGGGACACCCTGTATAATTCCATACAATCAAATTTTGCAAAAACTTTAACAGCTTATAGCTCAATAACTATTCGTTTGCGACATATGGCCCCTTCAAACTTTTTCTCTTCTCGATGAGTAGAAGGCGTTGATGTAAAAAAAACTTTAACAACAATTTTCTTTGTTATAAACAATTTTGCGGCAAGTTTCTCTTACAAATGTCCACCGACCCAGAGGTGTAGATTCACCCCTAGGACGGATGACCATTACTCTCTTTACACCCTGGATATATTCACACTTTTTACTGTTAAACTAAATCGCGGACCATCAACATCCGAGGCCTTACGATGCGCGACCGGAACGCTTCCCAGAAGTATCTGGAAATAAAACTTATTTCTGCTTGACCACCAGGCCAGGAGTGCTCGAGCATCCAACAAGAGGGCACCGCCGAATCGGCCCGTTACAATAAAATAAAGGACATTACCTTACAATATGGTAATATACAGGGTCATCCGTTTTTAAACGGACAAACGTAAACTAGCTATAAAGAACCCCAAATGGAACAAGTTTTACCCCTGCCACTTTTTTTGTTTCGGCCTTGATTTCTAGAAAATTGCAAAAAACCATAATTTTTTTAGTTCACATAAACTTGAATATCTCGGGACTCCAGTGATGAATCTTGATGATTTTTTCTTTGTTTGGTTTCAAATAAATAGGGGCATCTTTTTTGTTAACAAAATATTTTTGTTTTTTTTAGCACGTTTATTCCAAGAAAATATCATCCATTGAAGTCACGCATCCTGGAACCGTTCAGATAGCTACAGTCCGATCCAAAAAAAACCAAGATTCGAAGGTCATACAAAAAAATTTTGGGAACAAAAAAAAAGATGCTCCTGCTTATTTTCAACACAACAAAGAAAAAATCATCAAGATTCATCACTGGAGTCCCGAGATATTCAAGTTTATGTGAACTAAAAAAATTATGGTTTTTTGCAATTTTCTAGAAATCAAGGCCGAAACAAAAAAAAGTGGCAGGGGTAAAACTTGTTCCATTTGGGGTTCTTTATAGCTGGTTTACGTTTGTCCGTTTAAAACCGGATGACCCTGTATAATAAATAATCTTTTAGAATTAAACAAAAGACTGTGGTTGGCTCTACGTGTGTTGATCTAGTTACTATTACGCATTGGAGATTCTTGAGATAACGTAGACGTAATTTCCTATTATGAAAGAATTAAAAGTGCGATCCTATTGTACCTATCAGAGGAATCGCAACGATAACGCAAGTGCATAGAACCTACGTAGGTGATGTGATTACTGAGTCATTAGCGGATACGGAGGTTTAAAAGCGGACATTGTCACTTGTGTAAACATCAACGGCGGGATTAAAAAACGTCAACGTATCGCAGTAAGCTGTGAACATTAGATATCTTGATATGTCTACTGCGTCACGAAATGATAGCATATATGAAGATGTGAATCTTCACATGATTTTAATTTATTTTCAACTTATAATTGAAGTTTTTTTCTTTACACTATTTCAGGATACGTTGTGACGTTGCAGAATTACGACGTCACATTTCCGTTACAGAAAGGGCTAAATAGCCATTTCGCGAGTGAACCGGACTGACCTCGAATCGTACAGAAGGCCACCAGGAGAATTTGCGAGCGTTCCCAGAGAAAAATCTTCCGATTTCGTTATGTGGAAATGTTCGTTGTTGTAGATAACCGGAAACTCACGGTTACCAATTAATGATCTCTTCTTATGGCCGTTCCTCTTCGGCCAGATCTCGTTGTCGGAGGAGAGATTTAAATTCAGGAAATTAAACTCACAATTGAGAGGAATAATAGGAAAGTGTATTTTAAACAATTGCGAGAAACTTTGAAGAATAAATTACAGTAAATGATTCGATAGATGATTAATTTAATACAATCATGCGCGAAGTTCTATAAATATAAATACGTGTTGACACGTCGCGAGAACAAATCAAAAGGATGAAGAACAACAGTTGACGCTTGGCACAAGGAGGAATTCTCCTGTTCCTTTGCCATGACAACTGTTGACAATTAACAACGATAGTTGCGGATAACGTTACGAAGAATATTTTGATTTCGCGCCGCTAGGGATATTTCGCACCGCTATGGGTATTCCCTACAGTAATTCGCTCCTAACGACGTCTGGCGCGTGTACCGAGTACGACAAGTTTCAGGCACGCACCTAGAGCACCACCGTTCCGTACGAGTCCCGAAAGACACCCCGCATCACAGGATCCACCGGAGACAAAAGATAGCCAATATCGCGAAACATCCGATATTGAACATCCCACAAAAAAGGAGCCTTAAGGGCGTAGGGTACCCACGTGACATTACTAGAATCTAACCAGAATCTAATTAGATTTTGGGCCAAAAAATAGTTTTAAGGGAACACACCTCACGTCCTCATACGATTATACAGGATGTCCCAAAATTCCTCCGACACCCGAATATGAGAGGTTCCTTGAGTGATTTGAAGCGACATTTTCCTTTACAAAAATGGCGTCCGCGGCTTTGTTTAGAAGTTATTAACGAAAAACACGGACCAATCAGAGCGCCATCTAGACATGCGACGACACGATCGGCCAATTGACAGTTGGCGCGTCGGGCCGACTGTGCTAACTCGCGTATCGGTCGCACCCTGATTGATCCATGTTTTTCGTTAATAACTCCTAAACAAAGCCGCGAACGCCATTTTTGTAAAGGAAAATGTCGCTTCAAATGACCCAAGGAACCTACCATTTTCGGGTGTTGGAGGAATTTTGGGACACCCTGTATTTTGAGCTGAGTATTTTTTGTTGTAAAGCAAGCATCTCAAGAGACAATACTTCTTTCTCCATATTCTCTAATTGAGTACATACTTTTGCTTTTTCTTTAATTTCATCTTTTATGCGTGATAATTTTTTTTGTCCAAAGCCTTAAATTATATCTTTTTTTCTAAGAAAACTTCGAACTATAAATGCACATGATTCGCATGTAAATAGACTATTTTGTATACTGTTTTCCGATGAATTTTGAATTTATTTTTAATTTTGAATTGATGTCTTAATGAAATAATATTTACACCTACTTGTAGCTAAGGCTTCAGAATATATAACATAATTATTTAATCTCTTAATTATTGATTTTACTATTAAAATTCAATTGTCCATATTTAGGTATCACTTTTGGACTGTCCAGACTTAGTGTACTTCACCTTATTGGTGTAAATAAAGAAATTTCCTTATGATGTCACTGTGCTATCTTATGTCTACTCATTAGGCCTATTTATATCCTATAAAGCTAAAAGTAATATTATTATTACTTCAAAATATGAAAGAAAATAGTAAACGTCACGATATGTAACTTTTTATCTGCGAATATTATATATAATTACAGTATAACATACTAAGATAAAAAAGTTAAAAATTGCGACCTTCACTGTTTTCTTCCCAATTCCGACCAATAGTAATTTTTCAATCATTTTTTATACATTACCTATAAAGTGTATAGAAGTAAAATAATTTTTTTAACATCTCAAAAGAACCTCATGTAATTGTGTCCAATTTTTAAAAAATTATTAGGTTTAGGGTATCGATTTACTTTTGTCCTCGACTGCATAAATGATTCTATTTATGTATTTTGCTTGCTCGCTTCCCTTGTTTCTCAGCAATGTCACAAATAACAGTTGTATTGTTTTTCCTTAAATCCAAAGTTTTTTTGAAATTTCAAAGTTGCGCAGTTTTTAGTATGGCCTGGTATTATATCTGCATACATACAGTTATAGTGCATGAAAATAAAAATTCAACGATATATAAAAATGGAGAATACTATAATGGAGAAAACCAAGTTCAAGAATAAAACATTTTCAAGTACGATACCACACATTTTCCCGTTATTCGATCGATCTGAGGGTTTACATAGTTTATTTTTTAGCCATTATTACGAATTCAGAGGGTGACCCGAAAAAATTCGATAATTTATTTTTGCCAAGAGTAAATAAGGTCTAAATATACACGTATGTTATATTTTTCGATTCGCTCCACACGATGTTGTATTTAGAATGCTGGCCAGATACTTGAAAAAAGAGGCAGAATTCACAGGCCAAACCTGCAGACATGTTGTTTATAATCAGCTGAAGCAAAAGTAAATATAGTGACCCCTATTAATATTCGAATACTCTTAAATAGATAACTCTTGTAATATTGGATCGGAACACTCGAATGTTGATGAAAAGTTGGAACAATTAGTTTACAAGATTATGTGAAAAAAGTTTGAAATTACAGAGCAAAAAATCAGAAGTGTATTCTACAACTTTTCAAATGTAGGCCTATATTGAAAATCTAAAAAATGCATTTTGTAGATCTGTGTTAATTATATAACTTGACCATCTCCAATATCTCACTTATTTCTTATGATAAGAATATACATACATACGCGATAAGATAAGACTGCTGTACTGAAAATATGTAGTGCCATTTTATATACAAAAACTTTGATTACTTTCAAATTTTGATAAAAACTGATCTTGAGAACATTTATTTGCCTATCATGGCATTGCTCCTTCAAGCCGAATACTTTTTTCCTCTGACCTTTTTCTTATTATAAAAGATAAGCGAGATATTTAAGGTGAACAAGTTAGGTGAAATACCCTGTATACATTTGACGACATGTGCATATCTAGGTCACGTTCATTATGCTCCCCTGTTTTTAGTAAATACTTATTATATGTAGCATTGTAGTATACATAATAATAAATATAATAGTAAATAATTACCGAATCTTTGATATCTTTATATTTTGTGCATTTATGTAAGTTATATAAATCAACAAAGAGCATATTTTTAATTTTCGTTATAAATGCAGATAAAAATGATGGTAAATAAATGAGACCGGACCACGTGCATATAATAATATAAAAAGGAAATAATATATTTAGTATACATACAACTTTAGATAACGCATGCAGTACATATCGCGGTTAACACATTTCTGATCATTGCTGTGATCCAGACCAAAATCTTCATCGGGAGTCTCCCGCCAGAGGTCTCATCCTGAAGGTGTGAACATATAGTTCAATGTCACCAACAAAAAAAGTTAAAAATCGTGACCTTGTTTTACCTTTGACTTTTTTGACCTTCATTACTCGGTAAACTAATCTTTCCAACATCTAAAAAAAACGCAAGTCATATAGTCTGATATGAAAAGAGTTATCGTCTTTTTAAGGGTGTACGAATATTAATGAGAGTCACTGTAAATATAATCACTTCTAAATATTGCTATATCAGTAATGTAAATTGTTACGGTTTTAAATTATTTCATATCAAATAAATTACTAAAATTTTGAGCATTGCATGAGTAAATTACATCAGTTTAACATGCATAAAATGAAAAAATGTTATAGAATAGAAATATTCTGGGTCAGAAGAAATCTGAAATTTAATCTTCGTATTAAAATAGTTCTGCGAGTGCAAGGGGTTAATAAAGAAATAAATTGTAGTTTAAAATTTTTTTGAAATAATGTTTTTATTATTTAAAACATTAGTATATCTATTTTTCTTTTTACACAATATATGTCTTTTTCTTTAATCTCCGTATTAAAATAGTTCTGCGAGTGCAAGGGACTAATAAAGAAATAAATTGTAGTTTAAAATTTTTTTGTAATAATGTTTTTATTATTTAAAACATTACTATATCTACTTTTCTTTTTACACAATACATGTCTTTTAACATTAATACGATATCACTATATCTATTATCTACATTATTATATCTATTAAAAAAATGACAGGTAGGAAGGCGCAGAAAAAAAGCTTTTTTCAAGGAGGCGTAGTAGCATGAAGGTTGGAAACCGCTGCTGTAGATTTAAATGATAAATCAGTACGCGTTACATTTTATTTCGGCTGCTCCTGCTGTTATTCGCCTTAAGGGTGTGGATCCGCTTTCTAGTTCACGTGACGCACACTGCACTAGACACATACACGTACACGAGGGTTGTAAGGGTTCCGTAGTTTTCGATTCCTGACTCTATAATGCACATTTCCGTGTTGTAGGTAGTCACAATCGCTAGATAAAAGATTAATCTACGAGGAACGCATCCTACGAATGCCTTTATTTTACGTTATCGTGGCGCAATTGACATTATTTGGCGGTCGTAAGTTTATGAAAATGTCTCTCGGCAGCCACGATAGACGGCAGCACTATCGCTTGTCCCTTTGCTTCTCACGGTTCCGCTACTTGTTGTCGAATAATGTACACTGCGCCTCGAATACGTAAAATTAAGCCATTCTTAGGATACGTCCCTCATAGATTAATCTTTTATCTAGCGATTTTGACTACCTAGAACACTGAAATGTGCATTACAGAGACGAGGATCGAAAAATGCGGAACCCTTGCAATCCTTGTGTACGTATACTAGCGCTGTGTGTTTCTCACACTCGAGAGTTTCTGGTCAAAGTCAAATTCGTATCTACACCCTCAACGACATTGTCGATATATCAAAATGTAGGTGATGCATTGATACTATAGATATTTATCGATAACAGTATCAGTGGCGCACCCAGTGGGGGGCCGGGGGGCCAAGTCCCCCCCCCCCCTTAAGAAAAGGGAAACAAAACCCAGGAAAATTAGCTAAAGTGTAGAATAGCTACTTTCCCTCCAATATCGATGCTTTTTGGATATGTTATATGTAAAACTAAACATTTTGAACAACTTTTCTCTATGCATATAAGGCATACACTCACTTAGATTCCGACATATTTGCAAAAAAAAGGTAATTTGTTTTTGCTTATATTACGTCGCTTTGCAACCACCTTGGGCACCACAGTTTGGAGAGCACATGGAGTATTTCCAGAGGTGCCAGCGTCGGGGATCGATAAAAAGGTAATTTTGTTCAACTCGTCCCCCCCCCCCCCAGATTAAATCCTGGGTGCGCCACTGAACAGTATCAATAATAATCACAGCTATAGGTCCTAATAATCGCGACAGCCCGGAGAACGGAGATCAGCAGACGCGTATAGTCGTGCCAGTCGATAATTTCTCGTTGTTTTATGGCAAGCGCTCGTGATGGCCAAAAATTATCGCAATGATTTTCGAAACTCGCGGGCGTATTTCATTCGGTTGTTTCCACCGGTCCCCCATTCATCTGGTCTCCGCGCGTCCCCCGAAAATATTTCACGGTCTGCTCCCGACCGGCTGAATTCCCGTAAAACGTGCATTCGTAATCCGGCGTAGACGCGAATCCTCAATAAATATGGATGAACGTCGCCCCTCGTCCACTTCTCCTATCCCCGTTTCAACACCCCTCTGCCGTTCATATAATTTCAATAATCGTACCGGGCAAATACGATGCAACTGGTTCGACACTTTTTATCAACGATCTTGCGATGTCAACTGACTCACGAGTCGATTAAGCGCTCGAGTTGCACGATAAAGTGGATCATATTATTTTTCTTGCGCAACGGTATTTTCTTGCAGCATGCAACAACGCGTCGGATGTTTGTCATTGTCAGTGCTTGTAATTGGAACGAGAATTCTGTGCAGCGAAATAAAAACGAAGTGCACCTGAATCTTGTAATGTGCTCATTGTAATTGTGCTCATTGAAATGTATTTACCTGATCGCGCAGTAAATAAACTGCAGACATTTATGCATTTACCATCGAGTGGATTGTGGACATCATTAATACGTTTACAGTCCCATGTCCCATATGGACCGTAATAATTTTAAATAGAATGTTAATAAGTCAAGCGTAATTGCCGACGATAAATGCAGGAAATACAGTCAACCTGAAAGCCATTTTCGAATACGTAGAATTATATGGTAGAGTTTAATATTCCTCTTTAAAATGTACCCCTTCTAGAAGCATATTAAATATTCTTCATGATTACTTTGATTCTAGTAATTACTAAACACAGTTTTACCATTTTTATTTTAATTTAACTGTTTCGATATTAGCGTCATAGGTGTATCACGATCAGCATCTTCCATTTTACGTAAAGAACACAAAACAATTTTTATAGTTCTTCCTGTTGAAAATCATAACGTGTGTTTCATAAACTCTGCTCATATTTCGGAAATATGCAAATAGTATGGTTGTTTATACATTTAGAATATGTGCAAATTTTTCAAACACTAAACAACGCGTGTATTCATAAACGTTTACAGTATTTATATTTTCAATTTTCCACAATGCATTTTCTACCCAACAACAAATCTGTTTCTCTCATTCCTATTCTGAGAAAGAAAATGTATGACAACAGAAATGGAGACTGAACTTCCCTTTAGGAAACTATACATTTTTTACTTTTTTTACACAATCTTGTAGATTTTCACGAGAAAATGCCAAAAATCCTCGTTTCAATGTTACGAATTCACTGGTTCAAAAGTTATACACGTTTAAATTCAAGCACTTTTACGCCAATGAGCAAATCGCAAGGTGGCAGCACAAGCACATTGAACAACTTTTCCCTATACACGTTCCTGTCACTTGATTTTAGTTTAAGGGGGTACGGTACCCATGGATCTTACTAGAATATTACTAGAAAAACAAGTAAAAACAGTGTTTGCGGGAAACCATTGTTTGTAGTTATACAAGCATGTTACGAGCTGTGTGAGGGCTCATTGTAAAGAGGAAGGTTCATCGCAGGTCGTTCTGGTCATGATTTTGTTAGATTATGTTTATATTTAATAATATGAGCGTCCAAAGTAGGGGGCAAAATCGAGACGACCACCCTCAGGTTCCTATGTATTTTTCTAATACAAAACAATTTTTCTGACTTAAATCATGACCAGAGCGACCTGCGATGAACCTTCCTCTTTACAATGAGCCCTCACTCAGCTCATAACATGCTTGTATAACTACAAACAATGGTTTCCCGTGATTGCATTCAACTCCCCATATTTCGTTCATACAGACAGGATCTAGAGCAAGTCCAGAGCAAATTTTAGTTCAGCTAGTTAGACCAGATGGCGCCTAGTCAGGAGAACTTGTGGACACTTGGTCCAACGTAGTAAGGTTGGAGAAAAATAAAAAAGACACTACGTCGACGTAACAGCAAATATATACTTTTATTAAAAACGTCTATCTCGCACGAGTACCGTTTTGAATCTCTCTGAGCTCTATAAAACTTTTCTCTCGGGCGCGCGTCTTAAAAACTAGGATTACCAACTACTTAACCTAAAAACTTAACTAGTGACTAAGATTGACAACTTAAAAACTAACTAACCTAGTTACAATTACGACGCGCGGCAGCACTGTCGACTTCACGTCGCCACAAACTGTCAGCGGAGATTCGTAACAACAAAAATATAAAGGGCTTGAAGCCACTCGGATCCATTAATAGCAATAAAGATATTGACAAAAAGAAAAAAACTTGTAATGATAGCGAAACTTAGTTTAATTAGCGTTAGATTGATACAAATGTATGTTCATCACTGTTGCCAAACTGTTTTTCAGCGAGGAGGTTGGTTACACTGATATATACACTAGATCCATGGGTACCGTACCCCCTTAAGAGGTACATACAGTAAAGTCGCGTTATTTTTCAGCGACAGCCCACCCAGAATTTATCAAGGGCCTACTCCAGACCTGCCAGTGTTGGCGCTTTCCACGCGCATGCGCAAATTTCGTCAAAAACGTATCTACGTCCAAAGTTTGTGGAGAACTATGGGGAGAAAGTAGTGGAAGACTAATATTAGCAGAGTGGCCAGACGAGTCCGACCTTGGAACTCGTGAGCGGAATACAGTACCCCTTCTCTGATGACCAGCAATATGCGCAAGCGCGACGGGGATCGAGTAACGCGCATGGGAGACACGTTGCGCAAGCGCGACGGGGATAAAGTGGCGCGAATGACGACGCGTGGCGCTTTTGCGCATGTTGCTGGTCATCAGAGAAGGGGTACTGTATTCCGCTCACGAGTTCCAAGGTCGGACTCGTCTGGCCACTCTGCTGATATTAGTCTCCCACTACTTTTCCCCCAATAGTTCTCCACAAACTTTGGACGTAGATGCAAATATGATATCGGCGCTACACGTTCGATCAACAAAAAAGAATTTAGCAATGTTGCAGAATTATAATTTCGACGTTTCGGTTCAGTTTTGAAATTATAATTCTGCAAAATTGCTAAATTCTTTTTTGTTGATCGAACGTGTAGCGCCGATATCATATTTGCATATACAAAATTTACGATCGTGAACCAAAAATTATTTGTACGTAGATACGTTTTTGACGAAATTTGCGCATGCGCGTGAAAACTACCAACACTTGCAGCTCTGGCCTACTCCCTCCACTAAGGAGTGACGCCACAGGGGCAACGAAGCTCGAGTTGCGTCCGTCTCCGAACAGTGCAAACACGTCGCGTAATTTGATCTAGGCTCGGGTACATCGGTGTGAACCACTACTAATCCAATCACAAAATTCCTTTATTTTTCATTATTTATTTCTGGGGCTTTCACCAACTTATTTGTGGGATTTTTCTTATTAAAATGACACTGGACACGATGCAGTTTCAACTGTACTTAGTGGTTTAATTGAGGAGTTTACATGCTGTCCTTTCCTACGTAGATTCAGTTATAAAAACATAGTGTCCCTACACGAAATTTTGTCCGTGCAGAACACAGCCGTTTGCAAAATACCGCTATTTTACTGAATTTACAAAAAGCTTTAGGTTGATCAGGGTTATATTCCAAGGGGGTCGGGAGGGGGTCACGATGCTCGTTCGTGAAGCCAGGCAAGGTCATTCGTCTTAACGAAACTTGCTCCCTTAATTCGATGCAATCTCTTCAGAATTCGCAACTACTGATATTTAGTTTCCACTGTGACTCGCTATACAAAGGCCTTAATAGGTACACTCGCTTGTGGCTCTGCAGTACTTGGAATGTGGAAGAGTTTCCAAAATTCTGGTTCATTAAAATTCGTTGGGTTTGCCAGATATTGCGCACACGTTTTTACGCATTTGAGGTGCGGGAACGTCTCCTTTGTAGATCGTCAAAATACGTACGTGTGCAATGCTGAAACTTCCTCTAAGATCCTCTGGCACTACAATGGAATCTTCGTTACAGGAGTATGCGATTAACAGAAACGTTTTCGTCTGCGAACGCTTGCGTGTTAAATTGAATTCGAGAGTTCCTTGCACTTTTTGAGAAATTGAGTATCTTGATCATCCTTGTTATCTTGAAGAATGTGCATCGAATTTGGAATACTGGTTGGTAAAAGCACCGAAATATCTAAAACTAAGACTACTAACGTTATCTAATTTGTAACACCGCCAATGACAGGAACGAATGATCTGTTAGCTAGTAACTAGACTGTTGATTTCTGTGTAAAATAAGAACTGCACGTATTCATTCCAAGATACAGGAGCTAGACATTTACTATACATTTTATTGCGGTAGTTTTTTCAATGAGATTAAAATACGTAGAAATATTTTTCCCTCAATCAATTTGTACAATTGAATTAGAATGTGTTCTCGTTGGCGAGGCAAACAAAATTGTCAATCATTTTCATATTTTTATAATCTGATTCTGCATAATAAGTAAAAATAAGACCATTTTTTCAATCTCGATCACCACAGAACTGTTCTTCGCATAATACATTCATTATATTGCATTAAATTTCATAGGGGAAAGTTGTACTATCATTCACATACCTACTTCGAACCAATAAAAATATAAAAAGAAATTCTTCTCTTGCATTTTTAATAAAAAATTAAGCCCTCAGCAGAAGATTGTGATTGAAATTGTGAAATGTTGTAGACTTCACAATGCACTTAATTTAAACCAGCTTCACAGTAAAGATAATAAATATTAGTCAAATATTTCTTAAACGAATGTATTTACAATTAGTTATTTATGTGATATTGTACTTCGGTATTAAAATTGATATAATATTTATTCATTGAAAATGTAATAGTTAAAAAAATTATTTATTACTGTACTATTATTTGTATTATTTGTTTACGTATGCTGGTATATTTCGACTTCTAGTCCACACTACATAATGAGCTCGCAGTAATTGGTACATGGCTCTAGTAATACGTACAAAATATTACCCATTGTATTTTTGTATTTTCTTATGTTGTGTTAAGTTTTGAGGACTACCAATTTTTGGTGGTTTTTTCAAAACACATAATTGTTTCATAATATAATATAATATAATATAATATAATGCATACACATATTATTATTTCATGTTAAATTAATTATGTCACTACTCCATGACAAATTTTTAATTAAAAAAAATTAAGCCCTCAGCATTACGTACATGAAAGTGGAGTAGTAGCTCGTTACTGCGACACAAGAATCACTAGGAATGTCTCTAATACAGCTGTGTGAATTGTATCTACGATGAGAAACGAGGATTACTTAAGCCTACCGCTTTAGATGAGGTACCTATTCGATACACGTAAGTAACTAGGATATTATTCTAGATAAAGAGTATTATAGATAAAAGAATATTTAAATAAAAATTAATTTTTAAAAAATACCACGTTTTTAAAAACGGTCTAAAAAGTATAAAATAATTTTTCCCGGTCCCATACAGATTCCTAACCCTATTTGTGATTGTAAATGTTTAATAGATCTGAAAATACTTGTAAGATTTAAAACGAAAAACTTGGCGCGCATGCAATAGATATAATTGATACATGAATAATAGTTCCCCTGAATCACTGACAATTTTATTGCACTGCAAATTATATAATACACTCCTTCCTATTATCTTGCACACCATGTTTCTCGTTTTAACTCTTACAAGTATTTTCATAGCTGTGTAAAACTCATAATCACAAATTTTCAGGACTATCTTTATGGGGTGATGAATCTGCATGGGACTGGGAAAAATTATTTTATACTTTTCAGTCCGTTTTTAAAAACGTGGTGTTTGTTGAACATTTACTTTTATTTAAATAATTTTTTGTCGTAACTGCATGAAATCCTCAGTCTACCAATAATATGTTTGGACAAAAAAGGGACATTTTAAATATCCCGAAGAGAACTAGTCGAGACGATTCTTCTTTTTTAACAGTAACATTCGTGCCTATTAATTTGTTTCTACTTGCTTGTCGTTATAGTAACAAGAACAGAGGATCAAAGTTGAGCAAAAATTAATTCAACGATTGATGAATAAATTTCTACTTCAATCGTTAATTGTAATTCACAATCAAATTCCTACTTTCGTCGTTAATTGCGTTCAATTAATTATAATTTTCAATTATAATTGTAAGTTGGATAATTGATTAATGATTAATTGCTGAAATTTCTAAACTAAACTATCTCCGCTCTCTGTCTCTCTCTGCCTCCTTATTACAATTCATAAATAGACCGTATGACGATCAACTTCAACAATTAATTAAATCAGTCTCCGATTTGTCGATGATTTCTTTTCTTAATTAACGATTACCAATTAACTTCATCAGTCGATTGAATCAATCGTCCATTTTGCAATGATCACCTTCTTTAATCGTACCCATTAATCAATCAATCTTGGTTAAAATTTTAATCGATCAATGTCAACTCTGTTAACAAATGAACAGAAAATACTGTTTCGGATGTCGTCTTTAAAAAATTCAATTGGAAGACAACTAAATGCGTGGTTACCAATACTGCTGCGCAATATTGCATACAACTCGTGGAAAATTGAGTTTTACTAATACACGCGTCGATCATCCCAGGCCGGCTATATGAACCACTGAAAAATAAAATTCACGATACTCATAAGTTGCAACCAGAGCTATTCCCGGCCGGTAAATAATTCACTGTGCCGGGCGTGCAGCGCCGGATGAATTCGCGATAAAAACGATGCCGAAAGAGTACGCGCGAAATTATTCCCGAACTGGAGGCCTTCGGTGCAGTTAATCAAGAGCCGCGGGCCATCGTTCACGCGATACGCAACCACGGCTAGGCGGCCTTTAAATGGTAATTTTCAGCGGGTTACACATTATGGGATTATTTCCGGCTCGCTTTCATCCCCACCTCTTCCACGTCCCCTCGCGCCACTCACAGGCGTGCTTTTAATGCCGCCTTATTTTTAGTGCATTCAGTCGAGTACACCGTAAATAATAAAGGCTGGTTGTTTTGCGAGCGGCATGCATCACATTTATAATACACTTGAGATAGGTATGTGGCCCTTGTATATCCGGCCGTGTGCTATCATATAATTTTAACGGCGCGGCGCGGCCTTTTACGTTTACGAGGGTCGTTTGGCATAGCATTAATTCTCGTGCGAGCTGCCACGTTCCGAAACACGTGTCCGTTCGGTTGCAACCGGCTACCATTTTGGTAACGGCAGCGCTGAGCCGCGGCATACAGTGATGCGGATCAGTGTCATTTTGTCGAAAACCAACTTTTTCATATCGATATGGTTGGCACGTACGGAGAATTTTCTCCTCGTTCATATAGACACGCGGCAGCGTCTCGACGTCAAGTACAGGGTGTCTAAAAATTATATGTCACGGCCACCATAGCGTGATTCTACACCTACGATTTAGTGGAAATTGACATAAAAAACTCCCCGCAAAATTGACCTCGACCTTCAAAATCAAGGTCAAACATTTGTTTTGTTTAATCATGCTCTACTGGTCGTAAGGACCAACTTTGTGAAACAAACCATGGGTCGTATCTCAATCGTTCTCTTAAAAAATGATGTTGCATTTCTTATGTACATATATTCGAAACATCAACTATTTTTACATTTCCTTTAAGCACAAGTGTTCTTTAACATATTTACAGCAGGATTAATTTAAATTCGTTGAATGAATTTGCTTCTGCAACTGCGTTTAAAGAATGGAACTCGCAGTTGGAACTTGCGCTCATACCGTATCAGAAATATATTTTTCTCTTTCGTTGAAACTGTGTGGTTGAAACATGATATAAATGTTTATACAGAGTGTCATATAACACGTGGTTCAACCGGATAGGGGCTACTTCTACTTGAAAACATAAGTCGAAAATATAGAATAAGGTTTGTTATTTAAAACTTTGTTTTAGAAAATCGACTTTGAAAATCTACACGTCATGAAATACATGTGTCATCATTTAATGGAGGCGACTGTCTTCAACGCCATATTGTAATTAATATTTCTGAGAATTACAAAGTTAGATAAAAATAGTTGATAACAGCTCCTGTTAACCACAATAAAACTATAAGACAATCTCCATTATCTGCAAATGATATTTAATCGTGACGAAATAACCGCCTCGACACAGTCCTTGCCTTGACAATTTGATTTGTTTTCATTGAAGCGACATTTTCCTTTACAAAAATGACGTCCGCGGCTTTGTTTAGGAGTTATTATCGAAAAACACGGACCAATCAGAACGCGACCTAAACGCGAGGTAGCACAGTGGGCCCGACGCGCCAACTGTCAATTGGTCGGACGTACCATCGCGCTCTGATTGGTTCGTGTTTTTCGTTAATAACTCCTAAACAAAGCCGCGGACTCCATTTTTAAAAAGGAAAATGTCGCTTCAAATGACCCAAGGAACCTCCTTTTTTGTTTAAGGGCGGTGGAGGAATGCTACTTACGCACACCCCCCTAACGACGACGGTCGGAGGGGTAGTGCCGGACTTGGCCTCCGCTAAAGATGGAAGATAGGGGAGTTATCATGCCTAAAGCAAGTAGCCATACCGTCTAAACCCCCACCGCCCAAGGGCACCATCCTTTATCCAACGGTTGTGTGCCGTCAAACACTGAACCAAGGACCCGCTTTTCGCATTAACTCTCGACCAGTGTTGTAGCGACGGTTAAAGGTCCATTTATACTAAACGGACGGATCAGCCACGGACAGAAAGACAATCCTTAAAGGATAGGGACTCTGGCCACCAGATTCCGTCGGAAGATGGCGCGGCAGAGTCCCTATTCCTTAAGCATTGTCTTTCTGTCCGTGGCTGATTCGTCCGTGTAGTATAAATGGACCTTAATGCCGCGCACATGTTCTTCTCGAACAGTTTTGGGACACCCTGTATATGGTCTAAGGCCGCACCTGACAGATTATCGTAAATATCTTCTTCACTTTACCTGCGCGTCATCTATCGGGCGATCAACGTGCTACGATCGCAGCAGTGATGAGACTCGTCTAACAAAATTTGTGCAACAACAATAAATATCAGGAAATTCTGATTTTACAAAAGTTGCGCAATTCGTCAATCACTAGCATTCACGGTCAATGATGTTGCGCAATAGGCACTGTTGCACAATATGCTTGACCGCGAATGGGCCCCTTTACTGATTTAGTACTGAAACACGCATGTCGAATCGATCGACTTGTCCCAGTGCGTGACGATCGTGCAGTCCTCTCACCGGACGATCGATAGCGCGTCAAGAGAAGCTACGCGTCGATGAGGTACACGCGTTCAACAAATCGTCAGCGGATTATCTTTCTATCTCTTCGCACTACGCTCCCTCTGCCCATCGCCACCCACCGCTCTGTTAGCTTTGTCACACGCGACAGAATTTGCGAGCACGCGTACGCGCGAGCAACCGTGAGAGAAAAAATACGCTCTGCTAGCCGTAAATGGCACACCGCTCGTCGACGTTTCAATTGTTTCATTGTCAGCACGGTTTCATTTATCGCGGGGTGATCGAAATTGCGGTCAACGCCTGTAAAAATTATATAGAGATCGAGTTTGCAGGCGATGTCGCTTCCGTTCGAAGCAACCTGTCCTCCGGATCCGTGTTCAAATATTATTTTTCTGCTGCTCGCTTTCCGTGACGCTGCGCTGCCTGCTTACCAGACGATCGGATGCGCAACACGGAAATCGTCCGGAGGGGGGTGCATGACACCTCGCATAAAGTATTGGCTAATGAAAGGAATTATAAGTGTTAATCAATTAGAGCATGTTCCGTCGCGTGGGAACCATACACGTGGATTTCTTCCGATTATTATTTATGGTCCGTTCGTGCCTAAAGACCGTCTTCGAGGATTAAGCAAACAAGGGTCATTCGACGACCAGTCGAGGCATCTGGCCTAATAAATAGTGGATATTTTTATCGATCGCAATTTTTTTGATATATAAGAATTAATTTTTCGCAGCGCTCTGGTTCGATCATTATTTTACTATACTTGGCTCTACTGTAGCGAATATGTCAAAGTGACATACATGTGCTCGTCCAAATAGTAGAGGAAAAAGGAAAGGTGGTGGTGTTTGTGTTCCGCTACAGTCGAGCCAAGTATAGCAAAATAATGATCGAACCAGAGCGCGGCAAAAAATTAATTCTTATATATCAAAAAAATTGCGATCGATAAAAATATCCACTATTTATCCAACATTGGCGAAATAAAAATTTAGAGAAGACCATAGTTCCGTCTCCGTCCTCAAGATGTCCTCCTCTTAGAAGGGACACATTGCCGGAAGGTTTTCTCGCAAGTTACTAATATGTCACCTATTAGTATATACAGGGTGTCCCAAAATAAGTGTAACTCCCTGAAATGGGAGGTTCCTTGGATCATTTGAAGCGACATTTTCCTTTACAAAAATGGCGTCCGCGGCTTTGTTTAGGAGTTATTATCGAAAAACACGGACCAATCAGTGCCCGGCTATAGCGAGCGGAGTCCGACTCGGCGACAGATCCCGCTCAACGCGATGTCGCTATTGGCCGAACCAGAATCACTCCGCTGTAGCCGCGCTCTGATTGGTCCGTGTTTTTCGTTAATAACTCCTAAACAAAGCCGCGGAAGCCATTTTTGTAAAGGAAAATGTTGTTTCAAATGATCCAAGGAACCTCCCA
This sequence comes from Lasioglossum villosulum, assembly GCA_963971365.1. Taxonomy (NCBI): domain Eukaryota; kingdom Metazoa; phylum Arthropoda; class Insecta; order Hymenoptera; family Halictidae; genus Lasioglossum; species Lasioglossum villosulum. Next base: position 13,148,296 of record OZ020497.1, read on the forward strand.
TTTCCGGGAGTTACACTTATTTTGGGACACCCTGTATACGTTCTTCAAACGCCTTCGAACATCCCGTGTATAAGGCAGGGCCCGCTAGTTAGCCTTACTGATGAGTCCTCTAGCGGGTCTAGGACGAAACACAAACACCACCACCTTTCCTTTTTCCTCTACTATTTGGACGAGCACATGTATGTCACTTTGACATATTCGCTACAGTAGGGCCAAGTATAGTAAAATAATGATCGAACCAGAGCGCCGCGAAAAATTAGTTCTTATATATCTGTCCTAATGTTTAGCTTCTCTCTGCACTTAAAATACAAAGTATCATAAATCTAGTCCTTCCGAAGGATCACCCGCGACCGTTAACCGTACCGTGTCAAATAACGAGACGCGTCGGTGACCGATTCAGGGATCGCCCTACTCCTCCTTCCAAGGGCCTCATTCAGTGCTACAGGAAGGAGGTCCTAACAGTCAAAGTGTACTGATTGGAAAATGCAACTTTCTGCAGGAACCAATCAGTGCATCTTATTTCCTGCTCGAGAAGCCTGACAAACATCGCGTTGAGACCGCGTTCATCAGTTTAGTCTCGTCAGTCATTCGCGTCATTTCAACTCGATTTACGGCAGTTCGTTGTCCAGCGATCAGGACTCGCGTCAAACGGGATCGCATCTTCATCAGATCCGCGAGCGTACTACTTTGTCGCGATTCAATTCTATTTAGGATATACAATCTGCGCACGTATAAGGCAGGACCTGCTAGATCAGCCTTACTGATGAATCCACTAGCAGGTCCGGGACGAAACGCTTCGTTTAACGTATCTTTATTGTACTGCGAATCGATTAATGTCTTTTGCGTCTTTATAACTCTTGAACTACTGGCCCAATATTAAATTGGCGGGCACAGATCCGGAATACGTCGCGCAAATCAGCCAGCGACACTACAGAGCATGAAGAAACATGAAGAAACATTCCTTTTTGCTGAAATATTAATAATAATAGTAATATTTTATTCTCATTACGGAGTACAATGAGGACCTCCGCTCCGCTTACAATTCTATCTCACATCTTTCCATACTTCTCACGCTAGAGAGAGAGAGAGAGAGAGAGAGAGAGAGAGAGAGAGAGAGAGAGAGAGAGAGAGAGAGAGAGAGAGAGAGAGAGAGAGCACACCATTCAGACATTCCATCCTTCTTCACACATACACTCATTCATTCTCTGAACCCCCGGTTCCGGTGTTCATCCTTTCTCTCAATTCATCCACCCTCTTCATCCACACCTCCCCTTCTCCATCCTCCCCTAACACATCTGCCACCACTTCCTGCCAGCCTTTCTCCCTTCCCCAATCTGTACCCTCCTCCCAGACATGCTCCCACGTCTCTATCTCTCTCCCACATATCCTACAGCACTTTCTTTCTTCCTCCTCCCAGTACCTTCCCCCTTTCATTCTACTTCCTAGTCTATACCCCGCTACTAGTTGCCACCTCTTTTCCTCCCAATTTTTCTTCTTCAGGTACCCCGGTATACCTTCTCCCTTTACCGCTCTATACCACCTATTGTATCTCGACTCCCTTATCCTTTTCCATCTATCCTCCCTTTGCCTATTTTTCTCCTTCCTTACTAGCTCTTCCCCCCTTAACTGATTCTCATCCCTCGACCTCTCTTTTTGCTGAAATATTACATTAATCAATCAACACTCATCAAATGAAATGAAGTACAACATCAAATGAAATTAAATGAATTAATTTTGCACAATCACACAACAAGACTTTCTCATGCCTCAATCCACTGTAGATTTGAGGACTGAACATATTTTTAAAACTACCCTTCACAAGCCATTGCACGCAGTGTTATAAGGTGAGGTGGTGTAAGTGTAGACTGGTTTTTGTAAAGTAAGATTTTAAACTGATGTATTGTCAGTCTGGTATGTAAATAATTTAACACTGTCGCTATCAAACGCTTTGCACAGTTATTACTGGTGAATTAATATTGCGAAGAAATCCAATTTTGCTTGAAAATTATAATTTTGATAGGATATTGTACAAAATGTCAACTACTCTGCACTTTCCTCCGAAAAAATGACCTTGATATGATATGTAAAGGTCAACCCGACGTAAACAACGCGCAATCTTTGCTAAAACACGTAAGTTTTAAACTTCCACATTTCATCCGCTTCAACATGATTATTCTTGCTCAAGGTCATTTGAAGGTCAAAAAGGTGGTATCCACTAAATTCAGTTTTTTATTGTCTATCATGCTATCGCAAAAAAATATACTATTCCATTTAAAAAAACATCGGTGACATTGCAATTTCATTTAAAAACACGACATAAAAATTTTTTTTCTTCATTATTATATTGCCCCCCTGCAATAGCGTCACTTTGTCCTCTGAAGTTTTCTGATAGGACTGTAAATACGAAAGATATTTAGGTGTTATCATTTATGTGGGACACCCTGTATATGCCTTGAGAGGCCCCGAAACTCGAGAGGTCTCGGTCGCCGAGAAGTATGACATCATGCGGCTCGGGTGTCTCGGTGAGACCGCCTAATCCAAATTTCCAACTTCCTTATTTTTTATGAAACTGCGATTACCATATTTGTGGTATTTTTCTCAGAACAATGATATATCACATATGATATAATTCCGATGATATTTACTTGTGTAATATACAGTTAATGTTTCGGGCGCGAGGACGGATAGCGTATGGGACAGAAAGAGACGCAGAGAGTCATAGTCGCCAGGACATTTCAAAGGCCCACCGGCAACTGTCCTTCCTTGCGCCCGAAATTTTGACTGTCTATTACACAAGTAAATATCATTGGAATTATATCCTATGTGGTATCATTGTTCTTAGAAAAATGCCACAAATATGGTAATCGCAATCTCATAAAAAAATCATGAAAAATAAGGAAGTTGGAAATTTGGATTAGCTATGTTTACATTTCTCGATGATCAAGGCCTCTCGAGCTCGGGTGTCCTTCTCTACGGTCGGCAAAACTCAAAGAATAGTGTCTCTGGCTCACAAATGTCCCTCGGCAGACCCGTGCTAGGGATTTATATCGATAACATACTGTAACCGGTTGAGAAGGCTAGGACCGCAAACATAACGGATTGTAAGTCAATTTTCTCAGAAACGACACGTTAAATAAAAACATTTATTGTATATTTTCGACTTATTTTCCCGCGTAGAATTTTTCCCCTCCACGTTTATACCATTTTAAGATACCCTGTAACACAGTTGGAAATTAATTGATTAAAATTTTAACGAAGATTGAGTGATTAATGTGTTCGATTAAAGAAGTAATCATTGAAAAATGGACAATTGATTAAACAAAGATGTTATCGAAATATCGGAGACTGATTTAATCAATTGTTGAAGTTAATCACCACACGAGATATCCATAAATTGTAATAAGGAAGAAGAGAGAGGGACGGGGTGAAGGATGGGGTAGTGGTGGGGGAGAGGGGGGAGAGAGAGAGGAGATGGAGAATTGACAGGAATATATCTGAACAAAAAGTCAGTTTACGTTCTTTTTATTATCCATATACTTTTGATTCCGTATTCCATTTCGAAATTTCAGCAGTTAATCATTAATCAATTATCCGATAAGCGCAATTAACGACTAAAGTAGGAGTTTAATCGTCAATCGTTGATTAAATTTCTGCCCAACATTGTCCTGCAAGACATATGGAATAGTTGCCGAATCTTTAAAGTCTTTTCTTAAGAGAACTAAACTAAGTGATAATTTTTCGCGATCGTAAATTGTCTTATAATAGAAATTGATGTTATCGGCGCACAGGTTCGATCATGATTCAACAAACATAATTTGAAATGGTAACAAACGTTGATTCGGGTTTGAATCTATTTCCGTTTGAGCTATTCGAATGTTTTGAATAATAGATGAAAAGAAAAGGAAGGATGGTGTTTCGTCGTAGATAGCCTTACTGATGAGTCCTCTAGCGGGCCTAGGACGAAACACCATCCTTCCTTTTCTTTTCATCTATTATTCAAAACATTCGAATAGCTCAAGCGGAAATAGATTCAAACCCGAATCAACGTTTGTTACCATTTCAAATTATGTTTGTTGAATCATGATCGAACCTGTGCGCCGATAACATCAATTTCTATTATAGAACTTAACTAACATCTTTCTTAAGAGAAGATGTAATAAGAAACAATTTTGACCTTGAGATTCATTGTTAAGATCAATTTTCCGGTCCATGTTTGTAAAAAATCTCCACCTATGTACAGATACAGACTCACGATATAGTGGTCGCGACATACAATTTTGAAACACCCTGTACATGTCGGTTAGACTAAGAAAGTTTAGAGTCTGTGATTGCACTAAACCAGAAAGACAATGAGTAATTTACTTCCGCTGTATCGCGTGATTAAGATGCTTCCGCGTAGCCGATATCCGCATCCAGCGTTCAATCATTGATTTCCTTTTACCTATCCGTTTTTCCTATAATGCCCCCATCCATCCAGTTCCGGTTTACTTCGGGGTTCCACGGTCTCAAAACGGAACGCAAGTTCGCGCGTAACTCCATCGAGAACCAGAGAACGGACGAGAAACTCGTGGGGGAAATTTTATTTCGCCGAGTCAAACGTAGGCATTCCGTGAACCGTTGAGAAGTTTCTTTCCACATATGAATCCATCCAGGACAGAAAGTGGAGGAACAGAGTGGTAGATCAGCGAGACCGGAAGCGTTGATCGATTACTTTTATCGAAATCAATGTAACGGAATCCCGATATCAAATCTCTCGCCTTATCTGTTCAGCAATGGCCTTTAACAAATTGATTTTGAAAGGAGTAGAGTCAGTTGGTCTGATCCGTCTTGCTGGAAACATGTGGCCGGTGTTTCTCCTTCTCTCGGTTGCGTCTGTGAACTGTTTCACCCCGAGGATAATAGGGGGGACACCTACGACGATCGAAAAGTATCCGTATCAGGTAAATTAAATTGCACTAAATTACACGTTTAATTTACACTCCGCAATAACGTTAAAAGACAATACGCAAAACCGTACAAATCTATATTTTAAAAAGGAATGTCTTCTTCTTGGGTAGTGTGTTGTAGTTTAATTAAGGAGATTTACTTCAACTCCATATTGTAATTAATATTTCTAAGAATTATGAAACTAGGTAAGAACACCTGATAACGATTCCTATTAACCACGATAAAACTATAATACAATTTGTATGAAATAGGCAAACTGAACAGTGTAGGCAGAGAATTTTAATTGAATTGGTTAATAGCAGAGGTCGACGTTAAACGATTAAATTTTTAACCGAGATTGATTGATTAATGTGGACGATTAATAAAGGTCATCATTCAGAAATGGACGATTGATTCAAGCGATTGATGATGATAATCGTCAATCGTTTCTTGAAAGAAGATATCATCGGAAAATCAGAGACTGATTTAATCAATTGTTAAAGTTAATCGACACAAGATTTGGACATTAATCAATTAAAATTTTAATCAAAATTGATTGATTAATGTGTAAGATTGAAAAAGTAATCATTGAAAAATCGGCGTTTGATTTAATCAATTCATGAAGTTAATCGTCAATCGTTGATTAAAAAAAGGAATCATCGAAAAATCGGCGATTGATTTAATCAATTCATGAAGTTGATCGGCATTAGTTAATTAAAAGAAGAAATCATCGAAAAAACGGAATTGTGTTACAGATCAAATGACAATACATCTACACTCAGTTTCCATTTTTTTCAGTATTCATACAGTTTTGATTCCGTATTTCATTTTGAAGATTTCAGCAGTTAATCATTAATCAATTATCCGATTGACAATTACAATTGAAAGGAATGTAATCGTTAATTGCAATTAACGACAAAAGTAGAAATTATTTTAGCAGTTATTCCCAATTAACGATTGAGGTTGAAATTTATTCAATCGTTGATTAAATTTTTGCCCAACTCTGATTAATAGTTGATATTAGGGTGGCCTATAACTGTACCTACTGAAATTTTTTGCGAGATTTATTCACACCGAAAATAACTCTTGCAAACACTGAAGTTAATCAGATAAGAAGCAGCCGTGACACATGGACGTTAAAGCTGCGATAATTACAAAATTTTATATGAATGGAAACATATGGAGGAATAAGACTAAACGTTTTCCTTGTGTAAAAATAGTCATGATATTATCAGAATGTAATTTTTTCAATATAATAAATAACTACTGCTCGTATTTTTGTAAATACATATATGTGGTACATTTTACGTATTCTATTGAAAGTACCAATTCTTTTAGTAATACTGATTTGTATGATTTTGATTAGTGTCTTAATGCAGTGTGCGAAGTGTAGATGATTCTATTGCGTTCTTCAAACAGGCCTTGGAAAATAAAGGGTCTTCCATTAACAGGAGTCATTTTAAATTTCGTGCTATTTTTTATTTCTATAGATTACAGTTGTGACCCTCCGACACGTGATTAGTAAAATTCTAATCTAGAATAACAATTCTTAATAGAAGACCCTGCATTATATCGATTCTGGTTCATGAAACAGTTATGGAGAAACATTACTTCAAATAACTGTTACGAGTAGACTGTGGATTTTATGCGGTTATTTACAAAATCAGTAGTTACAACTTGAAACAATAGACAGAGTCAAACAATTGAAGAGTATCGATATATTAGAAAATAATTTTCTAAGTGGTTTCTGTTTTTTGCATTTGATGCAGATAATCTTTATTTTGCATAAAAATTAGTATATAAGTTTTATATCAGCGCTGAAACTCTTCTAGGACAAACTTCGATTCTTGTACCGACTCTCAGTAATTGATATTAATAATGCCAGCTTTAGTTTAGTATACAGGGTGAGTCCGCAGAAACAGAACATCTGAATAACGCGGCTGCTATTGGTGTTAGGAAGAGATGCATCAGATGCAAGTTGCATGGTTTCGAGGGGGCATTAAAGGGGCACCAGATCCTCTGATTCTGGGTATTTATCAGTGTAATCAACCTCCACGCTGAAAAACAGTTTAACAACAGTGATGAACATACATTTGTATCAATCTAACGCTTCAATATCGCTATCAATACAGGTTCTTTATCTTTTATCAATATCTTTATTGCTTTTAATGGATCTGAGTGGCTTCAACCACTTTATACTTTTGTTGTTACGAGTCTAAACTGATAGTTCTCCTGTCTAAGCGCCATCTCGTTCGAGTAGCTGAACTAAAATTAGTTCTACTTGCCCTTCATTGCCCTTCATGAACGGAATCTGGGGAACAATTGAATGCGATCACGGGAAAACATATTTTGTCCTCATATTAGCATATTATGAGCTGTGTGAGGCCTCATTGTAAAGAGGAAGGTTCATCATAGCCCGCTCTGCTCATAATTTAAGTCGAAAAAATCATTTTGTATTAGAAAAATACATTAGAATCTGCGGAATTTTTCTTCATTTGTTTTCCCTACTTTGGATACTCATATCATTAGATATAAACATAATCTATTTAAATCATGAGCAGAGCGGGCTATGATCAATCTTCCTCTTTACAATGAGCCCACACACAGCTCAGAATATGCTAATATGAGGACAAAAAATGTTTTCCCGCAAACACAGATTTCATCAACAAAACAGTGTTTGCGGGAAAACATTTTTTGTCCTCATATTAGCATATTCTGAGCTGTATGTGGGCTCATTGTAAAGAGGAAGGTTGATCATAGCCCTCTCTGCTCATGATTTAAGTCAGAAAAACCGTTTTGTATTAAAAAAATACATGGGAACCTGAGGGTGGTCGTCTCGACTTGTTTGCCCTACTTTGGACGCTCATATTATTAAATATAAACATAATCTTGTTAAATCATGAGCAGAGCGGGCTATGATGAACCTTCCTCTTTACAATGAGCCTTCACACAGCTCGTAACATGCTTGTATAAAAACAAAAAATGGTTTCCCGTAAACACGGTTTTCACTTGTTTTTCTAGTAATATTCTAGTAATGTGCTAGTCATATCCACGGGTACGGTACCCCGTCAATCTGATGTTAGTAGCTTTTTTGTAGGTGTACGCGTGAAGGACATATGAAGGTCAACTTCATTTTTTAAATGGAATGAGGTATTTTTTAATACATCAATCGATGCAGCTGGACATTCGTTATAAAAAAAGTACTAACCTATGTATGTCGAAAAGTTAGTAGTTCAGATCTTTCAATTTAAATAACTCAAAAATACCATTACTATCGTACTAAGACGTTACACTAGTATTTAATAAACGCTAACGACTTAGTATGACTGTAATGGTATTTCACTTCCTTACCATATTTTACATATCTTTAGAAACAACAAAAATACTTGAGGTGGAAACGTTAGGTGACTAACCCTATATAGTGTAAAATAATTCCTATAGAAATTTAGATTTTTGTAACACTTGTACCGAATATAAGTCCTCTATAATTGTTTCATGCCCTGCCTTAAACACAGATTTACTTAAACTGTTTTTAATTTTCCCAGCTGGATATGTCCCACGGTGTCAAATTGACAAACTCGTCTAATTAATTGTGCTACGTTTAGTAAACTCGAAAACATACAGAATATCCTCTTGTAGTTTACATTTATTTCCACTTTAGGCTCTATTGTTACCAATTATATTATATTCATGTCATATTTTGAGCAAATACATCAAATTACAATCAGTACATTCAGTGTGATCAGTACAGTCTATTTAGAATCAGTGAACAATGTATTAAATTAAAGGGGGAATGAGCGTTAAGTGTATGGTTTTTAATGAAATTTTAATAATTAAAAATTACATTTACGATTTCAGTAATGATTGGAATGTTGTTATCTGCGATAAACATAGTTTCGTTCCGTTTGGTGTATTCGATCAACATATACAGCAACTATTTCGGATCAAGCAACGTAGTAATTGTTTTCATTATGCAGGTGTCTATCCACTTTAATGGCAAGTTTATATGCGGGGGCTCCATAATCAGCCCGAACTGGGTGCTAACGGCGGCGCATTGTGTCTATGGGTTTGTGTTGATTGAGTTATGGAACGACGTGAGACCAAGTAGATAATTTATTAATTACCGAGACGCGAAATTGCTAGTTCGTAAACTGCATCGTACGGTGATCCGTGGCTAATTGCGATTACCTTGCAGACGCGCACCCTCGTCTTTCCGTATTCGCATCAAGAGCACCTACAATAGCCAGGATGGCACGCTGATCACCGGTATACAAAGCAGCATTCCTCACCATATGTACGATGATGACTCCTACGAGTATGATGTGGCTCTGATAAAGGTATGTGTATTCTTATGTATGAAAGTTTGCAGAAAAGAACCTCCTTATTAGAAAGAGCACCATCTGGTTAGCAGACGACACTCGCGCGTTGACGTGTGTAAGTGCACACGTCGCTATATCACATATACGTACACGAAAATTGTAAGGGACCGGGAGTAAACGTCTGAAATCTTAATAATGCAATGACTGGATTTCTTAGTAGTCAAAATCGCTAGATGAAAGATCAATCTAGGGTGATATTTGGCTGAAAAGTCGTACTTCTATTAAAAATTCTGTCCGTTTAATTCTACAAAAATCCAAGCCACAGTGAGGTTGACATTCAAATATAGTTCTGACATTTTCCGCTACGAGCGTTGGTTTCTGTTTCATTTATGACGTTTTTGTTTTTTTCTTTTTTTTATATGCATTTATAAACTGAACGAATTTTATTGTTTGCACTTCAATATTATTATAAAATATTGAAAATATTATTAAAATATTATTATAAAATATTGAAAATATTATTAAAATATTATTATAAAATATTGAAAATATTATTAAAATATTATTATAAAATATTGAAAATATTATTAAAATATTATTATATATTAGACGATTTAGTAGTTCCGTACACACCGTCGACTTCCCGTTCGTTCCCATTACTAGTCACCGCAAGGGGATTCGGTCGCTGCGCCGATACTGATCAGACCAAGCGTTCGCCGGCATACTTTATTTTTTTTGACACTGTTCCACCAAATGGACACTTCTGAGATTTTTTTACAAAGTAGGTTAGTATCATAGCAATATTTTATAATTTTTTAGTAGGTGTCAACCCAGGGGAAGATAGTTAATAAAATTCCCAAAAAATTAATTCATTATTTTCAACTATAAATATTAGCAAAAAATTTTGGAAAAAATCTGGAATGTAGAGTTTATCTATATCTTTTGTTTGCCGTTTATCCCATGTCGATATCTTTTCTCGTTTTGTAGCAAATTGCATTTAAGTGCGGGGGAATTTACCCCAATATCACCCTTATCGATGTGGGTAGACATTTGAAATTTTACACAATGTTTTCTTAGACGTAAAACTATGTTTTAAGATAGAAATCAGGAAAATCGGAGCGGGGGCCGCTAGCCCATGCTTATCCTGCTATACCCTTTATTTACACACACCACTGCGATGAAGTGAGTAATGTGCGACTCGATTCCTCCAAGCTGAAGTTTAGAGGAAACGGGACATAATCCCTACTCATACCCCCTAATACTCCACCACCCAAGGGTTAAAACCCTTTTCCCTCGACTATTTATGCGGGAAAAAGAAGTACAGGGACCCACTGATCGTATCCGCGTCTGTACTTCCTATGTTTCCACCTGAAATCCACCCATGTTCTTATCAATAATGCTTGTGGTGCCACTTAGCGGTTCTCCAAGCAGTGCGCGACCGTCACTGTACACAACATGGCGGCACTAACCTGTCAAAAACACAGGAAATTGCTCAACTTTGAATATCTATAACTTTTGAACCGTTGATCCTGCAGGATCGAAACTTGGATTTCTCTCATCTTCTCGTCCAAGTCTAGTAGATAACATAAAAGCTTACCCAACTATACAATTTCAATAATAGTAAAATGAAAATTCTGAAAACGACCGTTCGAACGGCGGTCATAAGTGTAGAGATAAGTTAATGAAATGAATGCAATCGAATATTGAGAATGATACAATTATTGTAGCTACCGACGCCGATAAAGATGGACGCTAAAGCAAAACCGATCCAGTTGGCGTCTTCCAACAGCGCTGTGCAGGCCGGAAGTGCCGCTGTGGTAACAGGATGGGGCTTCACGTCGGTAAGTTTTTCGTCTGTATCACTCTATGTAGATCGTTTTGACAGCTGTTGCATAGGTAAACTGTGTTTGACGATGGCACGACGCTTCGGTCAACGGTAACGTTCCCCGAGACTGATTACCCATTGCGAACTCGCGTAAACATTAAGGTTTGTTTGTCGATCGGTCGACAATGTACGGTCGTAACGGCAAACATTCGTCGCATCGGCTACCGGCGCTCTTGCGTTTGCACTGTCCCGTTCTACTAGCCGGCGACTCGGTTAGATTGCCGTTCGAAATCGCCTGGTGTAATATGCAATCACTTGCAGGTTAGCGGCTCGATCTCGAGTAACTTGCAAACCCTGACGGCTCCCATCGTTGATCAAAACACTTGCAGGAAGATCTTCGCCGCCCAACACAAGGATGTGACCCGAGCGATGCTGTGCGCTGGTAGTCTGGTTGGTGGCCAGGGCAGTTGCCAGGTAGAGATTCCTCAATTTATCTTTGCCGAACACAGTCATGCACGATTAAATGCAAATCAGCAAGGGACACTTATTTCCCAAGAAAAAATTAATGTATTACTACGGGTGTACGTTTTCCTGCGGTAAGATAAAGGTACCAGTAGTTGACCATGAACGAGTAGTTGACCATTTTATAGAAAAACATAAAAAATAAGATTTTTATAAGCTGTACACTTTTGATGAAAGTGAACCACGGATGCCATACCATCTATTGGTTAAATTTCTCTAATACTATTCTCTATTAACTTGCAACGTCTACTCTGTTCCTCAATTAAACTTTTTATGGAATTGATTTGTTTTATTTCTTATTTCATTCTTTAATTGTAACTTGTGCTGGAAATTGTTGAAACTAAATTATAGTAAAATGATTCCCAACATTATTGCTTTAAAGGTTAGGATAGCTTAGGTTAGGATTATTGCTTTAAAGGTTAGGATAGCTTAGGTTAGGATTATTGCTTTAAAGGTTAGGATAGCTTAGGTTAGGATTATTGCTTTAGGTTAGGATTATTGCTTTAGGTTAGGATTATTGCTTTAGGTTAGGATTATTGCTTTAACCCTCTTTCTAGTATAATATTCAACTACTAACGAATAGGAGGTCAATTACTAGATTTTTCATTTTCATGAGTGGTCAACTTCTGAAGCAATTACTGAATTTCTGAATATGTTTCTTAAATTTGTATAAGTAAACTTTTTTTTAAAGTGGCCTTGGTACATAATTTAAAAGACTTAAAGAGTGTCTTTAGACATCGACTCTCACTATTTGATGACAGAGTAAATGGTTACTATTGTTCGCGTGGAAAACTTCTCTTAACTGGTCAACTACCAGCACCTTTACCTTACTTTCTTCGAATCAGATTGAAGTACAAATAATTACACTGTCCAACACCAAAATGTTTTCATACAACTGATGGGTGGATCTAATAGAGCTTCTTGCGCTGATTCTGAATCTGCCCTTAATTTTATCTCCTGCACAGTTTTTAAAAACATGGCTTTGAAAAACAAAATATTTTTCAACTTTAATCAAATGTGATATTATTACAATAGATATTGAATTGCTCTTTACAGCAATAGATTCTGTAGACGTTCCTTAATACAGTGATATACATTATTAATATGTTATGATTGTTTAATCATGTTTAAATCATCAAAGACGGAGAGACACCACTTTTGCACCAAATTTGGATGATATTTTTTAACTTATCTCAAAAAGTAAGTTGAGGATTACAACACTGACGTTTTTACATCACCAGAAAGTAGAATATCATTGCAATTAGGTCAGCTTATTTAAATGTTATAATATTGTTATTTATTATTTACTAATATAATTATTCTGTATACATTATTTTATGTATTTTTTTTTAATGTTAGTCTCTTGTTCATAGTATATTTCATGCTAAAAGGCCTTTTGCAAGAAAAAAAAACAATTTATTCCCACACTTCACGATTACACTATTTACAATTCTAGAATATATGTATGCCATTAAGATGTAAGATATTACTGAAATATACTATGAACAAGAGACTAACATATAAAAAATACATAAAATAATTTATACAGAATAATTATACTAGTAAATAATAAATAACAATATTATAACATTTAAGTAAGCTGACCTAATTGCGCTCTTATAGCCAGTGCATCGCCGCAGCACAGTGGTCCAAATCGGGAAATTTAGTGACTTTTTGTTATAACTTTTGAACCATGAGAGATATCGGGATGAAACTTGCACTAAAATTCATTTAAAAAATAGTCAATTTGAACTATAGACAAATTAATATTTTTTTCATTTGTTAAACAATAATTTTTAATTAATTTTCATCGATAATTTTCACTAAAAAGAATTGTTTAAATACAATCTTACAAACCATTTTTTCTGTCTAAGGGTGTATTTTATATTTATGTTTCACACATGCAATTTTAGGGAATGGGTAAAATGTAAACTTGAGGAATCTTTTTGTTTGTAAAATTAAAGACAGATTCAGAATCAGTGCAAAAATCTCCGTAAGATCCACCCATCGTTTATATGGAAACATAAAAAAAGTTGACATTTGTTGGACAGTGTTATTTACCCTGAATAAATTTGTACAATTCAATGAGAATGTATCCTCGTTGACGAGGCAGATAAAATCGTTAATCATTCGCATATTTTTAAAATTTCAGGATTTGAATACACATTCTTCATAAAATGTAAAAATAAGACCATTTTTCACATGATTTTATATATTTTATATTGCTTAAAATTGTATAGGGGAGTTTTATTATTATTTTAATACCTGCTTTGATACAATAAAGCTATAAAAATTTTCATTTTATATGAAACATTTGAACCGTATGAAGAGTATTGTCATTTTAATAAAAAATATGAAGCTCTCAGAATAATGCACATCAAAGAGGAGGGGGAGCCCATTACTGCGGCACAAAAATCACTAGGAATATCCGTAATACTGCGGTATGAATTGTAACTACGATGAAAAACGAGGTTCACTTTAGCGTAACGTTTTAAGTTCGGTACCTATTCGAGAAATGTAATCAGGGAGGACGCCATGCTGGATACAGAGTACTATTGTACATGAATAATGTAAAAATTACATCGAAAAGTAATGAAAAAAACAGTAACAAATGCTAACGACAAAATAAAGTGAAGTGCACGGAAAGATCTATTTATGGAACTGAAAACTTAAGAAACAAAGAAAGAATGGAGGTTTTAAGATACAAAAAAGTAACAGAATTGAGAAAGACGAAGGATGGTACGTTCTAAATGCAATTGTGAAATGTTGTGAACTACACAATGCTCTAATTTAAAGGAGCTTCAAACTAAAGATGATAAATATACCCTAAGTACTTGTTAAAAGAATGTATTTAGATATTTATGTGATATTATACTATGGTTACTACGGTGTTAAAATTAGTAAAAGGTTAATGCATTTAAAATGTAAAAAATATAAAAATGGTTTGTTATTTTACACACGGTTTATTGAAATTAATGCCTATGTTTCGAAATATAATTCACAGTAACCGATACGAAGTAATTAGTACATGGTTCCTTTTCATCCGCAGTAATACGTACAAAGTTTTTCGATTTTATTTTTCAATATTTTCTTATGTTCAATTAGGTTTTGAGGGCCACTAATTTTTATTTTGTGTCCAGAACACATGATTCTTCCATAAAATGTTTACACATATTATTATTTCATGATAAGTTTGGAATAATATTACAAAACAGTACAATCAAAGCATGATACCACAATAGTCTTTACAGTTACTTTACTGCAAATTACAAAATGAGTATGCGATAAAGAAAATCTCATCTTCAGCAATTGTCGTTGTACCTTAATAATTGCACTACAGTGACGGGCAAAATGATTGGGCAACCTACTAATTTGTTAATCTTTATTTAGTAAATGAATTACGTAAATTAAATGTCGTATACATCGTTGTATGTCGATTTTAATATTAAATATAAAAAAAAATTAAATTAATTAATATATTAATATATTAAATTTAATCTTTAACTTTTTTATTTATATTTTTTGTTACAAAAAAGTAACAGAATTAAGAAAGACAAAGGATGGTACATTCTAAATGCAATTGTGAAATGTTGTGAACTTCACAATACTCTAATTTAAAAAAGCTTCAAACTAAAGATAATAAATATACCCTAAGTACTTGTTAAAAGTATGTATTTAGATATTTATGTGATATTATACTATGGTTACTACGGTGTTAAAATTATATTAATATAATTAATTATATTAATATATTATATTTTTTGATTTTGATTGTTTTTATTTATGTGGTGTCCTATCATTTTACTTTACTTAAGCAATGTATTCTTTACGTTTTTCTTCATAACATTTCTTAGAAACGGACACTGCACATAATCTATACAGGGTGTCCCAAAACTAGTGTAGGAGCGGAAAATGGGAGGTTCCTTGGGTCATTTGAACCGACATTTTCCTTTACAAAAATGACGTCCGGGGTTTTGTTTAGGAGTTATTAACGAAAAACACGGACCAATCAGAGCGCGACCTAGACGCGACTTACAAGGAGAGTGCAAGGACCACGTCACACCGATTTAGTTGAGACTTTGTATACTTATAGATCTCGATCTCCCATTTACGAATATATACCATTATAGGCGCAAACGCTCAATAGTTTTTGAGATATTCATAAACAAAGTTCTTACATTACTGCTTACATTTGCTATTGTAGAGGAGGTATACAACGAGTAAGGCTTGGTGCACCGGCAACTTACGAGACTTCCACCTGGTTGACTAAAGTTCGATTCTTGTCTGGTGAAAAATTTGTTTCCCATATTTGTTTATATTATTTATTCGCTGTGTAACATTGACTTGTCTATATATGAGATTGCACATTCATTACAAATTAAAGAAGAAAAGAATTAATAAATTATAAATAAATTCGCTGTGTAACATTGACTTGTTTGTAACAGATTGCACATTTATTACAAGTTATTACAATAAATTTATTACAATAAATTATATATAAAGTAACCGAAATTAATAAAATAGCTCTCTGCTGTTAATCCGGCTGCATACCATGCATATTCCAGCAGAAGTTTAAAAATTAGAGCACAATTTAATTGTTTGTGTATTAGAGTAAGAGTTAATAAACAAATATTTTGTTCACATACGGTTGGGCACTGATTTTTTAAGTGATTGGTGCATCAGTTTCTTGCGTGAGCTTTCCATTCATCCTCTACAGAATCTTCGTGTGTGCCTTCCTCGATTTGTTCTTTAACTTGTAACAAATGTGCAATCTGTTACAAACAAGTCAATTTTACACAGCGAATTTATTTATAATTTATTAATTCTTTTCTTCTTTAACTTGTAATGAATGTGCATTCGTTGTATACCTCCTCTACAATAGCAAATGTAAGCAGTAATGTAAGAACTTTGTTTATGAATATCTCAAAAACTATTGAGCGTTTGCGCCTAAAATGGTATATATTCGTAAATGGGAGATCGAGATCTATAAGTATACAAAGTCTCAACTAAATCGGTGTGACGTGGTCCTTGCACTCTCCTCGTTAGCACAGCCGGCCCGACGCGCCAACTGTCAATTGGCCGAACCAGAATCAATCCGCTGTATCCGCGCTCTGATTGGTCCGTGTTTTTCGTTAATAATTTCTAAACAAAGCCGCGGACGCCATTTTTTAAAGGAAAATGTCGCTTGAAATGACCCAAGGAACCTCCCATTTTCCGCTCCTACACTAGTTTTGGGACACCCTGTAGATATTTTCAGCTGTACAGAGTGTTCCAGAAATGTACTTCCTTGGAAGGTATGATTCTTGACGTCATTTGAAGTAACTTTTTCTTTTGCGAACGTGTTCTCCGCGGCTTTACTAAGAAATTGTTAACAAAGGATACGGACCAATTACAGCGCGGCTAAAGCTGAGCGTTGCGTTGGCATTGGCCGAGCCGAAATCACTCCGCTGTAGTCGCATTGTGGTTCGTCCACGTTTTTCGTCAATAACTCCTTAATAAAGCCGCAAAGACCGTTTTAGCAAAGAAAACAGTTACTTCGAATGATGTCAAGACTTGCCCCTTCTACGACATATTTTCAAAAATTTATTTAACTCTTAACGTTATTTATTCAAAATTTCTGATACGTATCAATACGAATTAGTTTTCGGTTAGATACACGACGGAGATTTTGCATAATACAAGATTAGAACATAATACGCGATTTTTAGTTTGAAATTGAGTTTCATCTGAAATCTGCAACCCCTCTCTTGCGTCATTTAAATATAACCAAGACCTCGTGTTATCGTGAATTGCTAATACTGGGTTAAATCTGGATTTCAATCATTTTAATCGTTATTCACCAGACTTTATTTTTAAATTGACAGTTATTAAAGTGGTGGTGATAATTATTAATTTCCATTGATGAAAGTATTTGAAAATTTAAATAGGCATTTATCATTTCACTACCGTTTCGACGCTTCAATATAAAATATTTTAATAATAATAGTCGATTTTCATTTCACAATTTGTTAAAAGCGGATATCAATTGAGAGTTGTACCATTTCTGAAGTTTTCTTTGAAAATCGATTTGGAAGTTAATTTGTGTAAACCGCTCAATTTGCATTTAATTATGTTTTATTGATATACAAAAATATGAAAACCATTTATTACCACAGAGTTCATCTCGTATATTGTAGTTAATACTTTCATACAGTATGAAACTTACTATGTAATGAACACGGATTAATAAAAATTTATTTTCTACCGTCAGCAGTAGAAATCTCGTGAAGTATTGACATTCCGATGATTTTGGGTTAGTACTTTCACACATGGGGTAATAAAAGGGATCGATATGTTTAATATAAAAATTGGGTCGCATTAAAGAATAAAGTGCAATTGCACCTGGCGGGTGCATCGGTGCATCCACATAAAAATAAGGTCTGAGGAAGTTAAGACGTATTATGACATATCAGTTTTTCTATTTTTATCATGTTTTTTTCCATTTCCCAGCCTTTTACGTGTTAAATTACTCTTCTTAGTATTCTTATTTTCGCCTTGAATTTAATTAATAGTCATTATACGATACACATTTGTAACGATAATTCAAATATAATGTAAAATACACGTATCTACTGATTATATTATATTTATTGGTACTCGAAGATACTTCATAAGATTCCTATTATTTCTTTGATTAGAAGATAATATCTAATTCACGAATAATATTGATTTGATAATGTTCATACGAAGAAAGATAAAATATAGTATATACTGGGTGAATCATTTGACATTTTCATTCGAAATATCACTCTTATTTTTGCTAACTACACGATTTTCGGCAACAAATCATGCAAATCTGCAATTTTTTACCATCTTTAAACGTTTGTAATTCATTGCATCGTCGACCGATTTTGAAGAAATTTTCAGGATATGTTTAATTGACACGGATCTACAAAACGTATTTTTTAAATTTTCAATATAGGCCCACATAAAATAGTTAAAAAATCAACTTTAATTTTTTTCTTTTTTCTTTTCACATCCTTTAGTAAACTAATTGCTCTGGCTTCCCAAAAAAGTTCAAATCGTATAGTACAATATTGAAAAAGTTATCGTTTTCTTTAGAGCGGTCTTAAATTTTTGTTCGCTACTGTATATATATACATATTTGCGGTGAAAATGTTAAATAGCTCACCCTGTAAATTATCAGATTCATATCGAACAAAAAGAGGATAGTATCAGATCAAATCCATTTTGGTTATTCTCATAATTGAATCTCTTCGATTGATTATATAACGTTCATTAAAACTGCGTGAAGTGTCATAATATTATTACCGGGAAAATACTATTTTCGCCAATATTATCTATGAACGATGCTGTTATCGTAAACTTCACAGATAATTCGTTTATGATGTTGTTATCTTTCAAGATTTTAGAACAAACAACGTCCAAGATTATCTCTTTCGATTCTGTACACTTCTATTGTTTTACGAACCTTTGATATCGAAGCTGCTCTCTTGATACAGATAATAATCTTCACACGCGACATTACAGGGCGACTCAGGAGGACCTTTGGTACTTAATGGCGTTCAAATTGGTATCGTATCCTGGGGTGCTAACGAATGTGCCAGACAAGGATATCCTGGAGTATACACGCGAGTGTCCGAGGTACGATCTTGGATAGACGCGAAGCAAAAGGAAAAATGAATATCTTGCTGCACATACCTCGGGCGTAGATTAATTTTTCCTCGTTGGTCGTAAGCACGCTTCATCCGACAGAAACAAAACGCCGATAAAAAACGGAGCTATTATTTTTTCGTGCAGAAACTTCCAGCCTCGCGTTACAGATTCATATTTTTATACAGGAAAAAAAGAATGAGAGAGATCCTAAATAAACTTGATTAAAAATGTATCTGCGAGAAATATGTTTCATATTTCCTAGTTTTAACACGTTCGCCGCCTATCCGGTTACCGTAGAAATCAAATAAAATTGAAGCGATTCATTTAGTGAGACAAGAATCGAGAAATCAAGATTTATGATGTTAATTATTAGGCTGCGCATTTTATGCATTTCTGACATAAATCACTATAATAGATAGATGGTTTCGACGCACAGGTTCGATCAAAAATAATTAAATAAATATTTTAAATACGGTTATTTTTGCAATGTTACATTTTGTTTCAGACGCAAAAATCTCTTGAAAATGATCCTCATCAGGATCGAAACGTCGGGATTTCAACTTGCAAATTTGTTATAAATCATGGAATTTTTAGTTTATTTTTGATCGAACCTGTGCGCCGAAACCATGTAGGGTAACTGCACCAGTGAATGAACATTTAAGAAATTGTTCAGGAAAATATTTTATTTAAAAAAAAACTATGTGAATTAAAGGAATCTCATATATGCCAAATAGCTCCCTATACTTCATTTGTCAAAAATAAATGAACACAAATACAATGAAATTATTATTATTCTTCTTTATTAAACGTTAAATCAAAAATATGAAAAATACCAGTGAATGAACACTACATTCTAGTAATTGAATAATGCTAGTCCAATCAATGAACAAAATTACTAAACAATATTCTCCTATTTATTTAACTCTTTAATCACAATTTTATCGCTAGTATGCCGTCCGGGTTAAAATTTGTTGAAATATACAAAAGCGTTCATTTACTGGTGCCCGTTCATTCACTGGTGCAGTTACCCTATCTATTATCAATTCTTTTCGATTGCAAAACTATCTCAATATATAAATCACTATACGACATGTGGAAATTATATGTACAGTTATTATTAAAGATTTCAATCCTATTGTAGATTCTAAATAAAGGTAGGCTAATTAAAATTAAGTTTTACTGAAATTAATTAATTTCGAATCTAAGAAATGGTAATTGGTGATATTAACACCCGATTCGTTTTAAATTGAAGAATTAATCCAGGCGAACCACCGCGGACCGAAATTATCACGGCGTGTCAAATAAATTGGGCACCGAAAGTACAAATGTAACACTTGACCGAGTGCGGTGCCAATCAATTATCGAAGAAACTCTTCCGCAAGTGTTCCGGAACAATTAATGGTTCTTGCGCGAAGAGAAATACGATGATTAACCAATTCACTTTCTATCTAGCCGAGGATTGTGTTCAGAGACCGTGCTACCGTTCGGTTTCCTAGAAGAGCTGCGCAATTTTAAATGTCATTGAAGCATATCGACGATTTCGACTTGCGACAGTATCTCGATGGCGGTTCTGCTTAAAATACCACAGAAAATTGGTTCGGCTTAATATTTTGCTTGCACTTTACGAAACGTTGCTTTCTGCAAACATTTTAATTATTAATAATTAGCGTAAACGCTTCCGCACACTTACAGTGGCGGATAGAGAGGAAAGTTTAAAATTAGATACGATATACAGGGTGTCCCAAAATTCCTTCAACATCCGGAAATGGGAGGTTCCTGAGATCATTTGAAGCGATATTTTCCTTTGCAAAAATAGTGTACGCAGCTTTGTTTAGGAGTTATTACCGAAAAACAAGGACCAATCACAGTGCGTCTACAGCGGATTGATTCTGGCTCGATCAACGGCAACACCGCGCTAAGTGGGACCTGTCCGTACGTCGGAATCTGTTCGCTGTAGCCGCGCTTTGATTGGTCCGTATTTTTCGTTAATAACTTCTAAGCAAAGCCGCGGACGACATTTTTGCAAAGAGAAATGTTTCTACAAATGATCTAAGGAACCATCCATTTCCGGATGCTGAAGGAATTTTGGGACACCCTGTATATTAGATTGGATATATGAGTATTGATATCCCATTACGTAAGCATTCACGGTGAATTTAGTATTTTCATCCTTTTTTACGTTTATGCCCTCAAATGACCTTGGATTACCTTGAACTACGATGTCATTGAAATTTAGAGGATAACTAGGGATTATTGAATTGAATCCTCAAATAAATTTAGAAGACTGAAATTAACTACTTAATTTTATTTGTAACTTATAACATTAAAATAAATTATTTTAAAGTAACAATTTTAAATCTTAACACTACGAACTTCTCCAATGAATTCAATTTATCGATTAAACATTTTAAAAAACTTTTTCAAACATTTGTTTTTAAAACAAAATAATTTAAAAAGCAACTTCACAATAATGAGAAAGTTCACATGACTGAAGGTAGCTACAGTTGCTACAAGCAACTTCACAATAGTGAGAAAGTTCACATGACTGAAAGTAGCTACAGTTGCTACAGAAATTGTATCTAGGACTACAACCGTAGCATGCGAAAATATTTGGTTCCATTTAAAAAACACTAGGTTGACCTTCAGATCTCCTATGCACCGCCACCTGAAAAGAATTATGTACACTGTACACCACGCGAAGGGCCTCTCAAAACCAGACAACTTTTGTCTGAAACATTTGTTACTCTATTTCAAAAAATGTAGAAGATATTCAGGTGGCATGTCGTAAGTAACCAACACTGTAAGGATGTAGATGTGTACTACCAAAGAAAGTGTTCATTTAAAAATACTTTGGAACACATTAAACTAGAATTAAAATAGAATTGAAATTCAAGGTCAAATATTTGTATGTTTGTATCGCATTCTCACCGTGGAGACCAAAAGTTGTTTTTTTGTTTCTCACAAGTTTGAGCAGACTGCGACACATTAAAAAATTGACCTTGAAATTCAAGATCAAATTTTACGACAATTTTTTTTAGCGGCAAAACTTACGTTTATGGGAGGCAGCTGCGAAGACCTTGACATTGACATATGTTATCCAGGACAACGTTCTGAACAACTTTTGTCATTACAACTACTAGGCGCTCGCTCTTAGTTTTCGAGATATTTGCGAAAAACTATTGTTAATACTGTATTGAATTTTACGTATTCAAGGTTGCCATAGTTTCGAATTAGCTACACCTTAGATAAATAAACATAGAAGAACGTAGATAGTTTTCGAAATATTCACAATTTCGTATGTGTGGTAGGGCCGGCTTGACGTCCGGCCGTCTCCCCCCCCTCCCCCACCGCCACCTAACCCTAACTAATTCTGATTGCATGATCTTTCCATTACTAGTTCAAATTCTGTATGAACGCTACATAGAATGCAAAAATTATACGATGAGAATTAGTTAGGGTTGGTAATTGTTTTATTTTTTCTCGATCGCATTATTAGATAATTGGAATTTTTCGCGGCGCACAGGTTCGATTATTATTTTTGTACTAGCTGTACTGGTAGCAAATATGTAAGAATTATCATACGTGTGCTATCCAAATGGTAGAGGAAAAAGGAAAAGTGGTGTTTTACCCCGCTAGGGGGTCTAGGACGAAACACTACCTTTCGTTTTTCCTCTACCATTTGGATAACACACGTATGATAATTCTTACATATTTGCTTCAAGTAGAGCTGGTACAAAAATCATGTGCGTGGAAACCACGCGCGATAGAAGTGAAACTTATTGCTTATTAGGTATAATAATTTATCTGTATCTATACTTAATAAGCAATAAGTTTCACTTCTGCCGCGCGTGGTTTCCACGCACATGATTTTTTTAGCTACTAGCTTTTGGAAATGGGTTACGCAAAATAAACTAAACTCAGTATTCAATTAAATTTTAATTTATTGATCAATTAAATGGAGCAAGGGAGGACGTCGTATCGTAATGAAAACCATACACGAAGTGAAGAGACGCCGCCGAATTATAAAACAAATGAGAACAACTACTGTTCACTTGTTATAAAAAGAACGCAGGTCTGTGGGTTCATTACATCACGTTTATCACCTGTTTACAGTGATTCTATTATTTTTAACAAAATTTATTTTTGCCTTTCGGCTAACGCAATGTTACCGATAATCCAACACTAGCAATAGCTAATAAGCTATATGTCTCTGTAAAATAAAATATTTATTTAATTTTAAAGCAGTTGCACGTGGTGTCGTAACATAACCATGTATTTCTAACCATTTCGTTTGGTACTACTACCAAAATCTTCGCTGACATTCTAAAATCATTGGTTGTCCAAGCGGTTAAGGAGTTGGACTACCAATCGGTAGATCTGGGTTCGAATCCCGTCGGGGTAAGAAATTATTTTTCTCCGTTCATTTTCAGTTTAAATTTTCGCGCCACTCGACATTCGACTTCCGTCACATCGCCTTCCGTTACATCAGAAAATTGTTACCCTCAGCAAAAAAGTTTCACTTCAAAAATAATGATCGAACCTGTGCGCCGCGAAAAATTCCAATTAGTTAGGGTTAGGCAGTGGGGGGGGCGGAGAGAAGTAGTCTTTCAGAATTGAAAGCTCACTCTATATAGAATGACTGTTCTGCTCTCCACAATGTGTTTATAAACAGAAAATAAACAAATGCAGCTCCGGAACAGGCTTACGTTGCCACAGAGCATACAAGAATACATAAAATTCAATACAGTATTAACAATAGTTTTTTGCAAATATCTCGAAAGCTAAGAGCGAGCGCCGAGTAGTTGTAATGACAAAAGTTGTTCAGAATGTTGTCCTTGATAACATATGTGAAGGTCAAGGTCATCGGAACTGGCTCCCCTAAACGTAAAGTTTACCCTTTTAGCAAATCTCCACCGACGGGTGTGCAACCATCTGCCAAAACCATGACACTAAATTTTGTTACACTCTGTACAATAATGGGATTTTACCTGCGGATAAATTGCAGTGTCTTTAGTCAAACGGATTTTCAAAAACGCAGGCAGAATGTTGATAGGATCTTCCCGAGCGTGGACAGTGAAGAGCATGCTCGTCGACACTTTCATACCCTGAAGTGTTCTACCGTGCACGGTACCTCTTTTTGAAACGATCGGCCAACACAGAGGGCATATGTACATTTGAACAAAAAACATGTCCACGGCACGACACGATTACACGATCGAGGTAACAGCCGGGTACGACGAGAGAGGCCGAGGTTGAAGGAAAGAGAAGGAGAAAGAGTGGTGCAAAGAGAGGGAGGGAGTGACACGTACACAGCGGGGGCTTGGTGAAAGAACTACCTGTTCGGTATGAAGCTCGCTAATGAAAAGTCCCCTCGACTGTACGTATGCACAGAGTTGAGTACACAGGGCAGAGAGGAAACACTTGAACCGATACGCGGTGTGCATTCTCACCTCTTCTGGGCTTAGACGTGGTACGTCATCGAATTATTTGTTCGAAATTATTAATTTTACAGCTGTCGCGTACGTGCCTGAGTTCCCAGTCGATTTTGCAGCTCTGCACAGGTGGCCGACTCGTAAAGGACGACGCGAACGAACGTCGCTATTGTACGTGCCGTCGTTGATCGGCGTCTTCGTCTTCTAAAGAGACCTGGCATCGATTCCGAACGCAGTTTACTTCGCTCCTTCGGGATCGTAACAACCACGGCCCAGGGTAAGGAAAATAACTGGACGTGCCAACCATCTCCGTTACTCTCGATTTTATGGAAAAAATAGAGTTGGGCATTAATCGATTAAAATTTTAATCAAGATTGACTGATTAATATGTACGATTGAAACAGGTAATCATTGAAAAGTGGTCGATTGATTCAATCGATTGAAGAAGTTAATCGTGAATAGTTGGTTAAAAAGGAAATCATCGAAAAATCGGAGACTGATTGAATCAATTGTTGAAGTAAATCGCCACACGGTCTATCCATAAATTTTATTAATTGGGGAGAGAGATACAGAAAGCGGAGATGGAGAATTAACAGAAATACAGGCTCTTCAGGCTACTACTAGTCAGCATTTTTTGTAAATAGTAAATATTAGAGAAAAATGATAGAGGAAAATGTAGTACTGGTTTTTATGCGCAACACAATGACTATGCATTTTTGTTTTGTTTACATTATTTCGATAGAAATGAAGGTGACCTTCAATTTTTTTAATGGAATGCTATACATTTTTTGTGTCGTATGAAAGCGTGTGTCCAGACGAATTCATCCATCTACTACGCAATGACCTTCAAGGTCATGCAAGGTCAGAAATGGAAGAAAGGAACAGCTATTTCAATACCTCGTTAATTATTAGATTTATAATATACGATAATCAATACTTTTTTACGCAGAATTTTGTGCTTCATCCGAGTTCGAGTAAAAATATTGGGCATTCTTTTTAAAAAAGACTAAAGGTGACCTTCATATGTCCTTGACCAGTCACTTACAAAAAAGCTACTAACATCGGTTTAATGCTCCCGAAACCAAGCAAGTTCCTACCGATGCATTTTTTCCGAACAATAATAGCAGTCGATTTATTCAGGCGGCCTGTTTTAAGTCGCTCACCCTGTATAATAATATTGTCAATGTTTTCAATTAGCGTTTCCATGGATCAACTAGAAGAGTTAAAATAAATTTTTAGAATAATAGTATTCGATATGGGCGAAACTTCCGTTTCTAGCAAAAATCAGAATTCGATGAAATTTTAAAAATAGGTTCATTTTTTACTAAAATGGCGATTTCCAGAAGGATTTCTCCCGTTTCGAAAAAAAATTTTTTATCATTTCAATGTTGCGCTCTAGCTTACCGACTACTGACTTACCGACTTTGTACTTTATGTTTCTGCTGTGCGCATGCGTCTGTGTGATGTGAGATTTTGTCAAATGCTTTTAGAGTTGTATAAGTCGTATAGGTTAACAATCTTCGTGTTGAAAATAAACAGGCGCATCTTTTTTTTGTTCCCAAAATTTTTTTGTATGACCTTCGAATCTTGGTTTTTTCTGGATTGGACTGTAGCTATCTGAACGGTTCCAGGATGCGTGACTTCAATGGATGATATTTTCTTGGAATAAACGTGCTAAAAAAAACAAAAATATTTTGTTAACAAAAAAGATGCCCCTATTTATTTTAAACCAAACAAAGGAAAAATCATCAAGATTCATCACTGGAGTCCCGAGATATTCAAGTTTATGTGAACTAAAAAATTATGGTTTTTTGCAATTTTCTAGAAATCAAGGCCGAAACAAAAAAAGTGGCAGGGGTAAAACTTGTTCCATTTGGTATTCTTTATAGCTGGTTTACGTTTGTCCGTTTAAAAACGGATGACCCTGTATATACATATATATGCAACATGTACCAATGGAGGTGCATTTCACGGTAGCGGAGTATTCGATGCATGACTTGGTCTTTCAAGTGAAGCTATACTATTATTTACACTCAAGCGAGCATAACAAAGTGTCATTAAACTGTTCAGTACTAATAAGTACACTAGATCTTCCCATAAAAAAAATTTCCTATCTGAATTGCAACAAACTGAAGTGAAATAGAAAATTTTCTTTCTTCATATGTTTAACAGGGTTTCTAAATTCTTCTAATATTTTTACTGCTTTAAACTAGAAATGCTTAAATCTTCTGTACACTAAAATTTTAGTTCCTTGGGTCATTTCCAAAAAAATGTAGAGATGATACACGGAATATAAATGAAAGCGAATCCTGCCCCATTGAACCGTAATATTGCGTTAAGCGATAATCTGGACTCTACCATGTTTAAAACAATCGCTCAAAAACTGGGAAAGTTAAATTATAAATTTCAACGCCAATCTCTCCTGATTCTCTGGGCCTATGTTCACTAATAATTCTTTAGGGGTCTAGCAATTTAATTAAGGATGTTCTGGAGCTATATAAAAACGCAACAAAATTTTTGAGAATTTGACAAGATATAATTCTTACTAAATTAATGCGATTACCAAAGTTTGAGTTAGATTCACTACACAGTTTAATATTTATAGCAACTTAAAGTTTGCACATTTTAACACGTCTTCTTATGGAGATTTTATAAAATTCCACTTCGAACCCTATTTAAACCTTGAAAACCCGCAACTAGAAACTCCAGATTTTTATTTTATATAGTAAAAATTATGTATTTAATTATGCTCAAAATTTATTAGGATTTACTAAACAGTTACAGAGCAAAAACTTATAAACTGTTACGAAACTTCAAATTTATCGTGTTGTCATCTCACATGTACAATTATTCACAAAATTCGTTTACAATATTTTATAATATGGAAACAATTTGATTAAAAAATAAATATAACATGAAATTCACTAGTTAAACGAAAGCTTTTTAAATTGATCTATTTTTTTAATGCAAAATATACTCGTGAATGGCTTTCATTGCCAATATATTGATGGATTTCGAATTTGTTGTACTTTTGTCTCCCATTGTACCTCCAGAACATCCTTAAAGAACATGAAAAACACATTGCAGTATTTCATGTAGATACGTCAGCCAATATGCAGCCAAACTTCTAAAAATTATTTCGTTTGCATAAAATAATTAGAAAGTATTTAGCGAAAGCGATTAAATGTTTCGTGAATTATTACAGAGTGATTTTAAGTGGTTTCAAGTATTGATTATGTCCACCTAATTTTTTTCATGATTAAAAAATGCCTTCTTTACTTTTGCATGTAACCTTGTAAATTATAATTTATGGAAAATCTTTTTTGCATATCGTTTCAATGCTTCTAATCGATTATAAAAAATCACGTCGTTTGGTACAATTATAGAAAAGTGATTCTATTTCAAAGGACGAACGAATACAATTTCACTCACTGTATACCTGCCTATTCGATAAAACAGCCAAGGTGTTCCGTTAAAGTACAAGATTTCGAGTACAGACTGTTCCAACGTGGAACAAATCTGGAAAACCCTGTTTTCAGGGATCGACGCGGTCGTTTCAATATTTAATCGTGAAAAGTTTTCTCTTCTTTTTCGTAATTAGGTACATTGAAAGCCGAATCGCGTTAGAGACACGCTTAATGGCTTCGTACTAAATGAATGGTGTAAGCGTCCGGTGGCGGTGCGGCGCTGAAATTTTATTTCAGTCCTTCTCCTTTTTGCGTAATCGATGCGGAATCTAGGTCGGCAGCGGTCCGAGACTTTCGTGGATCGGAAATTTTTCGTCGTGTCCAAGTAAATTGATACGAACGACAATTAACCCGAATATCGAAATAAAAGAAGGGCGAGCCAGATGGCGGCGAGGTAGTTTCTTCGACAAGTTCCCGCCATGTATACCTTCCTCGTGTTTCTGTGGTTGCAGCTCGCGCCAGTCGTGTTGTCGCAGCTCTTTTACCTGCAACGTAAGTACGCTCAATCTCCATAAAGTGCATCAACCTGTGTAAAAAAGAGTGGAACCACTCGCGATAAAAAAGAAAAGAAAAAACAACACGAAAATATCACGCGAACCGTTCCCCACCTCTCAAAACGTTTCTCACGTGTTGCAAATTAACGCGCACTGTTCGTTGTTCGCACGCGTTGCTGGCAATTATTAATTGTTTTAACGACACTCCGATCTGTTGCGACAGGTACGTTCACTTTATATTGTTCAGCAATTTTTTCGAGGGTGTATTGCTCACTCTAGTTTTCGTTCCGGTCGAGTCGACGTCGCGTCGTAAAACCTCGAGCACCTCTTTCCCACTGGTCCAATTGTTCTCGATTTAAGGGAGCCCATTAAGTCCCATCGAAACACATCGCCGACGCTACGCTCTAATTAGAATGTCTTCAATAGCCATGCAAGAGGAAACGGTAACTCAACTATTGATTCTTTCAGTCGGTGACGAGGGTCGTATTGTTGGAGGCGAACCAGCAAGTATCGATGATCATCCGTACCAGGTGAGTGTTGCGATCCTAAAACTACCGAAGACGAGTCGATCCAGATTTTGCTACATCAAATACAAATATCTAGTTTCTCTGAAATGCTCATTATTTATCATTGGGCCGTGAACAGAGTTGAGCAACATTTTTATTTGAATGAAATTTCTGCCCAACTCTAGCTGCGAAGTTTTATGCGCAATAAAAATTGTCTGCACTTGTTGCAGGACACTTTTATATCCAGATTTATTTCTTTTCTGGAAAACTTTAGGGAGTTCCAGGCTTAGGCATTACCAAAATAAATTATTCGAAAAATGATCATTCAGATACCTTATCTTATTCAGATATCTTATCTGACTACATATCGTTTGCAATAGTCATGCATTAGATTGGATCAGAGTTGGGCATTAATTTAACATTTTAACCAAGATCGATTGATGTGTACGATTAAAAAAGGTAATCGTTGAAAAGTTGTAAATCGCCCATTCGAGAAAACTTGATTATATGGATGTGTAGAGTGCCCTCTATCTTTTGAATCTAACCTAAATTTTCACACACGAATCATGCAGTTTTAGAAAAGACAATGTTTTTCGGAAACGTTGCGTGATAGAGCAATCCTGGGGAGGTGATCATGTTGTTACGCAACAATGTGACAGTCACAACTTGGCCCACTTGATACATGTGGAAATTTACAACAATATTTTAATTAACGGTATAAAGTAACTAATAAACCCCATACATCTTGTTTTTAAGTGTTATTTCATCGATAAGGATAAAAGAATCAGTAACATCGATATTAAATAATCGAAATAGACCCAAAAGTAAGAATCGAATAATATTTACTTAACTGGTACGTAGAGAAGAGTTGTCAAAATCGTACTATCTAAGGTATTTTCTCTATATCTAATAAACAATACACATTTTTACTAAAATCATTCGCTATTATACATTGATCTTTGCAGAAACCTTCTAAATAAACATGCTACGGTATAAAATAAAATTCTAAGAGTGATTTGAGTAATTTTAGAAGACATTGCAAAATTATGATTTGGGACACTTGAGTATTTCCAAAATCGTAGTTACCTTATGTGGTAATACATTTTGTTTTAAAAGTATAATTTTTAATAATTAACTTCCCGATTCATAGGGAAGTTATGGTAATTACCCCGAAAATCGAAAATCGAATTTTTAACAGATCTTCACGTTTCATGGTCATTGGATTCATTTTAGACTATTTTTATCAAAATGTCGGTATATGTGTGTGTGTGTGTGTGTGTGTGCGCGCGTGTGTGTGTGTGTGTGTGTGTGCGTATGTCCGTTTCTATGGTATAAAATTTTTCGTTAACGTTTTCAGAAAAAGTAATAACGCGATCAGAATAATGAATGGTGCATTGGAAGTGCCCCGCTGCAACTTAGAGCTGATAAGATTTTGGTCAAGTTTGGTCAAGTAGTTTTTTAGTTTTTTAGTTTTTTTAAAAAAAAATTTTTTTTTTCTTGAAAAATTCAAATGACTACATACGTCATGTGGTTGGGCATACTCTATATGCCCAATACAGTGTTATAATCACTTTCCCTGAATTCATATAATCTTCTTAAAACGTACGAATCGCAAAATAAAAACTAGCTGGTTATTGTTGCTCGCTCGCTTCGCGAGCTCGCGGGTAGGACTGCTCTTGCGAGAGGGTTAGTGGTACGCATTGTTAGTGGGGCATACAGCTATTAATGTTTTTTTACCCCGAAAATCGAAAATCGATTTTTTAGCAGATCTTCACGTTTCATGGTCATTGGAGTCATTTTAGACTATTCTTATCAAAATGTTTGTGTGTGTGTGTGTGTGTGTGCGCGCGCGTATGGCCGTTTTTATGTTATCAAATTTTTCGTTAACGTTTTCTGAAAATGTAACAATGCGATCAGAATGATGAATGATGCAATCGATGTGCCCCGTCGTAACTTAGAGCTCATTAGATTTTGGTCCATATTGGTCAAGTAGTTTTTTAGATTTTTTCGTTTTTTTCGAAAGAAGTTCATTCAAAAATGCAGTTTATACGAGAGGATGGAAATTTTCCACCGAATAAACAAACGTTATTATATATATTTCATTTTTTTTTAAATTATGCAGTTAATGCTAATGTTACCGCTTACAACTAACGAATCGGGAAGTTCTTTGTGTGGCTCGTGGAGAGTCACACACAAAATTTAAAAAAAACTATTAATAGCTGTATGCCTAACTAGCAATGCGTACCACTAACCCTTTCGCAAGAGCAGTCCTACCCGCGAGCTCGCGAAGCGAGCGAGCAACAATAACCAGCTAGTTTATTTTTTGTATTATATTGGAACACAGAAGTATAAAAACAAATAAACATAATAATTTGGTATAAAAACTATGAAACATAACAAATTGAAACAATAAACTCTTAGAAAACTTGATTATATGGATGTGTAGAGTGCCCTCTATCTTTTGAATCTAACCTAAACTTTCTCACACGAATCATGCAGTTTTAGAAACGACAATGTTTTTCGGAAACGTTGCGTGATAGAGCAATCCTGCTTTCGGATTTGGTTTTAGAATGCTAGACTCTATAAGAATCACCTAACAGATATCGCAAATTTGGTGTTTTAGAATGTAATCAGTTTACCTTTCAAAAAAATCCCCGGTCTACGCGCAGAAAAAATGCAAATCCGTGCTTAACACGTCTGCGCTGATTATACGGGGAAACATTGTGAATTTCGCGGCTGTCGGAACCGATGATTCGCAAAATTGATACAGTGACGAAATTTATAGGTGTCCCTCCGATATAACAATCGTCACGTATGCGGTGGCGCTATCATTAGCGAGGAATGGGTCGTTACAGCCGCACACTGTGTCCAGAGGTACGCATACTTTTTCCTGAACTGTGCATGGAATTTTTTAACGACACTTAGCCAAATTTATGAATCGTGTTATTCAGCGTGTAACGGAAATTTATTGTTGCCGTGGACATCACGGACAAATAGACAACTTGACGCTAACGACAAGTCCAGTTATCCGAGACGTGACAAATTTAAATTCACGAATTTTGATCTTCCGGCTGGCACCAATCATTATTTTTCAAAATTTCATAGAACGTCTAATCAACAATGCTAAACAACAGAATGGGCATACAGTAAATCCTCTATAGTCGCAAAAGGTCATACTCGTTGAAGGCAGAAAAAATATCCCCTCCACTGTAGTAATAAAATCTCGGCTCGTTATGAACGATATATTGGTGTGAACGACTACTAATCGAATTACAAAACATCTCTATTTTTCATTATTTTTTTATGGGACTTTCAACAATATATTTGTGGTATTTTTCTAATTAAAATGACACTAAATACGATATAATTTCAACTGTATTTAGTGGTTTAATCGACGATGAAAGTTTCCGGAGGAAGAACAGCGTATGGGAAACAAAGAGACGCGGTGAGTCGGACTCTCTTTACACACGCTGTCCTTCTCTACGTTCGGCTCGGTCTTTGATGCTTAAAAAAATAGTGTCTGTCAACGAAGTGTGCAAACGAACCTCCCCGAAGCTCTTGCGGCTATAAAGGATTTACTGTAATCCAATTTTTATGTTCAGAACTATTATTTTACTCGTCGCGAGGGTTGAAAGTGCAGAAGGAACCATGGGTCGCAATTCGACGGAGACGATTAAAATACGATGCAATTAAAAATACATTGTTGACCACTTGACCTTAAAATTCAAGGTCAATTTTGCGGCACTTTTCGTAGTTCAATTTCAACTAAATCGAGGGTGTAGAATCAGCCTATGGTACCCGCCACATATATTGCTTTACACCCTGTATGTACATGTACTATTATGGAGGCGTTGTTCACTAAATATCTATACTCATCAAATTGATACTAATTATTACTGCTAATCCCTTAATACTTACTACTAATGCTAATCACTTGATACTAATTATTACTTAATACTTACTACTAATGCTAATCACTTGATACTAATTATTACTTAATACTTACTACTAATGCTAATCACTTGATACTAATTATTACTTAATACTTACTACTAATGCTAATCACGTGATACTAATTATTACTTAAGACTTACTACTAATGCTAATCACTTGATACTAATTATTACTTAATACTTACTACTAATGCTAATCACTTGATACTAATTATTACTATGTACTTTTTTCTTGGTTTCGGGAGGTAGAAAACTCCCGAAACTAATTATTACTACTAATCATGTAATACTAATCATCACTACACTGATCATTAGTCTTATACTAATTAGTGTTATACTAATACTGTTATACTAATATTACTACTGATACTAATGATAATACAAAATCTGTAGATGGTTGTTCATTCAAAATGGTGAATGAATCATTAATTCTGTACATATACCAGGTCATTACCTCGTAAATGTGTAGTCTTGTTTTATAAACTTTTTACTTTAAAGTTCTTCACTCATAAATGTTAAGTGGCGTAAGATTCCATATTTTTCTGAACTTTTTAATAAAAATATAAATATAAAATATATATTTTTTATTTAATATATTTTAAATAATAAATATTTTATATAATATATTTTAAATAATAAATATTTTATATAATATATTTTAAATAATAAATATTTTATATAATATATTTTAAATAATAAATATAAAACAATTTAATCAAAAATATCCTGATAAAGTTTGGAACTTCAAACCTGAAAACCCTTTATATGCAGGCATGTTAAAAACTACAATACAATAATAACGACATCGAAAAATCGTTTCTATCAATTTGTACTACAAAACTGGAGAAACTCTAAGATGTATTATATTTTGTTACGAAATGTACATTTTATAATAGTCTACAATACGAAATAATAACAAATATAAAAAATATCAATTACTTCGTGGCCCTCATATATAGCAATCAGTATCAACCGTAATGCATAGAAAGTGATGGAGATTATTTTTTATTGCAGAGTGTATTTTTATTATTCGTAAGTACTCCACAAGTTCAATAAGAACGGGCTACAAAATAATTTCTACGTCTGATATTATACTGTTGTGCAAATAATTAATTTCTTATGTGAATAATTTTAATTGAACGAACATAACAACTCCATATTTTCAAATTTTTTAATTGTTTTGTATGTTTAGACTACACATTTTTGCCATGAGTGCAAAAAATTCGTTATCTTGTAATAAAATTTCGAACGATTTAAAACAAAACCATTTTTACCATTGGAAAATCTTGATACGGAAAACATATAAAATGTATTTTTTCCACAAAAGTGGACTTCACATACTCTGGCCCCGAGATTCATATTTTATATTTGCTATTTTTGCATCTTTTGGGTCTCGAATTAATTTCCACGATATTTTATTAATATTTTTCTACAGTATTCCACAACTCCCGTTCTGTAATATTTTTCCGTTTCAGAGCCTTCACTCCATTAATTTCAATAAAGGCTGGTACTTCTAACCTGAAGGAGGATGGGATAGTCGTTGACGCTCGAGAAATCATTACCCATGGGATGTACGATCCTCGGAGCTCGGATTATGATATAGCTGTAATTCGGGTGAGTGGCATTCACACTTTAGATCCGAGTCGAGAAGTAGGACATCACGTTTTTGGATTCGCTTTAACAAACATTTCGGCAGATTTATGCACGAATTCGATTTGCAGAATTTGGGAACATTTAATGCGCTTATTAAAGTAAACCACTGGTGAAAATAACCAGTTCCATATTTAACATTCTAGAATTATTGGAATAATAAAAATGGTTTCATAAGAAATGATTATATGTATAGATTTTTAGTAGATCACATATTACAACAGGTGCCGCACAAAGTCTAAATAAAATCAATTTTGTCATTTTTATAAAGAAACGTGTACCAGCTATTTTTAAGACTCGGTAGGTTTAGTGTTAAAGTGAACCAACATTGTTCTGTCTCTAAAAATATCTTAAGAAGTGTATTCAGAATTCGTAGCCTGTCCCAATTTATGGGGAGAACCTGGAATATCCTTCAGGACCCAGAGAGGAGGTGTCACATCGACCATTTCGAAAGTCTTAAAAATGTTTGGATTCTTGATCAAAACTTTCAAGAATTTCTGTCTTCGAATATACAGTGACTCACACTAATATTCGGACACTCTTAAAAAGACGATAACTGTTTCAATTTGTACTATACGATTTGAACATTTTTTTAGAAGCTAGAGCAATTAGTTTCCCACAGGATGCGAAAAAAGAACTTTCTATGAGGAAAAAAGAATCTTTTTTTATGAGGACCTACGTTGAAAATTTAAAAAATACGTTTTATAGACTTGTGTCAATTAAACATATTCTGAAAATTTGGTCAAAATCGGTCGACGTTGCAATGAGCTACAAACGTTTAAATATGTTAAAAATTGCAGATTTTCACGATTTTCAACCTATAACTGCAGATTCTTACATCTTTCAATGCCTGTCGTTTTTTTCACATCAACCGATTTCGATGGAACTTTAGCAGTGCATATAACTGACACAGATCTACAAAACGTATTTTTTAAATTTTCAATATAGGTCCACATAAAAAAGTTGTAAAATGCAACTTTTAGAATTTTTATTTTATAATTCAGAGGAATTGCGATTTTTCACAACATTTTTTTTCGCTTCCTGTGGCAAACTAATTGCACTAACTTGCCAAAAATATTGAAATCGTATAGTACAATATTAAAAAAGTTATTGTCTTTGTAAGTAGTGTATTGAATGCCCATCACTAGTTGTTACCTTTCGAAATATAACGTATTCCTTAAGAAGGAACAGTATGAAGTTTACTTTAATAAGCACCGCGAGCTTCCACGTACCGTGCTTTTCAAATCCTTTTCGTATATTGTTTTTCAAGCTTCAACATCTGTATGGTCCGATGGTCGTTCGTGCAGAATCTGATCTTTTCTTCTGGGTCAGATCGAGTCCGGTACTGTTTGCAAAATCGCAAAGAAAATATAGGATCCCTGATATTGTGCTGACAATATCGTGTTATTGAGACGCTCGGATAGCTAAGCAAATATTGGAACGTTCTGTCCAGTTTCAAAATTTATGTTAAATAGATATTTCATTTATCAGTTCATTATTGTATGATCTTATATTCTTGTTTATTTTATAACCATCTTCTTATAGTCTACGAAGCTTCATAAAATAAGATACAGCTCTATCGCATACATCATTTCTTATAATTTGTTGATATTTATTTTTAAACCTACATACATTTAAACAGTATTTCAAATTGATATGTAGTTCTTGATATAACGTCTTTCCTGTAAACACAATATGATTGATGAACGTTTATAGATTAATTTTGGTTTTCTGTGTATGTTTTATTGTAATGAGAACGGTTTTAATAACTTTGTGAAATTACAATTAAGTAACACTTTCTACCAGAGTTGTGCATCATTCGAATTGTTCACAATAAATATTTATCTAAAATAATTATTCGAATACATTCTTTTTGTACGAATAAAATACTCGAATAATTAAATATTTATTATTTGTTTCAAACAAATAATTAGTCGAATACATTCTTTTTGTACGAATAAAATACTCGAATAATTAAATATTTATTATTTGTTCCAAATAAATATTTATCTAAAATAATTATTCGAATAGATTCTTTTTGTACGAATAAAATACTCGAATAATTAAATATTAATTATTTGTAACAAGTTATTCTCTCTATTTAATCGAATAATTCAACATTATATAATCCAATAACACATCATTATTTAGTCAAATATTGATTAAACACAAAATTATTCGAATCATGCAAATAATTGTAAACCGTTTTTGTTTTTACGTAATTTCATGAGAATAATTCAGATCAATTTCAACTAATTTCTGCATGAATAACATTATTAGGATAAATTTTTATTTGATTGGATATTTGTTCCATAGTGGCAAATCAAATTTTATTCGTTAATCCTTTTATTCGTCATTCGAATAAAATTTTGCACAACTCTGCTTTGTACTCATAAAAATCCATAAATGAAGTTGCATTTAGAACTAAATAGTGTGGGTCATGTAATGGAGGAATATACATATTCTGTATAATGGGAAAGTAACGATTTTGATAAAGGTCACTTTTTAAAAATCTAGTCCAAGAATACTGATTATAGGGTATACATTTTCCAAAAATTTCCTTTATCTTCTTCTGTTGGTAAACGCTTTTGTTCTTTTACTAAATTTAAAACAATGCACCGTGAAAATTTATTTTTAAATCTGGGCAAATAATTTCGCTTCCTATTTCTGAGATAAATTGCATCGAAGGTATTAACCCTTCCCAAATCGAATAGCGGCTTTTAGGCGCCAATCAAAATGATCTATTAAATTACAATAGTTAGTTACATACGTTATAACCAAGTCTAAGCCAGGTAGTCGCTAATGACTTTGCAGTGAATAAAAATAAACAAAAAATAAACTATTTGTTATTGAAAAATAAACTATTAATAAAAAAAATTACCACATCAGAATTAGAACCAATCTTCGCATTACTAAACTTTATATCTAAAAAACTATTAGAACTATGGTATGGGTGAAGACATCATTATCACGTTTTGCCAATAATTATTCATAATAAGGGACTCTTTACTTACTCACGTACGCGTCGCTTCACCTTATTGTTAGTTAGTTGCCGAGTTAACGTAAAATCATTTCTCCTAAATTATTGTTAGTAGAAATTTGAAAATTGTTTCCTATTGAAAAATGCAAATACGTATTCTTGCGTGGAAGTCATATTTTCGCAATTTAAACATTTATCAATGTAAACGTACTACAACATGAAGGTTTCAGTTAAGCTGAAGACGAGGTTTTAATTCGAACTCTATTTCATAACGGAAACTCATGTATTATGAAGTAAAAGTGAGGAAGTATAGAGACATCCGCCTCTGCTCTCCACCATCGTATACTATTCAGATTATCCAAATTAGTGATGAGGTCTTAATGGCGAATTATTCATGTTTTCTTCTCTATGGAATCCTGGATCGTCTAAAATTTTTAGAACCGTTGAAGTTCTTCGATATATGATTTAATGCATTTTTTGTTATTCTTTCATAATGTGCAGGAAAACCATCCTGTTGGAGTCATATTATTTGTCGAATATGCGATGACAAATCGTGTAAAAATGATCATAATGTATTTGAATTAGGGAATGCAATCCCGCAGGATCCCGCGTTATTTTTTGATCCCGCATTTCTTAAATAGATGATGCGGAAGCCCGAAAATTTTGCAGGACCATGCACATCATCAAAATTTCGCGAATGACGACGCGCCCGATCAACTATTTCGATGTTTTGTCGAAGATTATATACAGATATATACTTTTTTATGACGAATGTCCAGCTACATCGATTGATATATTAAAAAATACCTCATTCCATTTAAAACTAGTGGGACATACAGCATTTAATTGTTTTTTTTTTAATTTTGTGTGTGACTCTCCACGAGCCACACAAAGAACTTCCCGATTCGTTAGTTGTAAGCGGTAACATTAGCATTCATTGCAAAAAAAATTTTTTTTTAAATAAAAATGAAATATACAGGGTGGGGCATTTTAAACAGGTCACCTGAATAACGCGGCTGCTATTGGTGTTAGGAAGAAATGCATCAGATGGAACTTGTATGGTATCGAGGGGGCATTATTCTGATGTTAGTAGCTTTTTTGTAGGTGGATGCGCAAAGGACATATGAAGGTCAACTTCATTTTTTTTAATGAAATGAGGAATTTTTTAATACCTCAATCGATGCAGCTGGACATTCGTAATAAAAAAGTATTAACCTATGTATGTCGAAAAGTTAATCGTTCAGAAGATATTTCAATATAAAAAACATAAAATACCATTACTGTTGTACTACACTAGTAAGTAAACGCTAACGTCTTAGTGCGGCAGTAATGATATTTTTATATTTTTTACATTGAAATATCTACTGAACGACTAACTTTTCGACATACATAGGTTAGTACTTTTTTATTACGAATGTCCAGCTGCATCGATTGACGTATTAAAAAATACCTCATTCCATTTAAAACTAGCTGGTTATTGTTGCTCGCTCGCTTCGCGAGCTCGCGGATGGTGTTATTGTTGCTCGCTCGCTTCGCGAGCTCGCGGGTAGGACTGCTCTTGCGAGAGGGTTAGTGGTACGCATTGCTAGTGAGGCATACAGCTATTAATGGTTTTTTTTTATTTTGTGTGTGACTCTCCACGAGCCACACAAAGAACTTCCCGATTCGTTAGTTGTAAGCGGTAACATTAGCATTAACTGCATAATTAAAAAAAAAATGAAATATATATAATTACGTTTGTTTATTTGGTGGAAAATTTCCATCCTCTCTTATAAATTGCATTGTTGAATGAACTTCTTTCGAAAAAAACTAAAAAATCTAAAAAACTGCTTGACCAATATGGACCAAAATCTAATCAGCTCTAAGTTACGACGAGGCACATCCATTGCATCATTCATCATTCTGATCGCATTGTTACTTTTTCAGAAAATGTTAACGAAAAATTTGACACACACACACACACACGCACACACGCACGCACGCACGCACGAACGCACACACACACGCACACGCACACGCGCACGCGCACGCACACGCACACGCACACGCAAACACACACACAAACACACACACATACCGACATTTTGATAAGAAGAGTGTAAAATGAATCCAATGACCATGAAACGTGAAGATCTGTTAAAAATTCGATTTTCGATTTTCGGGGTAAAAAAACATTAATAGCTGTATGCCCCACTAGCAATGCGTACCACTAACCCTCTCGAAAGAGCAGTCCTACCCGCGAGCTCGCGAAGCGGGCGAGCAACAATAACCAGCTAGTTTGATTATTGTAAGCGGTAACATTAGCATTAGTTGCATAATTGAAAAAAAAAATTTTTTTTTAATTAAAAAAAATTTTTTTTAACCCTTTGAACTCGAGGCCGTTTTCGCTTGCGCGAACCAGCAACTCGAGACGATTTCGGCCAAATTAGGTGAACATTTTACAGGTACTTCAAAAATATTTAATTTTAAAAAAATTAAAAAAAAAAATTTCACCAGTTTATTCATTTATATGTCGAAAACAACAAATTTTGATAAATATTACACTCTGTAATTAGTTTTGGTGTGATACTTAGTAAAACAATAGCCAAGATGCATCCTTGCCACTTCACATCGGCCGGGCGCCGTATCGGCACCGCTCGAGTTGCTACGTAACATCGGCCGGACGCCGTATCGGCGCCGCTCGTGTTCAAAGGGTTAAATTTAAAAAAATTTTTTTTACATAAAAATGAAATATATATAATTACGTTTGTTTATTCGGTGGAAAATTTCCATCCTCTCGTATAAATTGCATTCTTGAATGAACTTCTTTCGAAAAAAACTAAAAAAACTAAAAAATCTAAAAAACTACTTGACCGATATGGACCAAAATCTAATCAGCTCTAAGTTACGACGGGGCGCATCGATTGCATCATTCATCATTCTGATCGCATTGTTACTTTTTCAGAAAACGTTAACGAAAAATTTGATAACATAAAAACGGCCATACGCACACACACACACACACACACACACACACACACATACTAACAATTTGATAAAAATAGTCTAAAATGACTTCAATAACCATGAAACGTGAAGATCTGCTAAAAAATCGATTTTCGATTTTCGGGGTAATTACAGTAACTTCCCTATGAATCGGGAAGTTAAAAATGAAGTTGACCTTCATATGTCCTTTGCGCGTCCGCCTTCAAAAAAGCTACTAACATCAGAATAATGCCTCCTCGATACCATACAAGTTCCATCTGATACATTTCTTCCTAACACCAATAGCAGCCACGTTATTCAGGTGACCTGTTTAAAATGCCCCACCCTGTATATACCTAATAAATTATATTATATATACCTGGTAAATTTAAATTATCAGAAATACAAGAAACATAAAATTAACGTATTTCCCATCAATCTTATACCTCAATAAACTTATGAGGTAATTAAATGAAATGAACACATCGAATGGTTTGACATAATAATATACATGTGTATGTATGTATAAAATCAATTAAAGAGTGACCTGAATAATAAAGGATATATTTAGAAAAATATATTTACCGACAACATATAATTTTTGCTTGAAGCTCATTACGATCGCTATACATTAAACTGTTAATTCAATTACCGTTTCACAATCAATTCTGCAATGTGCGCAGCCTCTCTGGCATGTTCGCATTCGCGGTCCGGCTCGCCGTTACCTAAAAC
Organism: Lasioglossum villosulum; assembly: GCA_963971365.1. NCBI lineage: Eukaryota > Metazoa > Arthropoda > Insecta > Hymenoptera > Halictidae > Lasioglossum > Lasioglossum villosulum. Next base: position 13,189,722 of record OZ020497.1, read on the forward strand.
CAATTACAATTTCAGTTGAAAAAGCCGCTGGAGTACGGGGGTCGGGTGCGACCGATCCTCCTGGCACCGGTCGCCGATCATTACCAAGCCGGTACCAAGGCGGTGGTGACTGGCTGGGGAGTGTTGAAGAGCAACGGCCAGCTGTCCAACCAGTTACGTAAGGTCGAGGTGCCTCTCGTCTCTAATGCCGAGTGCGCTGAGCTGTACGGGATTCGGCCTATCACAAGGAGAATGATTTGCGCCGGCTATGTAAACCTAGGCGGGAGGGATGCGTGCCAGGTAATTGCCTGCCATTAATTGTCGTTTAAATGGAGATCGTCGGGAGCGAATATGCGCGCACGCGTCACACCCGTGCACGCGCTCGCCTTCCTGAGACTAATATGTTTTTAATCGCACCGCATCGCACCGGCTTCCTGTGTTCCATACGCCATCATCGTCAGCAATATGCCTGTTGCGACAGCCATCGCGAGAACATTATACCTCGGTTGCATTTCCGTGATTTCGTAAGAGAGTAATTATTTATACAGTAATTTCTCGATATATGACCAGAAAACGGAGGTTTTAAATGTCATAGATCGTGAAGGGATATGCTATTCTTTTCTCGGAATCGATCGCGCCGTGACTTCAAAAGAGTGCCGAACATAGAGAAGGATAAAATGATACACGGATTGGATGACCGAGCGTGCCGCCGTCGTCGGCGCAGTTTAAATGCCCGCGTGTGCTCACAATGTAACGGCATTTCAAAATGCTTTATTCATTACATGTTTAATTACATATTTTTCTATGGGAGTTTTACTACCTTATTCCTGGCATTTTTCTGATTACAACTATACCAAACACGATATAATTCCAACTTTATTTAGTGGTTTAATGGACGATTAATGTTTCACTTACAAGGAAGGGCAGCGTGTTGGAAAGAAAGAGACGCGAAGAGTCGCCGTCGTTGGCATAGATCAAACACGCTGTCCTTCTTTGTAAGTAAAACTTTCATCGTCGATTAAACCACTAAATATTGGCCAAATTATATCGTGTGTGGTATGATTTTAATCAGAGAAATGCCACGAATATGTTGGTGAAAGTTCCATAATGATATCATCGAAAATAAAGAAGCTAAGGTCTTGGTGTTTTATTGTGATGACGCACGGGCCTTTAAACTGTGCCGGCGACGGGGACACGCTTCGGCCACGCGATCCTATTTCATTCTGTCCTTCTCTACGTTCGGCTTGTCGTTTGAAGTCTCAGCGCGGTAGGGTAGACGCAGTCATAAATCAAAAAATAGCCACCCTACTTGATCGTAGTCCGTTCATAACACGGGTGTTGGGACTACGATTGAGAAATTACTGTAATGTCGCGATAGTTGTCGCAGGAGCTGTACACGATAGTTGCCGCAGTGCCTACCCAATCCACCAGTTGTCAACGCTGCGCCGGGCCGCAGGGCGGCGATATTTGATGTCGGCTCGAGTATATCGGTGTGAACACCACTTCATTGACACCACGAATCGAATTTTCAAACTGCTTAATTTTAACTATTTTTTTATGAGATTTTACTGGCTTATTCCTGGCATTTTTCTGATTAAAACAAGACCAAACACGATATAATTTGGCCAATATTTAGTGGTTTAATCGACGATGAAAGTTTCATTCCGACAACTTTCAAGACATTACTGATGGTCCAAATTATACCGTATTTGGTCTTGTTTTAATCAGAATTTTTCCAGGAATAAGCCAGTAAAAGTCTCATAAAAAAATAATGAAAAATAAGCAGTTTGAAAATTCGATTCAAATCAGTGTTTGCAGGAAACCATTTTTGTCCTCATACGAACATGTTATGAGCTGTGTGCGCGCTCATTTTAAAGAGGAAGGTTCCCTAGTAGCACAAAAATATTGGGTAAATGTTTTTTTCAAATATTGAAAAAATATTTTTTAAGCCACACTTTTTCATATGAGAAAAATATTAGATCTGAATATTCTATACATATACAAGAAATGTAAATTCAATGTTCAGAAAATATAAGCTGAATATTCAGAGAATACAAATTACATATTTAAAAAACATAAAGTAAATATTTAAAAAACGTGAAACTCATATTTAGATAACGTTCAATTAAATCTTCAAATTTAAGAAGAAGTTATAACAAAAATTAGAAACTATAATATAATAACACTACTTTCTGTGCACTGCTCGAGAGAATATTTATCTTCGTCTTCGAAAGGGGTTTATTAAAAATACAGAAATTCTTTATGCAGTTAGAAAGATTAATGGTTGGGGGAATGCTACATTCGTAGGCCCATAGATTTTTTTGTGCAACTGTGCATGTGCAATTAACAATTGCATCATTTCTTTAAGTAGAAATGCATATTTTTTGTTGTACTAATCGATTTCACTGTTTATTCTGTTTAATCTTAATAAAAATTATTAAATTATCTTGTTTTCAAGATACTTTAAAATTTTTATTTCTAATATTGCATAAAGATTTATTTTATGAGAAAAAATATTTTTTTCGTAGTATGAAATAGAAATATTATTTGTATATTAGGAAACACTATTCTATTTTTAATATTAAATAGAGATTCGTTTTATAATGAGAAGAAATATTTTTTTCATAATATGAAATAAATATTATATGTATATTAGGAAAGAATATTCTATTTCTAACATGATATATAGATTCATTTAATATTTAGAAAAAGATATTTTTCTCGTAACATGAAATAGATATTTCCTCCATATTTATAAAATAATATTCGTTACTTGATATAAAATAAATATTGTATGAATATTTGAATATTAAAAAAAGATTGAATCTCTTTTTAATATTATATGATTGTGTATACAATGTTTTGTGCTACTAGGGTTGATCGCAGGTCGCTCTGCTCATGATTTAGTTAGATTATGTTTATATCTAGTAATATGAGTGTCCAAAGTAGGGAAAACAAATGAAGAAAAATTCTGCAAATTCTAATATATTTAAAAAAAAAAGTCGCAGACACAGCGACAGAAGGTTGTAATTACAACAGAAGGTTGTAATTCTTCGTATCATCATCAATAACCTTATTTGCCGTTTGGAACCCAATACTCTTTTCGTCTGTCATTTTTTCCTGTCATAAAAAGTAAGCGAGATATTTAAGGGGGTAGGGTACTCACGTGACATTACTAGAATATTACTAGATTTTGGGCCGAAACATGGGTTTGTGGGCTTCGGTTAATTGAGCTTATGCGAGCATATTTTGAGCTGCACAAAGGTTCATTCGATAGAGGGAGGTTAGACGCAGTGCGCTGTGCCCCATCATACGAGGCAAAAAAAAGTCTTTTAGAGGCTGAAAAATAAGTCCAAAGTAGAGCAAAAATCGAGAAAAAAAGCCACAGATTCCAATGTATTTTTCTGTCACAAAACGATTTTTCTGACTGATATGATGGGGCACAGCGCACTGCGCTGGACCTTCCTCTATCGAATGAACCTTTGTGCAGCTCAAAATATGCTAGTATAAGCCGAAAGCCCATGATTGCATTCATAGTCCGTTCATGAAGCCAGAGTCTAGAGCAAGCCCAGAGCCAATTTTAGTTCAGTTAGTTAAACGAGATGGCGCCTAGTCAGGAGAACTGTCAACGGAGATTCGTACCAACAAAAATATAAAGGGCTTGAAGCCACTCGGATCTATTAATAGCAATAAAGATATTAATAAAAAGAAACAAACGTACAATCATAGCGAAACTGAAGCGTTAGACTGATAAATATGTATGTTCATCATTGTTGCCAAATTGGTTTTACACGCGAACGTTGGTGACAATGAAAAATACGAGTCACGTGGGGCCCCAACCCCTTAAGTTGATCAAGTTAGATGAATCCGTTCAAATTCGCGATTTATTTTATTGTTACAATCTCTTAATGGATTATTTCTTAACATTTTGTTGTATGACTCGATTTGATATTTTCTAATAGATTACGTTTCATGAATTGTCGTGGTCTCAACGAAAAGTCCAACGTCAATCAGCATTGACTGATATCACGCTTAATGCATGAAAGTTTCAGGACATTCGATTAAATAGAAAACTACTGCCTTGAAAGCTTTTCAAATGACAATTTGTTATACGACAGCATTTCTGTATTGCTCGAACGGTCTTGCAGTTACATTTTTCATAATCCTACGTAGCTACAAAGGTATGCGAAAAATTGGCAATGCTATGGGCCGTGAAATGGAGAACCACTTATCTGCCCCGAAATAGTGTAACTGCCAAGAATACCTCAAATATCTCAAAAACCAATTTACCTGGAATTATGCAGGCATCCCTGGTAAATAAGCTTCTCTCCACTGAACTAGAACGAAGTCGACGTTCGTAAAATTTAATCCTCCTTCTGCACTGCGAAAATAAAGCTTTTACCAATTTTTTTTTATTATACGCGGTATTTCACCTATCTTCATCATCGTAAATGTCTTGCTTACTTTTCATGACAGGAAGAAAGGTCATAAGAAAAGAGTATATGGTTGGAAGGGACAAATGTGGGGATGGACAAAAAATTATTTCAAGGTTCTTTTTCGAGATTTCAAATTAATACCCAGATACGTAGTCTGTTTCAGTACGCTCAAATATTTCGAATCTTAATCCGCCTTAATGAGCACGCACTAGTTGATACATGGATCTTTTTCGTCCGCGGTAATACGTATAAAATGTTATCGATTGTTATTTTTTAATATTTTCTTATGCTGTATTAAGTTTCGAGAGCCACCAATTTTTCTTTTACATTCAGAACACATCCTTTTTCCATAAAATGCTTGAACATATTATTATTTCATGATAAATTAGGAATACATTATTTCATCGATATAATATTATTTAATATTTTCTTATGCTGTATTAAGTTTCGAGAGCCACCAATTTTTCTTTTACATTCAGAACACATCCTTTTTCCATAAAATGCTTGAACATATTATTATTTCATGATAAATTAGGAATACATTATTTCATCGATATAATATTATTTAATATTTTCTTATGCTGTATTAAGTTTCGAGAGCCACCAATTTTTCTTTTACATTCAGAACACATCCTTTTTCCATAAAATGCTTGAAGATACTATTATTTCATGATAAATTAGGAATACATTATTTCATCGATATAAGTCCAGAACATGGGTCTGTGCAAGGTCATTTATACGCCAGGGATACTATTCTTTGAGTTTCGCCGAACGTAGAGAAGGACAGCCGAGCTCCAGAGGCCTCGGACACCGAGAACTATAAACATAACTAAGGTGAAGTGTCGTAAGTCTGGACAGTCCAAAAGTGATACAGTAATGTCGCGATAGTTGTCGCAGTGCCTACCCATTCCACCAGCTGTCAATGCTGCGCCGTGCCGCAGGGCGGCGATGTTTGATGTCGGCTCGGGTATATCGGTGTGAACACCATTACATTGACACCATGAATCGAATTTTCAAACTGTTTAATTTTCATTATTTTTTTATGAGATTTTACTGGCTTATTCCTGGCAAAATTCACTAGTAGGCACTACGGCAACTTTCGCGTACAGCCCTCCGACAACTTTCAAGACATTACTGATGGGCCAAATTATACCGTGTTTGGTCTTGTTTTAATCAGAATATTGCCAGGAATAAGCCAGTAAAATCTCATTAAAAACTAATGGAGAATAAAGCATTTTTAATTGGCATTACATTGTGCGAACACGCGGGCCTTTAAACTGTGCCGGCGACGGCGACATGCTCGACCACACGATCATTCTGTCCTTCTCTACGTTCGGGTTTCGATTGATGTCTCGGCGCGGTAGACTGTAGAGGCCAGTCATAAATCAAAAGACGAGCAGTTGTCTTGGAAGTTGTCGCTCCAGAGAACAGCTCCTGCGGCAACTATCGCGACATTACTGTACCTAAATCTGGACAATTGAATTTTCATAGTAAAATAAATAATTAAGAGATTAAATAATTATATTACATATTCTGAGGCCTTAGCTACAAGTAGGTGTGAATATCATTTCATTAATACATCCATTGAAATTTTAAAAAAATCTGACCACAATATAGACAGACTTTTAGTATTCTGTTGAAAAGGAATAAATTTTAATATTCCGCACGCACCATTAACCAGCCCGTCTTCAATATCAATGTTATTAATTATCATATATTTTATATTAATGTTCAATTTAATCTCAGTTAATAATTCGTTTTGAACTAATTGTTGTTTCAAAGATTGTATATAAATTTTTAACTTCCCGATTCATAGGGAAGTTACTGTAATTTTGTACTTTCATCGATATTCGTTGAAAATGTATTCTCGACAGTAGAAATGATTAACTCACTCTTGCATTGGGATAATTTACGATTATTGCAAGCGGTGACATTACCATTAGTTGCATAATTAAAAAAAAAATTAATAAAAAAAATATATTTAATTATTACGTTTGTTTCTTCGGTGGAAAATTTCCGTCCTCTCGTATAAATTGCATTGTTGAATCAACTTCTTTCGTAAAAAACTAAGAAGCTACTTGACAAATATGGACCAAAATCTAATCGGCTCTAAGTTACAGCGGAATACATCGATTGCATCATTCATTATTCTGATCACGTTGTTACTTTTTTCAGAAAACGTTAACGAAAAATTTGATACCGTACAAACGGACATACGCGCACACACAAACACACACACACACACACATTTTGATAAAAATAGTCTAAAATGACCATGAAACGTGAAGATCTGCTAAAAAATCGATTTTCGATTTTCGGGGTAATTACAATAACTTCCCTATCAATCGGGAAGTTAAAAACAGGAAAAAGAGAGAAACAAAAGTAGAAAAAAACAAGAAAGCATTGGTATCGTTATTTTTACTTCAAAAATTATTTTTCAATTGCTTAATGAAAAAACAGATTAGCTGATTTTTCATTAAATGTATTATGACGATATGGAATCACATGAGAAAAATAGCAAGAATCGTACGAAGTAAGTGCACAAGCGACTTTGCCGTTACACGAACTTTATATTGAAATTATTCGAAGTACATAAAATGTTAATTTTTGTTTTCTGGAATATTGCATGAACTCAGTCCTGCATCTATTTTTACACTCTCCTTCGCGAATGTCTATTAAAAATTCTAGTGGATGTTTAATTGCAGAAAAGCACTCGTGGATTCAGCAAATTTTTCCTTATTTCCTGCGTTTGTTATCGATCCGCAGCTCTTTTGTACAAACATCCGAAGTCTCACCAGCTTTTCTCCAGTAAGAATGTCTTTTACGTTGCTTCACAGAAATACGTTCGCTGCTAGACTTAAATATCTTACATTTCTCGTGTCTTGATATTTCTCGGACTCATTCTTACCAGAAACATACCGGGTGAATCACTTAACATTTAACGTTAAAGTATCTCCGGTGTTCATAAAGACATGGGAATATGTACAAGGAAAAAAGTATTTTCCTCAGAGAGACGATTGCTAACAAGGGAACATATTCAGCTGATACAAACCGATTTTGTTGAAACGAATGTGAGATATGGTTTTTCGAAAAATATTTGACACGTGTTTCTTTTTATTTATTTTTATTTCTTTAATTTTTAGGGGTCAGAACCATAGTTTTTAAGACATCTCGGAAACCAGAGGTAAAAAAAATTGAATTTTTAAAAAATTGTGTTTTTTAATGTTTTTAAATATAGTTGTATAAGAAAATTTTAACAAAAGTCTTTTGTTTAAAAAGTATATTAAAAATGTAATGTGTTTTTGCAGTTCATTTTATTTATTGTTAGTCCATTTTAATATAAACTCAGGTGTGTCATTTTTGCTCCAAAATAAGGGATACGTGTTTGAGGATTTTTCTTTTTTTTGCTGTTTAACAATAATTATGCACGACAAAAGATAGTTTTGCACTTGTTTTCTAGAAATATAAGAATTTAGTATAAACCACTGGATTATATGTAGTTTATTGATGACACAGGCAAAGTTTTGTTGAAATTTTCTTGCACGACTATATTTCCCATTTAAGACTCACACTTTTTTTAAAAATTCAATTTTTTTCGATCTCTGGTATCCGAGATATCTTTAAAAATATTGTTCTGGCCCCCAACTTAGAGGGCTGGTTTCACCCCTACAGAGAGGATGGTTGCCGATAAAAAGAAGCAAGTGTCAAATATTTTTCGAAGAACTATATCTCGCATAAGTTTCATCAAAATCGATTTGCATCAACTGAATATGTTCCCTTGTAATATGGAAATCTGCATTTGAGGTCGCTGTTTAAATTTTCATGATCGTTGACGGTTTTGTTAATTTTTGATTTAGTAATATTATTAGACTGCGGATGTTATGCATTTACGACAAAAATGAGTCGGTCTAGTTTCTGACAATAAACAAATTTGAAGAATTTAAATATACTACTATATTATTTTTAATGCACAAGTGATATCGGCGCTACAGGTTCGTTCAAAGATACAAAAATTAGCAATTTTGCAGAATTATAATTTCAACGTTTCTGTTCGGTTTTGAACCATCATCAAAAAAAGTCCGCGTCTGTGGAATATGTACATTAATATTTTTAACATATATATGTATTAATAATATTAATAATATAATATTATAATAATATATATATTAAAATTAATATTTTTATATATTAACATTTTTAATATATTAATATTTTTATATATTAATATTTTTAATATATTAACATTTTTAATATATTAATATTTTTATATATTAATATTTTTATATATTAATATTTTTAATATATTAATATTTTTATATATTAATATTTTTAATATATTAATATTTTTATATATTAATATTTTCAATATATTGATATTATTATATATTAATATTTTTAATATATTGATATTTTTATATATTAATATTTTGAATATATTAATATTTTTATATATTAACATTTTTAATATATTAATATTTTTATATATTAATATTGTCAATATATTAATATTTTTAATGTATTAATATTTTTGTATATATTAATATTTTTAATGTATTAATATTTTTATATATTAATATTTTTAATGTATTAATATTTTTATATATTAATATTTTTAATGTATTAATATTTTTATATATTAATATTTTTAATATATTAACATTTTTATATATTAATATTTTTATATATTAATATTTTTAACATATTAATATTTTTAACCTTTTAAACATATTCAACAAGAAATCAAATATTTATAATATTTCACATCAGCTTGTTGTAATTCAGATAGAAAGTTTTTATTTTGCACAAAGATCCGCAGTCTAAATACTATAGTCTAACTCTACATACCCGGCCGAAGGTTAAATGTTAGACGACTCACCCTGTATACACAATCTCGACCAGTATTCCTGTCGGACTGTAGACGCCTTTCAGCTGCTTTGAACATACTCGAGGAATCTCGGTGTAAACGTGTATCGAGTTGTAGAACGAAAGTTGACAGAAGTTGTTTTACAAATATTAGACGATACGGAGCCGATATGGCAGCCGTTGATCGCCATTACGCGGCAAAGACACCGGCACACCATCTTTATTTCCCTTTTATCGGGTTCCCAGTTTTGTAACAACGTGAGAATTGCTGGGGATTTCGAGAGTAAAACGCCGTGCCGCGCCAGTGCTGCTGGAAGGAGAGGATAATATATCGTGACCAGCTGTATCGACTTTCACTAGATGTATAGTGAATATCTTGCCCAAATGGGCTCCGAAACAGCGTCGTTAACCCTTTACAGTCCAATTATTTGTTGCTTTCTTGTGTTCGTTGGCTGAATTTAATTCAACGATACTTCGCCGTACTCGTTCATTATCGACGAAACTCGCGTCTCTCGAATGTTGTATTCCCCTCCGATATCTCCATTCACGTTCGGATGGTATCGCCGATGTCGTTCAAATTGGATAAAAGAGGGTGCATTCCTCTTAATTGAGTGCCTTGTTTCTTCCGGGCAGTTTTGGACGGCGGGCCTGTTATCGGAAGTTTTTAATGGGAAGTTACCGAATTAAATTTATTCACTCACTTGTTAACTTCCTCGCAAAAGCTGAAACTAGCTTCATTATTTCCGGAATAGCATTCTGAAGAGGGTGTATGTGCTTGCCATGCTTAGTTTCGAAGGGGAGCTTTTTACAAGTGCCAAACAGAAGTGTTGGCGCGGCCGGGATGTGCTTACAAAATTCTTTGTAAATCTGTACAGAACGCGATTCGCTACTTCATCCTTTTACTGTTGTTAAATTCGCACGTTCTGTTGGAGTCGTCTGATTAAAGGGGCCCATTCACGGTCAAACATATTGCGCAACTTGTTGTGTAAAATCAGAAATTCAGAGATTATTTCAGGAACAACAGTGCCATTTTGAAAGTACCCTCGTGCCCGAGCGAGAGTGTGGTGTATAGCACACACACGCGCACATCGCTAGATCCGCATGTACCCAGATAGCCAAAATGCTCGATTCTGACCAGGGAACTTATGACCGTGTGGGCTCGTAACGTTCCCTCGGCCCAAACCCGACACAAGCTGCCCCCCGCCTAAATCCGGCCCAAATCCAGCAACAAGCTGCCCTAGGCCCGTTGGTCCTCGTTTCTGCCATGGCAGAAATGATGATTGCACAAAGACCGACGGGCCGAAGGCAGCTTGTGCCGCGTTTCTGCCGAGGGATCGTCACGAGCCCTCACGGTCATAACTGCCCTGGGCAGATTCGAGGCACGAGCTGCCCTCGGCACGTCCAAGCGACGTTCGGCCCGTAAAAATCCCGATACCTGCCCTCGGCACGCCGTGCTCGATTTCTGCCCGAGGTTCGTTTGGATATCTGGGTACGCGTATCAAATTACAAGGTTTTTTCTACACAAACTAACGCTTGAACATCGCAATGAAGAGTTCAGAAGCGGCCAATTATGATTCCTAAAAGTCCAATCTATACCTGTCCACAGCCCAAAATGCATATTTTTACGTTATTTTGGAGTAATTTACCATATTCGGCAGATACTGCCCGTCACGAAGCATCCGAAGCAAGCATGTCGTCACAAGGTGGCCGCCTACGACAAATTTTCGTAAATATCTTGTTCATGTGAACACTTTGTCCAGGGTGGAAAGATGGGAGAAAGAACCACACACTAATGAAGCGTTCCGTTCACTGATATATAAAAAGATGGATAGGAGATCCTCGAAACCAATTCAAAATCGCCATTGCTAGCATTGGCATGATGCGCCGCTATCGAAAACCAATGGTATTATGCACTTCCCGTCGCCCCACGATCACCCGTGAAGCTCTACGCTTTGCCTCACTTCGCCACGCGCGGACGCACCACTGAAATAATATCAGTGCGCCGACGCTACACGAATGTTCAAATTCACTTTTTGCGAACTTCATTAATCATTACTCAATTCACTCTGTTCTTATAAACCATATTTTTCAAACTTCCCGCCATTTACTGTAGTACATTTGGTTTTCGATGGGGGCGGTTGCGTCTAAAGTCCTCCTTCAATTTGTATCAATCGCTGTACGGCTGGCTTATGGCAATACCGTATCCATAGTATCAGAACGTTCAGAATTCCCTAGATCCCCACCATTTCTCGCGCATTAACATCGCATCAGCTACCACAGCTCTGAGGTGAAGCGTTTGATGCGAAGTCGATGCATCAGCGGCTGTTCGCCAACCATTAATATTAAATAAATTAACTCCAAATAAAAATTTATAAAAATATCTTCCAATTCATCTTCGCTGTCGCTGATGTCGGTAGTATCACTCGAATCACTACAATTGTTCAATTCTTCTTATTGAATGTTTTTACTTAACAAAAATAAGGTTAATGCAGATGACGTTTCGTCGTCCATGGGAGCAGCCATTTTTTATTCACAACAAATGCACGGAAAAGCGTTCCGTTTCAAAGCGCCGCATCATCACGCATCATGCGCATTAAGGGAGTAGGGGCCCCACGTGACTATGGTATTTTTCATTGTGACCAACCTCCGCGCGGAAAACCAATTTGGCAACAGTGATGAACATACATTTGTATCAATCTAACACTTCAAATTCGCTATAATTACAGGTTTTCTTCTTTTAATCATTATCTTTATTGCTATTAATGGATCCGAGTGGCTTCAAGCCCTTTATATTTCTGTTGTTACGAATCTACGCTGATAGTTTTCCTGTCTAAGCGCCATCTCGTCCAAGTAGCTGAACTAAAATTGCTTCTACTTGCCCTTCATTGCCCTTCATGAACGGAATCTGGGGAACAATTGATTGCGATAACGGGAACACCCCTCAAGTCCTCATACGATTATGTATTGAGCTGAGTGAGGGCTCATTTGAAAGAGGAAGGTTAAATGAAGCGCGCGTGGGTCCCTAAATTAGCAGGAAAAATCTTTTTGTGATCGCAAAATACATTAGAATAACAGTTTAACGTATAGCGATCGTAATAAGCTTTAAGCAAAAATTAAATGTTTTCGGCGCATTGGTTCGATCTAGTAATACTTCAAAACACTATTTGCAAATATTCACAATATTTTATCTCGACGTTTCGATCTAAATTTAGATCATTTTCAAGAGATTAATTTAACAACATTGTGTCTGTAATGAAACAATGTAATGTTTTGAAATATTACTAGATCGAACCAATGCACCGAAAACATTTAATTTTTGCTTATACATTAGAATATCCGGAATTTTTCTTCATTTGTTTTCCTTACTTTGGACAGTCACGTTACTGGATATAAACATAATGTAACTAAAGTTGGACCCACGCGCGCTTCATTTAACCTTCCCCTTTAGAATGAGCCCTCACTCAGCTCAAAATATAATCGTATGAGGACGTGAAGTGTGTTCTCGTAAATCCCTGTTTTAGCCCAAATCTAGGTAGATTCTAGTGGTGTCACGTGGGTACCCTACCCCCTTAAGGGGTACCAGACCCTCTGATCTGGTTATTTATCAGTGTAACCAACCTCCCCGCTGAAAAACAGTTTGGCAACAGTGATGAACATACATTTGCATCAATCTAACGCTTCAATTTCGCTATCAATACAGGATTTTTTCTTTTTAGAAGGTCAACTTAGTTTTTTAAAATGGAACCCAAATATTTTAGAACTCCTATGATTGTAGCCCTTTACGAGACAATTTCAACGATATAGTCATTCAAGGTCATTCAAGGTCGTCAACTTTCATGTTGATCAAAAACTGAAATTTATCGTAAATTGGATGTTTAACATCGGCTTAGGCACCTGTTAAATTTCGATGATGGAACAAGAACAGTGGTCGTCGACAACTACAAATAACTAAACTACCATGCATTTCTGATAAAAATGAGTAAAATATAAAACAGTAAAAACTTGCATACAATTTAAGAATATCGTTCTCTTAATGGAATTATCTCTTAATTGAATTCTCTTAATAAATTCTCTGACAATTGCTGAAGAACATTTAGATCTTGAATAAGCATCCATGTATAAACAACTGCTTCACTTGATTTATTCATTATTCCTCTGAACCGATAAGTCTTGTGACGAAATTTTGTTTTACCTGCAGGGCGACAGCGGTGGTCCAATGGTGCAGCACGGAAACTTAATCGGAATTGTTTCATGGGGTTTCGGATGCGCACGACCATCTTACCCCGGCGTATACACGCGAGTTACAGTTCTTCGCAGCTGGATTACAGAAAAAACTGGTTTGTGAGGAAATTAGACGAAGAAGAGTCTCGAAAATTTTTCCAATAAACTACTACTCCACTCTCGCGCCACTTTCGCCTCACAATTCATGGAAGACGCTATTATTCCATAATACCGCGCACATCATACATACATATGTACAGTACAGGGTGAAACACCTAAGAGTAATACGAAAAGATGTTTTAGAAAGAAAATGTTTGGTTCAGTGTTTCATTTAATGTGCCAGAGAAATTCTTTTTCAATGGAACCCGAATACAGTACGGTAAGCATTAATATAGTCTTCGTACGTTAAGTTATGCTTTTTGAGGAATAACTCCATCGAACATCATTTGGAGGTGAACATATTATACATGGTTAAATTTGTGTAATGTTACATTAATCAAAATATGTTGTTCCATTAAAAAAAACGACGATGACCTTGAAATATCGGAAAATATGATGTAGAGAAAAAGAACTTCTCAGTCACAATGAATGCCCTACTGAACCAAACATTTTTTCGTATTTTTAAAAACAACGGAAATATTTGCGATGAGTGCTAATTAATTCGTGAATTCATTGATTATTCATGAACAATCGAAGTACACTCTACTCTCAAAAATATACTCCACCAGTTTCTATACATTTACTCCATCTTAGAAGTAAGTAATAAGTTATCACTACAGGGGGTAGAGGATTGGTATATGAAATGAAGTTCCAATTAAGTGATTGTGAGAACCACGTGTATTATAATTTATACATTTAACCCCTTGCTGTAATTTAACGAGTCACATTCGTGATGACGATTTTAAACAAAGCCTAATAAATATGGATGTTACAGCTTTCTTTTTAGATGGAACAAAATTTGATTCGTTTGTAATCAATATTGGAGCATTGAAACAAATACAGTCACGCAAAAAATATAAATTTTCTATAAACTACTACAACATTTTTCGAGATAAACATGTTTTAATCGCTGCAACTATAATGAAACTAATACGGCAAGGGGTTAATACTATCCCCTCACTATTTTCATATTCTGTTAGTTTAACGTACATCCGATAGAAATTTTTTCTCTGTTAAGTTTTCTATACTTTTTTATGTTCCATAATAAACATCATTTGTTAATTTTCGTTCGTTTCAATATAAAGAAACTAGAACCTTTCATTTACTGCAAGACATAAATGACTAATATTTGTCAGTTGGTGTATGATAGTGAAAGAACTAAAATAGTTGTAAGAAATGATTATAAAAATTACTCATTTTTAAGTTATAGTAATATCCGGGTAAGATGAGCATATCGATAAAACGACTCGGCCTTATATACGTTAGAAACAAATTTTTAATTTTTAGTTTCTTTTGTAGTAGCATATTGAACATTGTACTTTCAAGTGTTATATTCCAATTTAGAAATTACGTAATTTTTGTTGACTGAAATAAATTTAATTTCTAGTATATAATGATATAATATACTTTTTATTATAAACAAATTTTTAATTTTTAGTTTCTTCTGTAGTAGCATATTGAACTTTCAAGTTTTATATTCGAATTTAGAAATTAGGTAATTTCTGTTGACTGAAATAAATTTAATTTCTAGTATATCATTATGTATATTATATATCATTATATACTAGAAATTAAATTTATTTCAGTCAACAAAAATTACCTAATTTCTAAATTCGAATATAAAACTTGAAAGTTCAATATACTACTACAGAAGAAACTAAAAATAAAAAATTTGTTTATAATGTATATGAGACCCCAATGGGGTATGATCCAGTATAATAGAAGACGAATTAGAAAAATTGCTACACTCTTAAAGCATTGTATGCAGGCTATTTTTGACGAGTTTCGCGGAAAGATTTTAAAAGATCGCTGCAATTACTAATACACTCGATCTGTTTCAATTTTAATTTCAGTTTCATCTTTCAGGACATTAAATAAATGTACTGAAAAAGATTTCAAATCGAAAAAATCTCTAGCTGTAAAAACAACAGAATATTTTTAAGATTTAAACAACTCAAATCATAATTAAGCTATGACATACAAAACCATGAATTATACATAGAACGCAATTTCCTTCTCCAATGTATTTTTTTATACAAGATTTAAATGTACCATGTACTGATATTCTCAGGAAAAGTGTACAATAAGAAATTAAGTAAATCAACGTTACTTTAAAGTATTTAAATAGAATTGTTATTTTAATTTATATAAAAATGTATCAATACCAAAATGATTACTTACAAAAAGATAGTTTAATTATTTTATTGTTCCACCATATGTTTCGATTGCGCTGTACCGCTTAAGAAGGTCAACAAGAAAGTTGCTATGAAGAAAAGAATTTTCTGACACAGGAGAGGTGATGATTAAAAGTGCAGTTGCGAAGTATGTTACTATAAGACGAAATTACGGTGAAAAGAGGGATTTAAATCAGCTGTCGAGATGAATCAAATACATTTCGCTCTACTTCCGTCCCAATAAATTATTGATTGAAATCAAATAGGGATTGAGAGTACAATTACCCAGAAATCGATATAAACACAAATCTCACTTAATCTATAAACTCCACAAAGCTCTATCAAAGGCTGTGAGCTATCAAATTGCTAGTCAGTAAATTCGAAATATTTGAATGATAGTACAACGTTGCTAATGGCCTTAGATGTTGAATCAGCGTTAAAACTTAATCTTAAAGAAGCTTAATTTAAAACTTTTTAAAGAAAAAGTCAGTTCATATGAATTTCTTATGAAATCTAATGTTATCTCCAGGAATTTCGTTAAATCTAAACTTACCGAAACTTAAAAATGACTAGTACAGATCCCTTACAAAAATTACAGATACAATTTCCTTACCAAAATGACAAGATTGATTTACTTTTTGCGGCTGCTATTATAATACGTGCTCTACTAAAGATATCTACAGGGTGTCCCAAAATAATGTTCCTTGGATCATTTGAAGCGACAATTTCCTTTACAAAAATGGCGTACGCGGCTTTGTTTAGGAGTTATTAACGAAAAACACGGACCAATCAGAGCGCGGCTACAACGGATTGATTTTTGTTCGGCCAATAGCGACACCGTCTTAAGCGGGACCTGTCGCCGAGTCGGACTCCGTTCCCTATAGCCGGGCTCTGATTAGTCCGTGTTTTTCGATAATAACTCCTAAACAAAGCCGCATACGCCATTTTTGTAAAGGAAAATGTCGCTTCAAATGACCCAAGGAACCTCCCATTTCCGGGAGTTACACTTATCTTGGGACACCCTGTATACTACAATCGTGACTGTCTGTATGTATAAATGTTTTGTTGTTTCTCGATCGTAAATATTTAATAAAAAATAATAAATGTTCTCGGCTTACGATTTCAATCAATGGTACAAATAAAGCAAATTTACAAAAATTAAATTTTTCTCAACGTTTTGATCAGGATTTGGATCATCTTCGAGAGATTTGCGTCTGAAATATCTTGAAGATGATCCAAATCCGGATCAAAACATTGAGAAAAGTTTAATTTTTGCAAATTTGCTTTGTTTGTACCATTGATCGAAACCGTGCGCCGAGAACATTTATTATTTTTTATTGTCTGTAGGTATGTTTGTAACGGCATTAATTGAGAACGGCTCAGCATAGAAAGCTGGGGTTTGAACTATTTGACGCTGCGTTTCTTCGGGAAGGTTTAGGAGAAAACTGCTTTAAAAAAAGTCTATTCGTTCGAAAGTTGTGACGTCATTTATGGACACACTTATTTTGGGACACCCTGTATACTATTGTATGTAGAGATCCAACTTTTACTCGGGTACCCAAGTACATACAGTGAATCCCATTAATATTCGGACGCTCTAAAAAAAACAATAACTGGTTTAACATTGAACTATACAACTTGAATTTTGTTGGGAAGCTAGAGCAAATAGTTTGCTACAGAATGTGGAAAAACATTTTTTCAAAAATTGTAATTGATCGGAGTTATTGAAAAAATACTAAAAGTTGCATTTCACAACTTTTTTATGTGGACCTTTATTGAAAATTTAAAATATAAGTTTTGTAGATCTGTGTCAATTATATGCACTGCGAAAGTTTCATCGAAATCGGTTGATGCGTAAGAATCTGCAATTATAGGTCGAAAATCGTGAAAATCTGCAATTTTTAACATATTTAAACGTTTATAGCACATTGCAACGTCGATCGATTTTGACGAAATTTTTAGAATATGTTTAATTGACACAGGTCTACAAAACGCATGTTTAAAATTTTCAATATTGGCCCACATAAAAAAGGTTGTAAAATGCACCTTTTAGTATTTTTGCTACAATTCCAATGATTTGAAAATTTCTATGATTTCGTTTGGTACAGTACAACTATTGAAAATCCTATTAAACCTTTGCACTCGGAGCTATTTCAACTCGAAAATCAGACGTCTCTTCTGACTTAGAATATTTTCATTGACTATGATTTTTTAAATTTCTCCTCATACATTACTTAAATGTTTAGTAATTCGTTAGATACCGACATATTGTGTTTTCAATAATCCGTCAGGTACGCCTGCTCTTGCTTATGCAGGAAGTAGAATTGGTTGGACATGATCAGACGCGCCAGACATTTATTCTAATACATTCTATTTTCAAAATTGATTTTTTTTAAGACAACGCATAGAGTGTATTGAATACATTTGTATTAGGTTGTTGCAAATGAAACGGCCGTTTTGAATCTTTAATATAAACTTTAATTTTATAAGCGTTCTTCATATTCCATTAATCGAAATAATTTCCATGGACATCAAACGCATTTTTAAAATTTTCAATATTGGCCCACATAAAAAAGTTGTAAAATGCAACTTTTAGTATTTTTGCTACAATTCCAATGAATTGAAAATTTCTATGATTTCGTTTGGTATAGCAAAACTATTAAAAATCCTATTAAACCTTTGCACTCGGAGCTATTTCAACTAGAAAATCAAACCTCTCTTCTGACTTAGAATATTTCCATTGACTATGATTTTTTAAATTTCTTCTCATACATTACTTAAATGTTTAGTAATTCGTTAGATACCGACATATTGTGTTTTCAATAATCCGTCAGGTTCGCCTGCTCTTGCTTATGCAGGAAGTAGAATTGGTTGGTCATGATCAGACGCGCCAGGCACCTATTCTAATATATTCTATTTTCAAATTTGATTTTTTTTAAGACAACGCTTCGAGTGTATTGAATACTTTTGTATTAGGTATTGCAAATGAAATGGCCGTTTTGAATCTTTAATATAAACTTTAATTTTATAAGCTTTATTCATATTCCATTAATCAAAATAATTTCCATGGACATCAAACGCATTTTTAAAATTTTCAACATTGACCCACATAAAAAAGTTGTAAAATGCAACTTTTAGTATTTTTGCTACAATTTCGATAAATTGCAATTTTTGACAAAATTTGTTTCGCATCCTGTGGCAAACTAATTGCTCTAGCTTCCCACAATAATTCAGATCGTATAATACTATATTTAAAAAGTAATCACCTTTTTAAGAGTGTGCCAATACTTTTTTTACCCACTGTATATTTCAATATTTGCTATTTTATTTCAAATTATTTCAAATTTTCCCCAGCCCTCGGATTCAGCCATACAAAGAAGGGTTTCTACTACGAGTTGTAAATTAGGCATTGGTTCCGTCTCGATTGCTTTCCCCGGTCACGTGTTTCCCGAAGAATAGTCGTTTGTCGTAATTGGATCAATTGTCGCATACGGAAGTATCACTTAGCGCAATCGATCGGTGTAGGTATTCGCTCTCTGAATCATTTACAAGCGGCATGGCACGAGTGTCAACGAAGCTCGATAATATTGGCGCATTTTTCGCCCGAAATAAATTTCGCCTCTCGGTTTTCACCGTTGCTCGCTCATTTAAATGCGGCGTCGCGACGCAACGCGACGTAGGCGGGTCGATAAACGAGCGGCACACGGCTTCTAATGTATGAGCGTAACAAGTGGTCCTATAATTGAGCCGGTTATTTCTCATCGGTACTACCAGATATTTACCCGCGCATTTAGCAAGCGCAAAGATACTATTAGTTTGCTAATGAACGAGCGCGAAATCGCGGACAGCCAGTTTTTGCCGTTCGCGGAAATGAGTCACCGGGTCGCAGTAAAGTACGAGCCGACGAAACCGCTAATTAACAGGATAATCGATAATCCTTTTGGGGTCCCAGCGTGCATATTGTAAATTTGTACGAGGCTGTGCAAATGTTGTCGCAAATTTTATGCGCCTCGAAATGCGGTTCGTCGTTTTTCCCACTGGAATTTTTACATTGAACAACGGTATCGCTGGCAGGTCCGTCGAATTATTCAGGTCTGGGATTTTGTATTACGAACTGTTACAAACTTGTACAAGCACCAGTTAATGTATACATGTATAAATCTGTGATCGTATAGTAAATGATGAGCTTACATTATTAGACTAACTACCTGAATTAATCCAGAAACGATGCAAAATATTTGGTTAAAGACAAAAGGTGATAATACACTCGTCCACAAAATTTAGGATAACTAAATTGTGGCCGAAAATTTTCCGATCCTTGAACTCTTGTAACTTTGTCATAGAATGTCGTAGAGAAAGACTACCTAACTTATTTGTATTCTTATTCGAGCCACACGCTACCCACCGTCAATCAGTTCATTTCCCCACAACTTAAACTGTTAATCAGGTGTGGCCAACTTTTTAGATACCAATGCGAGTTCACATGCGCCATACAATTCGAGCACCTTTTCTACCTTCTTATGTTCATTTTGGGGTTGAAAAATTGGGATAGGGGTAGGATCCGCTTCACTTAAGAGTGGAAAAGGCATAACTTAATCAATTTACGCCAGTTCAAACAGTATACGTTTATTGGAGCACCAATCTACAATAGCAGGGCCGCCGCGTGGATAATAGTCGCCCGTGTGCAAAATATATTTAGTGCGCCCTCTTCAAACACGAAAATGATTTGAATGACCTTTTTTTGTTTTTAGCAAATCTGTTTACGGTAGCCAGGGCTGAGCGCCCTTGCCGTTCATGTTGCGCGCCCCTTTGATGAAGCGCCCGTGTGCAGCGCACGACCTGCACAACCGCACACAGTGACCCTGTACAGAGTGTAAAAAAATATTTGGTCCTGGCTGCCATAGGCGTATTCTACATCTTCGGATCGATGAACATCTGTGAAAAAAGTTGCCGCAAAATTGTCCGTGACCTCAATTTGAAGGGCAGAGGGTATATCAGAATAAGCATGGGCCAGCGGGCCCCGCTCCGATTTTCCTGATTTTTGTCTTAAAACATAGTTTTATGTCTAAGAAAACATTGTGTAAAATTTCAAATGTCTACCCCCATCGATAAGGGTGATATTGGGGTAAATACTGCCGCACTTAAATGAAATTTGCTACAAAACGAGAAGAGATATCGACATGAGATAAACGGCAAACAAAATGTTGGATTATCAGTAATGATAATGCAGTTGTAAACCCAAAGCAAAAATGAATTACTTTGTCTAAGAGAAACGCTACAGTATCTGTATCTTAGAATAACAGTCCGGATGTAACCGGACCCAAAGGCCTGGCTTTCCTCAACCCAAGGGGCCTGTGCCATAAACTATGCAGGCTGGATTTTTCCAAACAGTCAAGGGGGCGACAGACCTTCTCTGCGCCCCTACAAATTTCTTTTCTCTTCTTCACTTCGAGTTCGATTGCAGTAGAGTGACGTCGTCCTTCCGCGCTATTTAATAAAGCAAAGTTTAAAGTCAAATATTACAGTTTATCTGTTATTTCTTATACACACAA
Organism: Lasioglossum villosulum; assembly: GCA_963971365.1. Classification (NCBI taxonomy): domain Eukaryota; kingdom Metazoa; phylum Arthropoda; class Insecta; order Hymenoptera; family Halictidae; genus Lasioglossum; species Lasioglossum villosulum. The sequence continues at coordinate 13,211,106 of OZ020497.1, forward strand.
CCAATACAAAAGATATAGATAAACTCTACATTCTAGATTTTTTCCAAAATTTTTTGCTAATTATTTATAGTTGAAAATAATGAATTAATTTTTTGGGAATTTTATTAACTATCTTCCCCTGGGTTGACACCTACCAAAAAATTATAAAATATTGCTATGATACTAACCTACTTTGTAAAAAAATCTCAGAAATGTCCATTTGGTGGAACAGTGTCAAGAAAAATAAAGTATGCCGGCGAACGCTTGGTCTGATCAGTATTAACGCAGCGACCGAATCCCCTTACGGCGGCTAGTTATGGGAGCGAACGGGAAGTCGGCGCGTGTACGGAAAAGCTGATACATGTAAAAATGCGACTAAATGTTCTAATATATGATTACAGTTGGTACACACCGTCGACTTCCCGTTCGCTCCCATAACTAGCCGCCGCAAGGGGATTCGGTCGCTGCGTTGATACTGATCAGACCAAACGTTCGCTGGCATACTTTATTTTTCTTGACACTGTTCCACCAAATGGACACTTCTGAGATTTTTTTACAAAGTAGGTTAGTATCATAGCAATATTTTATAATTTTTTGGTAGGTGTCAACCCAGGGGAAGATAGTTAATAAAATTCCCAAAAAATTAATTCATTATTTTCAACTATAAATAATTAGCAAAAAATTTTGGAAAAAATCTGGAATGTAGAGTATATCTATATCGTTTGTTTGCCGTTTATCCCGTGTCGATATCTTTTCTCGTTTTGTAGCAAATTGCATTTAAGTGCGGGAGAATTTACCCCAATATCACCCTTATCGATGGGGGTAGACATTTGAAATTTTACACAATGTTTTTTTTAGACATAAAACTATGTTCTAAGACAGAAATCAGGAAAATCGGAGAGGGGGCCGCTGGCCCATGCTTATCCTGATATACCCTTTTGGCGCCATAATTGAATCCATCTTCATATATTCAACACTTAACCTCGCAAGGTGATATGGAGTGTCGCAGTCCAGCATCAGATATTCGAGAAAGAATTTTATATCAATAAAATTAAATCTGTTTGTTTACATTTTATCACGTGTTTATCCCAAACTTATTAAAAATGAAGCTATTTATGAAATTCATTTGTCGAGGTTCAAGAGACCCCACACTATTTATGTGTAATTACATTATATATTATTGCACGTTATCCTTGCGAGGATTAAGTGCTCTCAGTTCACATAGCCTTCTTACTCATCAATTCGTTGCAATTTTTTGACAGTTTACAATTGTATGAGTGAATTGCGAGGTTCACGACAACTATCGCCCTCTTGTCCAAGAGATCATTTCTGAATATTGTACAGGGTGTTAAGAAATTACAGGGTGTAAACAAAAGAAAAGTTTGGTCCTGGCTGCCATAGGCGTATTCTACATCTTCGGATCGGTGAAAATCTGTGAAAAAAAGTTGCCGCAAAATTGTCCTTGACCTCGAATTTCAAGGGCAAGTTTTTGTGTTATTGCATTGTATTCTACGCATCATAGGGACAAAAAGTGTCAACGGAACCGTGAGTCAAAACTCAACTAACCCATGGTTCGCAGAAAACTGTTATGTGGGACACCGTGTATACGACTCCATTTAAGAAACTTAATTTGACTTCGAAATACCGTTCACATCACCATTCGAGTTCTGGAAAAATGACACCATACGATTGTTCCCTTCATATCGAACAATTATTGTAAACAAATTGTTTTCGTAACTTCAGTGCGTCACGATATATTTCCGTGATCAGATAAACGAAACACCCCATATCATTTTTTCATGAAACCGAGCAAGTTAACGGGACTTCTTCAATATTTCATAGTTGAGAAATAAGGCCGACCCTAGTGATGATTCTATGGATTTATAGTAAAGATTATAATAAGCATAACTGAAATATGACATAGTAAAAACTTCAGAAAATTGAAAAATATTCTTGTACTATTTGTTATTTACGAAAGCTATTAAGAGAAAACATAATTTTGATTTAATCCTTGTTTCTTATAATTTACACAGAACATTTTTATTTTCCATAAAGATCTGCAGTCTCTTTATTTGAAGGTACATAAAATAAAACAATAGACAGGAAATCAATGTTTGTCGATGAAAAACATTTTTTTATTGCCTTTATTTGCATACACAATCATCTTAACATCTATTACAGACAAGTTATATTTTGTTTGCTACTAACCAATACATTAAAAAATTGTTTACAATGCCTGGAAAATCGTATTCTGCATATTCTTCTCCAAGCATAATAACATTTATTCTCGTTGAAAACAGCGAACAAAATCCGTTAAAACGCTTCCTTCGTTGCATAGTAGGTCAGAAACCCCCTTTTTCGGATATTGTGAAAAGATGTTTGTATACATCAATTAATAACTCCTCAAAGTGAAACCATTTATTCTAAGAATTAACTATGGCGTATGAAACAAAAGGTTTGAATTAATGTATGCTATTATATATCAATACGGTCAGTATAAAAGGTATTCGTACATCCTTTAAAAAGTTTTGAATTTTTTAACACGTTAGAAGAATTAGTTAACTAACTAATGTGTAAAGAATTTTTATTGGTCGAAATTGTGAAGGAAAAAGTAAAGGTCACGGTTTTAAAATCTTTTATCCATGTAAAATTGCCACAATGTTTATAACAATTAATAAATGATTTCGGCGCTACGGCTCGATCATTAGAAAAAACAAAGTAAATTAATCAGTAAGCAATTTTGCTAATAAACAAAAAAATCGTCGTTTAATGTTTATAACAATATAAACTTTGAGAAGGGTAATAAACGAACGTTTATAAGTGGTAGACGTAGTATTTGTTTCTTATTAAAGCTCAGGTAATTATGAAGAACCAACATGCAAATCTTAAAGCAGCTACTGGGAACTTTTAAAGTTCTACGAAGTTTAAGATAAAGATGTCCAAAGTCCGAAGTACTAGAACTGGACTTTTACAGTTTTCAGTTATCGTTTTGTTTTGAATATTTTTCATTTTATTTATGTCAGTTACATTAATGACGTGTTTTCGTAGAAAATAAATCCATACCAAAGTAATTTTTAATTTTGCAGGATTAACAACATAGTGCCACAACACGATTTTTCAGACACTTTCACTGATCTGGTAGAAAAATGTTTCCAACAATAGTTGATCAGTATACATTTACCTTCCTACAAACTAAAAGAAAAATTTACAAAAAAGGGGGAATTCTTCGATTTTCTGGATGTTGTAAACTTGATTTCATAATATTCTAGCTGGCGTCAAGCCCAATTTTCAGCGATCTGCTATACTGTAACTTTGAAAGAGCTCTAAAACAATTTTAGCCACAAAAAGCGGATTCAGTTCACTGTGCGTCGGCGCGGCGAGGGAACGCATATAAAAGGTGAACTGCGTCAAGAAAAATAAAATGCCGGGCGTAATATGGCGGCAGGATTCGTTCGTGCGTTGGGAATAGGTGGAATTCTCTTTCCCTGGCTCCATTATATTTCGATAGAGCCCTTTGCAGCGTTCGACAAATTTGTAAAGTTACGAGTGCGTTTTGGCATAGGCAGGAGGGACGCGGACGTGCAGAAACTTTTCCGCTCCGCTCGAAGTGGCGCGGCGCGGAGCTGCGCCGTACGCACGATAGCATTCTTGGTAAAGGTTAGCAGTGTTGACATTGTAGTTCCGCGAATATCATCTCATGTATACTGGATACCGGAATTCGCAGAGATCCACGCCGCATAACTGCTGACACGGGTGTACACACCCGGATGTATCATAGTTTTACACCCTAATCCATAGGATAGAACGCCAATCAGCGTCTGGCCTTCCATCAGCGGAGCACCTGGATCACCCTGCAAGTAGACGAGGGTTGACAGTTTCAGTGATTACTCGCAGTACCGCTCACGCTGATTTGCTAATGCATCGCTGATTTGAAAAGAGGATCACGTCGCCCGATTGTGTTCCCGCGTTACCCGAAGCCAATTATTCGGCCGTAACGCTACCGGTCATCGTGCCCCCCTTTTCTCGAATAAAAACTGTGCCACGCTACTAACGACATCGTGTCGTCACGAAGTCAATGCTAATGAACCCGTGCGCTCTGAATATACATACAGTGGCTCCCACTAATATTCGGACACTCTTAAAAAGACGATAACTGTTTTAATATTGTACTATACGATTTGAACATTTTGTTAGAAGCTAGAGCAATTAGTTTGCCACAGGATGCGAAAAAAGAATTTTGTCAAAAACTGCAATCGATCGGAATTATAAAACAGTAACTTCCCTATGAATCGGGAAGTTAAAAAAATACCAAAAGTTGCATTTTACAACTTTTTTATGTGGACCCACGTTGAAAATTTAAAAAATACGTTTTATAAACCTGTGTCGATTAAACATATTCTGAAAATTTCGTCAAAATCGGTCGACGTTGCAATGAGCTACAAACGTTTAAATATGGTAAAAATTGCAGATTTTCACAATTTTCGACCTTCAACTGCAGTAAATATAATGATTCTTGCATCTTTCAATCGTTGTCGTTATTTTCCACATCAGCTGATTGCGATGAAACTTTCACAGGGCATATAATTGACACAGATCTACAAAACGTATTTTTTAAATTTTCAATATAGGTCCACATAAAAAAGTTGTAAAATGTAACTTTTAGTATTTTTTTTATAATTCAGATAAATTGCGATTTTTTACAAAATTTTTTTTCGCATTCTGTGGCAAACTAATTGCACTAGCTCGCCAAAAAAATTCAAATCGTATAGTACAATATTAAAATAGTTATCGTCTTTGTAAGAGTGTCCGAATATTAGTGGGAGTCACTGTATGTTGGAGCTGTGATAAATGGTTAGAGCGACAGTGAAAGCGAACCATAGAAATACACTCACTCACCGTGAACATTGTAATTTTGTAAGTTATCTAATTTAACACATCACCGATCGGTGATTATAGCATAATTTTGGAAACTCTATGTTACATATGGCTAAACACTTTTTAATCGAACCTTCAGTAGCAACTAGAGCTCGAACTTTTTCCCGGGTATATGAAATACCCAGGTATCCGAGTACCCATGAGATACCCGGGTAGAGAAAAACTACCCGGGTATCTCATGAGATAGCCGAGTATCCGGGTACCCGAGTATCTCATGAGGTCTCACAACTGGTTACGAGAACTACTCTGAGAGAGTATTTTCCACAGCTGACAATATCCTTACTTCGAAACGTAGGTGTCTATTGCCAGAAAATGTAGACTTGGTATTTTTGCATAAAAATAAAAATGCCTAATTTCATAATTAAATAATTGACTTTTTAATTATTCCCCCTAAAAACACACGAATTGCTTTGTAAACGATGCAAACGATTTTTATTTTGCATAAAGATCCGCAGTCTATTCATGAGATACCCGGGTACTCGGGTAATTTTTGTTTACCCGAATATTTGGGCATCCGGGTAACGCTGTTTACCCGAGTACCCGGGTACCCGAGTAATTTTTGTTTACTCGGGTATCTCACGGGTAACCCGGGTACCCGGGTATCTCATAAGTCACAGCTCTACTAGCAACCGTCGAGGCCAGGCAATTGGGGAACGATTTATGACACGGACGCGGATTTACCTTTGGATCCGTCGAACCGGTCGAGACTTGGCACGCAGATGTCCGGATTAGTCCGCTGCATGGTTTTTAAGGGTTTACGGGTATTTTCGACGTGTCGTAAACCGTAGCCTCGACGAGTAATTACCGTGCGGATCTAACGGTCTACGACCAACGGCCGACCTCCGACCTGGAGTCCCTCGGCGCGATTGTAACATTGTAACATTGCCACCCCTCTTCCAGAAAAGAGGGTTTTCCTGACTCCCACTCTTCACGCAAAGAAGGGCGCGAGGGAGGGGGAATTGGGCCTCAAGCGGATGAGAGAGCGATTTCGACACTAGAGCTCTTTTGAACATCGTCCAGGTTCAGATACAATTTGTACGTTTAAGGGGGTACCAGACCAATGGATATGACTAGCAAGCATATTACTAGATTATTACTAAAAAAACAAGGGAAAACCGTGTTTACGGAAAACCATTTTTTGATTTTATACAAGCATGCTGTGTGAGGGCTCGTTGTAAAGAGAAAGGTTCACCATAGCCTGCTCTGCTCATGATTTAACAAGGTTATGTTTATATTTAATAATATGAGCGTCCAAAGTAGGGCAAACAAGTCGAGACAACCACCCTCAGGTTCCCATGTATTTTTCTAATACAAAACGGTTTTTCTAACTTAAATCATGAGCAGAGCGGGCTATGATGAACCTTCCTCTTTACAATGAGCCCTCACACAGCTCATAACATGCTAATATGAGGACAAAAAATGTTTTCCCGTGATCGCATTCAATTGTTCCCCAGATTCCGTTCATGTAGGACAACGAAGGGCAAGTAGAATTAATTTCCCACAAACTTCCTGACGAAACTCGCGCATGCGCGAAAAAAGCGCCCAACATAGCATCACTGCACGGAGCATAGAGTTCTGTTCCTCTGTCCATTTTTACTATTAATAAAGGTGTTTGTATCTAAGTGCTAGTCGGTCTGTCATCAAGTGTTCAACTGTTTCCACATCCCTTGTGGGTGGTCCTTCGAGCTATCACTCGGCGCACATCACGTGCTATACACAGCAGAAACAGTCGCGAAACGGTCGCGATTCATTTCGGCGAACAGCAATTTTCATTGTGAACTAACAAGTCACTCTCAATAACTCTATGTAACAGTTTCATTGAGGATTCGAATGTAAAAGAAAATTTCTATGCTTTCGTTTGGTACAGCACAACTATTGAAAATCCTATTAAACCTTTGCACTCGGAACTATTTCAACTCGAAAACCAAACGTTTCTTCTGACTTAGAATATTTCCATCGAGTATGATTTTTTAAATTTGGTAGACATGAAATTGAAATAATACCTCATACGTTACTTAAATGTTTAGTAATTCGTTAGATACCGACATATTGTGTTTTCAATAATTCGTCGGGTTCGCCTGCTCTTGCTTATGCAGGAAGTAAAATTGGTTGGACATGATCAGACGCGCCAGACACTTATTCTAATATATTCTATTTTCAAAATTGATTTTTTTTAAGACAACGCTTCGAGTGTATTGAATACATTTGTATTAGGTTGTTGCAAATGAAATGGCCGTTTTGAATCTTTAATATAAACTTTAATTTTATAAGCTTTATTCATATTCATTTGAATAAAATTTATTTTATGCATTTATGGCAAAAATGAGTCTGTGCAATTTAAAGCAGTGCACAGTGGTCCAGAAGCCCGATTTTTGTGGTCAAAAGTCAATTTTTCAAGGTTAATAGATTAAAAAATTTCTTTTTGCTATGAACTGATAACTCTTCAAAGCTCCTAAATCCAAAATATTATTGATTTTAGGTAATTGTATAATAAGATTCAGCGTTCTAAAAACAAAATCATAAAACCGACCATTCTATTAAACGTTTTAAATACCACTTATAGGATATCAGAAAACAAGTTATAATTATGATTTTTTATATGTTAGTAGATGTACTTTAAGTTCTAAATACCATCATATACATTTTTCAATCCATAAACAAATATTCCAAGTTTATAACAATTTAACCTTTAAGAAGGGTTTTAAAAAAATGCTTAAAAGTGCTAAACTTTGGACTTATTTTGTACGAAAGTTTAAACATTTGTTAAAAAGAATATTTAATGTTTAGCTGCTCCCTCTTGCAACTTTTAAATCTGTATTAATTTTAATAAAGGCGTCCGAGGTACTTTTTCTTTTTTTTCTATAGGTTCTACTAATTTTTAAAAAATGGCATTAAGTATCTCAATGATATTGTTCTATGAAAATTAAGGAAAACATCGATTTACAAAATTTTTTAATCGGGCCACGAAATACTGCCCTCTAGATCGCCATAATAACCCTGCCGTAAAATGTTTTTAATTTTTAATGTCATATTCGTTATCAACGACTTCAAAAACTCCTAATTACCAACTTTCAGAAAATTATGACAGCATTTTGAATTTTGACAACAAAAACCGGGAGTTTAAGACATCAATATATCCGTTTCAGCTGGTTAATATCACTAGAGAAAAAATTACATTTCCATTTCGGTCCTATATTGTACAATTTAAGAAAACAATTTATATTTTGCATGAAGATCCGCAATCTAGTCATTAATTATAATCTGACATGCACATGAGTAGCTTGTTTGCATTTTAGTGAAACGTCGAGGTGGTACGACGAAACAATTTAATGTACATATTTTGTGCTTTTTTTCGAAAAAAGATTCTTGGGTTTCCGTCGCCCGAATGTGAAGTACATGTCTAAAAAATAACTATGATGTTCCGGGGTAGTCAAGTTGAAAATCATAAAGATTAAATATAAATGACGAGCTCCTAGTTGATCATGATTAAGTGTAACGAATTAATGACAGGATAAATACCTATCAGCATTAAAGACAGTATTGTCTGGTAAGACATAACACAGAAGATGCTCTGCGATATCAGCAATTGAATGTGTACGGTTGAATGGATATTGAGCACTATTCACGGCGCATAATAGAAAATTATCACAATGCACGGAGATTTCGACGCGCTCCATCGTTATAATAATAACTATAAATTTGACGGTGCTGCGTAAAGAACGATACCCTATCGGTTGGTTCTCCGGGCGAGCAATAGATTCCAATACCATTTTTGCCCAATTTTCGCACGGAAAATACAATTCCCCCCGTAAGTCATATAACTCGACTCGGCCCGCCTTTTCAAATCGGGCGAACGCGCTGCTGGCGATTCAAATATACGATTTCTGAATACGATCGCGCTTTAAGGGAGGAAAACTCATTGGAATTTTCCAGTTAGCTCCCTGGAAGCAATTCTAACGCTTTCCTGGACATAATTGTCAGCCTCGGCGAAGAGAACTCTGCTGATTTATTTTCTCGATCCACGTATTCCTTTGATGTATCAACGTACTGATTTGTACTTTCTTTTAATATTATTAGTCATTTATCATGAAATAATATATATATATATACAGGATGTCCCAAAACTACCCTAGGAGCCGAAAATGGGAGGTTCCTTGGGTCATTTGAAGCGACATTTTCCTTTACAAAAATGGTGTCCGTGGCTTTGTATAGGAGTTATTAACAAAAAACACGGATCAATCAGAGCGTGGCTACAACGGATTGATTCTGAGTTGACCAATGGCGACACCACGCCTCGCGGGACCTGTCGCAGAGTCGGACTCCGTTCGCTATAGCTGCGCTCTGATTGGTCCGTATTTTTCGTTAATAACTCCTAAACAAAGCCGGGGACGCCATTTTTGCAAAGGAAACTGTCGCTTCAAATGACCCAAGGAACCTCCCATTTTCGGCTCCTAGGGTAGTTTTGGGACACCCTGTATATATATACAGGGTGGGGCATTTTAAACAGGTCACCTGAAAAACGCGGCTGCTATTGGTATTAGGAAGAAATGCATCAGATCATTCATTTTTTTAAAAGGGGATGAGGAATTTTTTAAACGTCAATCAATGCAGCTGGACATTCATAATAAAAAAGTATTAACCTATGTATGTCGAAAAGTTAATCGTTCAGAAGATATTTCAATATAAAAAACATAAAATACCATTACTGTCGTACTACAATAGTAAGTAAACGCTAACGTCTTACGGCAGTAATGATATTTTTATATTTTTTACATTGAAATATCTACTGAACGACTAACTTTTCGACATACATAGGTTAGTACTTTTTTATTACGAATGTCCAGCTGCATCGATTGACGTATTAAAAAATACCTCATTCCATTTAAAAAAACGAAGTTGACCTTCATATGTCCTTTGCGCGTCCGCCTTCAAAATAGCTACTAACATCAGAATAATGCCTCCTCGATACCATACAAGTTCTATCTGATACATTTCTTCCTAACACCAATAGCAGCCACGTTATTCAGGTGACCTGTTTAAAATGCCCCACCCTGTATAATATACAGGGTGTCCCACACAAATGATAACACCTAAATATCTTTCGTATTTACAGTCCTATCAGAAAACTTCAGAGGACAAAGTGATGCTATTGCAGGGGGGCAATATAATAATGAAGAAAACAATTTTTTATGTCATTTTTTTAAATGAAATTGCAATGTCACCGATGTTTTTTTAAATGGAATAGTATAATAAGCGCCATCTCGTCCAAGTAGCTGAACTAAAATTGCTTCTACTTGCCCTTCATGAACAGAATCTGGGGAACAATTGAATGCGATTACGGGAACACACCTCACGTCCTCATACGATTATGTATTGAGCTGAGTGAGGGCTCATTTGAAAGAGGAAGGTTAAATGAAGTGCGCGTGGGTCCCTAAATTAGCAGGAAAAATCGTTTTGTGATCGAAAAATACATTAGAATATCCGGAATTTTTCTTCATTTGTTTTCCTTACTTTGGACAGTCACATTACTGAATATAAACATTAGAATGAGCCCTCATTCAGCTCAAAATATAATCGTATAAGGACGTGAGGTGTGTTCCCGTAAACCCCTGTTTTGGCCCAAAATCTAGTTAGATTCTGGTTAGATTCTAGTAATGTCACGTGGGTACCCTACCCTCTTAAGTGACGTATTAAGTACTAAAAATACAGTATTTTATTGATATAAGTCCCTAGCACGGGTCTGCCGAGGGACATTTATGCACCGCAGTCACTATTCTTTGAGTGTTGCCGAACGTAGACAAGGACAGCCGAGCTCGAGAGGCGTCCGTCGCCGAGAAATGTAAACATAGCTAATCCAAATTGCCAACTTCCTTATTTTTCATCATTTTTGTACGAGACTTCGATTACCATATTTGTGGCATTTTTCTAATGCAAAATGCTACCAAACATGATATAATTCCGACGATATTTACTTGTGTAATAGACAGTCAAAGTTTCGGGCGCAAGGAATGCATCTCTTTCTTTCCCATACGCTATCCTACGCGCCCGAGACTTTAACTGTCTATTACACAAGTAAATATCATCAGAATTATATCATATGTGGTATCATTGTTCTTAGAAAAATGCCACAAATATGGTAATCGCAGTCTCATAAAAAAATAATGAAAAATGAGGAAGTTGGAAATTTGGATTAGGCGGTCTCACCGAGACACCCGAGCCACATGATGTCATGCTTCTCGGCGACCGAGGCCTCTCGAGTTTCACGGCCCCTCAAGAGGGTATACCCCGCAGTAGTGGGGATAGATCTGGGACATTTACAGGCCTGACTTTTGGGACATTTACGGATAAAATACTGTAAATGAGAATTCAAGGTATTCCAATTAACTTGTGTGTTGATAATAGAAGAATACGCCGGAAACAGACATGAGTAAGTTAAAAGAGCCAAATATTATGGTAAGAAATTTCTCGATCTCACATGTTTTTCAAACCTGGACTATGCAGTATCAAATATTCTTATCACACGATAAGACCAATCTATCGTCTTTTAGTGTAACGATCATCTTGTGACCTTCAGAGTAAAAATATGTTATTAACTTATCAAAAGTAAAAATATGTTATAATATCTTGTCGAATTTTCAAAAATTTTATTGCGTTTTTATATACCTCCAGAACATCCTTAAGAAACCTCCTCTTCTGTAATTGGCTAAGGCCCTGCTTTTCGATATTTGGTGGAGGGAATTTTTCACACAAACGAGGTTTCCTCATTCGTGTACCTTCGCAGGAAGATCTACTCCGTTATTTCTTTCATTACCTAACTATGAGGCGTGTTTCCCAGCGGCTCGCTAATTGCAATTGATCACTGACAAGACACAACATTATTATTATTCTCTTATGCTGATAATTGTTCCACGTGGATACGCGTGATCAAACCGTGTACAGAAGAAAATATTCTTCAAAGTAAAGACAAAATGATTGGACAAGCGAAGGGATAAAAAAATTGAAAATTTAGAGGAACAAATTTTCAAATAGTCCTTTCCAACTGTGAGATGAAGTTCTATCAAAACGGCTTAAAAATATCATCATGACAAGAACAAGATTAGAATCTCTGTTAAAGAGATAGTGTGCGAGTTCCCCGGGCCCGAAGATCCCCTGAAATATTGCACAGCAATTAAAAATCGTCCCATTAATGCCTGTCATCGCTGAAATTAAAGAAGAATTATAACTGTCCCAAGCACAATGCACAGGGGATGTTTGAACGACCAGCTCGGAGCGACGGAGGCTCGCAACAAATTTACGATGATTTAAATTACCCCGAATATTCCTTGATTGAAAGCGTACCCCAGCTGTTTGTCGTTCGTTTTACACGTTAATTATCGTCCATATAAATTTGCCGGTTCAGTTGGTTGGCTCAGAGCGCGAGCGAATTCGCGCGAGAAAGGGCGCCGCGCATGATTTATCAGCGAACATCAGACAGATTTTGGGGGGGAGGGGGAGGCAGGTTGCAATCGGGTCCTCGAGTCGGCTGGTGGAGTTTATTGTCCGCTTATTGGGTGCAATCGACAGACGGAATTAGCCGCGGAAGCGTTTCGAATCGCCATTGAATCGCAGGACAGAACAAGAGCGGCCGCGGCGCGGCGTGCACGCATAAAAGACAATCAGCAGCCCCCTCCATCCTCCCGTTAACGAGCCACCAAATCCATTTGTTTTGTACGCTTTTCTTCGTTTTCTTTTTGCACTCTCGCTCCCGCGTTATGTACCCAAAGGTCGGAATTTTGACGCGTCGATGAAAGAACGAGGAACAAAGACGATTTCCCCGGACGAGACGAAATTGAATGTTCAATAATGAATGAGCGCGCGTTGAATGATCGACGGGAATCCCAAGAGCCTGCAAATAGAACCGATTCAATCTGAGCGTCAAACGCTATATCCTTCGAGTTTAATCTCAGCTTTTTATGCCTTTTAACGAAACAACGTTCGATGGCCTAGCATACCATTACTGTATGCACGAACAATACGGTAGGTAATTCGATTGTGTACACGGTCGAACAGAACCGCCGCGCCCGCGTCTCAATGGTGGCATTTTGATTAAACCCTGTATGTACTCGAACGAAAAAAATTGTAAGAAACCCCGAAAATGATTGAAATGGAGGTATCGTATTGCTTTTGCATTAACCAAGAATCGAACGAAGCAATTATCATAGATGTATGATGGTTTCGGCGCACTGGTTCGATCAAAAAAATTTGTTTGATCGAACCTGTGCGCCGAAACCATCATACGTCTATTATCAATTCTTTTCGATCGCAAAGCTATCTAAATATAGAAGCAATTATCGTTCGTTCTTATAGGACACTCGACCTCAGTTTTTGTGAACGACATTTTAGTACGTGCCCGATTTATACATTTCCCGACAATAAAATGACACACTTGTTTTATTTAAGGTTTTTGTAATTTGCACGTAATGAAGAATGGTTTTTAGTGATACATTTCTACTATGAAAATAAAATACGACTTATCAGTATACAGGGTGTCTCACCCGATTTTGACATCTTGATTTTCTCGCTATTGTTACTCGTAGCAAAAAATGTTTCAGCGGAGACTTGAATGGTATCGAGTGGAGCATATTTTGATGCTATTAGCTTTTTCGTGAGTGGACACGTAAAGGTCATATGAAGGTCAACCTCATTTTTTTAAATGGAATGAGGTATTTTTTAATATATCAATCGATACAGCTGGACATACGTTATAAAAAAGTACTAACCTATGTATGTCGAAAAGTTAGTAGTTCAGGAGATATTTCAATTTAAATAACTCAAAAATACCATTGTAATCGTACTAAGACGTCAGAGTTTACTTACTAGTGTAACGTCTTAGTACGATTACAATGGAATTTTTGAGTTATTTAAATTGAAATATCTCCTGAACTACTAACTTTTCGACATACATAGGTTAGTACTTTTTTATAACGAATGTCCAGCTGCATCGATTGATGTATTAAAAAATACCTCATTCCATTTAAAAAAATGAGGTTGACCTTCATATGACCTTTACGTGTCCACTCACGAAAAAGCTAATAGCATCAAAATATGCTCCGCTCGATACCATTCAAGTCTCCGCTGAAACATTTTTTGCTACGAGTAACAATAGCGAGAAAATCAAGGTGTCAAAATCAGGTGAGACACCCTGTATAAGATTGAAAGAAAAAGACTGCTAAAAGGACACCTAGATAGCTCCGTTAGGCTGGAAGACGGAAGGAAATGTTCGAGAAAATAGTTGAATTGTTGAAGGAGATATAAATATGGTGATATAAAACATGTTCTTCTTGTTGTCGTTTTCATGATCTTTTGAATGTCATCCATGATTTTTAAACGACACCATATATTTTTAACTTTACAAAATGTATAGTGTTGTAGCTGATAATGAGGGTGTAGATCCGAAATTGACCTTCACGAGAAACTCTCGAGTGTGAGAGACAGCGCCAGACACGTATATATATGTACAAGAGGATTGCAAGGGTTTCGTATTTTTCGATTCCTGTCTCTATAATGCACATTTGAGTGTTCTAGGTAGTCACAATCGCTAGATGAAAGATTAATTTATGAGGAACGTATCTTAAGAAAGGCTTAATTTTACATATTTGAGGCGCAATTTACATTATTCGACAACATGTAGCGGAGCCATGAGAAGCAACGGGACTAAAAATTGCGCCTCGAATACGTAAAATTAAGCCATTCTTAAGATACATCCCTCATAGATTAATCTTTTATTCAGCGATTGTGACTACCTAGAACAGTGAAATGTGCATTATAGAGTCAGGAATCGAAAAATACGGAACCCTTGCAATCCTCGTGTACATATATGTACGTGTCTGGCGCTGTGTGTTTCTCACACTCGAGAAGATAGGGACCGGATCGACACCCTTAAGACTACTTCAATGATATGATACACTATGGCCTTCAAATGGCCTTGAACTACAAAATTTAGAATAATCATTTTATTTTTTGTTTGAATTAAATTAATGTTCGAAATTATGACCTCGAGCAGTAACGCAAACATTTAATCCGTGGTTATTTATTAATCTTTTAACTGGGTGGATTTAGAATTATGAACACTAGACAAGTCAAATTGAGATTACGAAAGTTTTTCAACAAATGATATTCATTCAGTACAATTGATACTAGTTTATACCAGTATGGATACTATGGCAGATCGGAATGACAGATTTATTCGTCGAATAAGAAGCTAAGTAGTCACTGGAAGGTGATAGTGAACTCGAACGAAGATTTAACTCGTCTTGTTCAGTTAAAATGTCGGGAACAAAGATTTTCTGCAAACGGGTCAGCTAGAACCTAACACAGATCGTGAATCTTTAAGGGTGTACATACGAATTTGACCTTTACCAGAAACTCCCGAGTGTTAGAGACACACAGCACTAGACCCGTATACGTGCACAAGGATTGTAAGGGTTCCGTACTTTTCGATTCCTGCCTCTATAATGCACGTTTCAGTGTTCTAGGAAGTCATAATCGCTATATAAAAGATTAAGCTATGAGGAACGTACCCTAAGAAAGGCTTAATTTTACGTATTCCAGGCGCAATTTACATTATTCGGCGGTCGTATGTTTATGAAAATGTCTCTTGGCAGCCACGATAGGCGGCAGCACTGTCGCTTGTCCTGTTGCTTCTCACGGCTCCGCTACATCTTGTCGAATAATGCAAATTGCGCCTCGAATACGTAAAATTAAGCCTTTCTTAGGATACGTCCCTTCAGATTAATCTTTTATTCACCGATTGTGACTACCTAGAACACTGACATGTGCATTATAGGGTCAGGAATCGAAAAATACGGAACTCTTACAATCCTCGTGTACATATACGGGTCTAGCGTTGTGTCTCTCACACTCGAAAGTTTCTGGTGAAAGTCAAATTCGTATCTACACCCTTAAGTCACGCCTGTACAATTGGTGCTTCGACAGTCGATGACGTAGAATCCCAATCTATCCCAACCCGGCCGGCCAGTACAAGAGGCGAATACGGAATAAGGCAAGTACAGTAATTTCATTGACCATGTGATTCGTTTGCATTAGGTCAGTAGTCTTTGAGCTTCAAAAGCCGAGCCGAACTCTTTCTTTCCTATACGCTGTCCTTCCTAACCCCCGAAAAGTTCGTCGTCAATTAAACCACTTAATACAGTTAGAATTATATCGTGTTTGGTCTTAGTTTAATTAGAAAAATGCCATAAATATATTCGTAAAGGTCTCGTAAAAAAAATAAGCGATAACAAAAGAGATTTTATTTCGCTATTACATTGTGAGGACGCTCGGGCCTTTGAACAGTACCGACGACTGCGATCCTCCGCGTCGCATTAGTAGTGGTTCACACTGATATGCCCGAGCTGAGATCAGATTACTAGGTGGAGGGGATGTTTTTGTTGCGTTTATTTGAATTCCCGTATTCCCCTCTCGGGCTGACCGGCGGCGTGGTGATGGAAACCGATTCTGCGTCATTGACTCTCAAAGCACCAATTGCCCAGGCGTGCTTCAAGGTAACGTAACACTGAAGTAAGATTACCGATTCTCAAATGAACCTAATACTCTCGAAACAAGTTTTCAAATTTCCATCACCAGCTTGCTGTTTGCTTATTGCCATAAAGTAGAGACTAATATTTTACGAATAGAACGCCCACATCCCCGAGGTCCGGCGCAGCTAGTTTTCAATAACAGCGGCATATTGTGCAGAGCCATCTATCTTCCTAATGATCACTTTGCTGACACATCAAATTGGGAAACTCCCCGTTTACGGGGCCGTCAGACACATTAGCAGCCCGTTTTTGGGTGTCAGGTCGCTCATTGTTCGCGAAACGGTTGCGTCTGACATCGAAGCCCATAAGCAACGGGCTGTTTAGGTACTCGGGCTGCATAACCCGGTGCACGCCGGATGCACATACACCCAACCCAGACCGAGAGACTCTCGGCGAGCAGCGTGGCACGACGACGCGGCGGCAAGGACGACGTCGAGGGATCTGCTTAGCAGACGCTACAGGATCTTGGGTGTCGCAGGGTTGTCGTAGCTCGCGAATGCACACAGCCCACCGTTTCTCCCCTTCGCCAAACTTCCCTTGTCTTCATCTTACCTGACACGTCTCCACCCCGAGGGTCATGTTACCGGCGCAAAGCATTTTCTGGAACACCGGCTCGTAGCTGGGTATCTTCGAGATGCAGGTGTCTTGATTCACTATTGGTACCGCTGTCGCTGTCAGCTGCAATTCCCCTGGACCATCCTACAAATCGTTGTGCCATTCAGTCATTTGTTCGTTAGACTTACAGGGAAGCAGAAGCCAATACTATACCTACCACTATAGGAGGATTCTCGTGTGATAGGTTCAAAAAATTGAGACATGTTTATTTGCATAAATCGAAGGTAGGGGGAAGACCGGGGCTAAAAGTTCCTACTTCCAAGACACGTATGAAATGACCTAGACATTCTATACATGATGAGTCAGCAAACGTTAGCACTTCAAATATCTTTGTTGTTTCTAAAGATACGTAAAATATAAATAAACTTGTGTTTCTCGATCGTATTATTGTTAAAAACAATTGCAAAATGATCTCGGCGCTACGGTTCGATCACTAAACAACTTTAAGCAATTTTGCTATAAATTAATTATTTAAAAAAAAATAGTTTCTTTTTGTTCTTTGAAATTTGAACATTGTATGTCTTATTTAAAATATTTTTATTACAGACGCAATTTCAATTAATTTCTTGAGAATGGTTCAAACCAGAACCAAAACGTCGAATTAATTTATCATTAGCAAAATTGCTTAAAGTAGTTTAGTGATCGAACCGTAGCGCCGTGATCATTTTGCAATTGTTTTTATACGTAAAATATGGTAAAGACAAAGTTGAATGGTACAATGGGGCTGACACGATGCAAAAAAAATTTTGTTTTTGTATTATTTTTTTTTTTTAGAAATATCAAGGTCACCTTCATTTTTTTTAATGGAATGATGTATTTTTTATTACATCAATCGATGAAGCTGGACATTCGTTATCAAAAAGTACCAATCTATGTATGTCGAAAAGTTAGTAATTCAGGAGATGTTTCAATTTAATTAACTCTAAAGTACTATTACAGTCATGCTAAGATGTTACAAAAGTAAGTAAACACTAACGTCTTAGTACGATTGTAATGGTATTTTAGACTTATTTAATTTGAAATATCTCCTGAACTACTAACTTTTTGACATACATAGGTTAGTACTTTTTTGTGACCATGATATCTAAAAAAAATGACAGAAACAAAATTTTTTTGCATCGTGTCAGCCCCATTGTACCATTCAACTTTAGAAACAACAAAGATATTTGAGGTGCTAACGTTTGGTGACTCACCCTGTACGTGTTTCCATCTCCAACGAGTAAGTTATTGTTAAATTGTTTTATTTGAAATCATGAATTGTATATTTTTGTAAAGTTTTTAAAGTATTATTCTAAGTTCGTCTCGAATTATACTTAATGTGACTCGTCAACGTCTAAAAGTTACTGTCAAATATGCATAATTTTATTTATTTGTATAATGTATAGGAAGTCCAGTCAATACTCGGATGTCTACAGTTTAACATTATAACCGATTTAAATTTCAATTAAATTCCCTGCTTAAACGTTAAGAATAATTCTCAATACAATCGTTATTATTCAAGTGCGTTTAAGATTCCTTATTATTCTTATTCGCCGCTTGTGTTTATACAATAACATAATAAATGTAAAATGGTTTCAGCGAGATCTTCTGTACTTGTTATGAAAGTTTCATTGTTTATGATACTTACGGGTTAATTCTATTACGGTGCTAGAGTTGGGACTGAAAGTTCAGGTCGTTAAGATCGTATTTCTCTTTGTCTACTTCGAATCTTATTTAAGTAATTGTTGTATAAAAGAGACTCTGGATGAGAGACAATGATGTTCACGAAGTGCTCAGTTTTTTGTCTTTTAACACTTTCATAGTATTTCGAGTGTCCCGATTTCACACTGTCATCGTGACAGTTTTTTGTTACAAGCGTCTCATGTTTCTTACTGTGCTCCATAATGAGGCAACTTATATGTTTGATGTACTGCTCGCCTGTATATTTCGTAGAGAAAGCCATTACTATTATACCAAAAAGCGCATACTCTGCGACACATTGTTTCGGGAGACTTTATATTATCCAATGAATAATTAACGAGCCGCAGTACACGTTATTTAAGGGTAACATTTTCCTACTCTAGCATAGTTACTTTTAATACTTCTTTTACATTTCATTTCTTTAACCCTAGATTTACGCAACTTGTCAAAATGAGGGGTTATAAATTATTTAATTTACAACGATTTAAATTGTAAGCATGCACCTATGAAGAATTATTTCAAAAATTTATTTTATTACTCATGGTGTATATAACAATAAAAGTCACTAACAATCTGAACAATTATGTTGCTGTTATTTTAAACTTCCCGATTCATAGAGAAGTTACTGTAATTACCCCGAAAATCGAGTTTTTAACAGATCTTCGCGTTTCATGGTCATTGGAGTCTTTTTAGACCATTTTTATCAAATTGTTAGTATGTGTGTGTGTGTGTGTGCGTATGGCCGTTTGTATGTTATCAAATTTTTCGTCAACGTTCTCTGAAAAAGTAACGACACGATTAGAATGATGAATGATGGAATCGATGTGCCCCGTCGTAACTTAGAGCTGATTAGATTTTGGTTCATATTGATCAAGCAGTTTATTAGATTTTTATATTTTTTTTCGAAAGGAGTTCATTCAACAATGCAATTTATACGAGAGGATGGAAATTTTCCACCAAATAAACAAACGCAATTATATGTAGTTCATTTTTTAATTTAAAAAAAAATTTTTTTTAATTATGCAATTAATGCTAATGTTACCGCTTGCAACTAACGAATCGGGAAGTTCTTTGTGTGGCTCGTGGAGAGTCACACACAAAATTTAAAAAAAACCATTACAGTAAAATATCCATAAATGTCTTAAAAGTGTGGTCTTTAAAAGTCCCGGAGGCCTCGGTCGCCGAGAAGTATGACATCATGCGGCTCGGGTGTCTCGGTGAGACCGCCAAATCCAAATTTCCAACTTCCTTATTTTTCATTATTTTTTGATGAGACTGCGATTACCATATTTGTGGCATTTTTCTAAGAACAATGATACCACATATGATATAATTCTGATGATATTTACTTGTGTAATAGACAGTTAAAGTCTCGGGCGCGTAGGATAGCGTATGGGAAAGAAAGAGATGCATTCCTTGCGCCCGAAACTTTGACTGTCTATTACACAAGTAAATATCGTCGGAATTATATCATGTTTGGTAGCATTTTGCATTAGAAAAATGCCACAAATATGGTAATCGAAGTCTCGTACAAAAATGATGAAAAATAAGGAAGTTGGCAATTTGGATTAGCTATGTTTACATTTCTCGGCGACGGACGCCTCTCGAGCTCGGCTGTCCTTGTCTACGTTCGGCAACACTCAAAGAATAGTGACTGCGGTGCATAAATGTCCCTCGGCAGACCCGTGCTAGGGACTTATATGGATAATTTACTGTAATAGCTGTATGCCTCACTAGCAATGCGTACCATTAACCCTCTCGTTTTTTATAGTAATGATGAATAGATATTTTTGGTGCTACGTAAACTAATCTTGAAAGTATTCAAGTGCAAAAAGCGTTCGTTTTACATCCACAATGTACCGTATTCATATCTGAGCGAAAATTGAATCAGATATCATGAGGAAGCGAATATTTAATGAATGAATTTGCGTTATAATGACTACACGATGACACCGAATGATAATAATTATTAACGGGCAGAGAACGGACAGTTTGAAAATAACTTTTCACTGTGATGCGATATGGAGTGTGTAGCATCCTTCGATGATACGTATACTCATATTTAATTTTATGTGAAACTGATAAACTGAGGAAGGAAATTTAAAATCTTTTATAATACCACTGATAATTATCGCAATTGCGTATAAAAGAAAAAAACCGTCTATCCCATTTTTTAGATCGTACAGTTATATTATTTTTATGCGACCTCGCCGACCGCACCGAACGTAAAAAAGGACAGCGCGTGTAAACAGGGACCGTGCGGTTTGAAGGGACACTACATACACACCGTTAATTAAACCGCTATATACAGATCAAATTATATCGTGTTTGGTATGGTTTTAATCAGAAAAATATAACAAATATTGGGTTAGCAAAAAACTAATTTCGATATTTCAATGTAAAACGAAATCGAATTCCTTTATTCAAGCGAGGTACTTTAATCAATAAAATATTCGGTAATTATTCGGAAGGTACCACTGTCCTCCGATTTTTATGAAATTTAAACATGTCATAGATTTCGACATTTTGAACAACTCTTTCCTTTTCGAATATAGTGGGGTAGCTTTTAGTTTTCGAGATATTCATAAAAAACTATTCCGGCGCGGCGTCAGTTTACTTTGTTTTTGAAAACATGTTTTGGAGATGACAGAGAAAACAGGCTCACTCTATATAGGGTGATACATACAAGGTGTCCCAAGTAATAGTTTCCACGATTTTTTAAGTACTTGCGATAATCTGACAAAAATATTTTCAACAAAAGTTGATTAATTTTCCATTGGGTATTAAGGTGGACCTTATTTTTCGACCTTCGAATTTTTTCCCGGACTCCCCCCAGAATTGTGAGAACTGTTGAGAAAATGATCTGGAAAAATTTTGGGCCGATTGGATCATGGGAAACCGGCGCGCAACGAATTTGAAATTGTTTTCTTAAATCTTGACATTAATATACGTTGGAATATATCGTCGAATTTGTTTTTTTTCTCTGTAAGAATTCATACTTAGCATAATCGTTGTTAATAGAAGAAACATCCTTGAAAACTTGAACAAAATTTTTTTTCTCTGATACTATATTCACCTCTTTATATACTACAACTTTTGTTGGAAGAGTTGTTTCATATACACATAAGTGACAGAGATATTAAATACATTTATTTATACGCTCCACTCTACAAAAAAACCGTTCTAATAGCGGAAAAAAGTTATTATGAATATTATGTAAATTACGAAGTGTTGACATCAAAGTACAGTAAACCCTCGTAAGTTGTCCCGGATCCAGACTCCGTAAGTTGTCCCGGCCTACTCCATTGACTCAATGCATTGAATGTTCAAACATCTTAATTTTAATTATTTTTTCATGGGAGTTGAAACATGTTTCAAACAAAAGAGGAACAGTATTCAGACGTCTACAACTTTCAATATATGAATGTTCGAAAGAAATTTTTTTTTCAAAAAATTGAGGTAAATTTGATTTTTCAAATGCTAAAATATATTTTGGATTTCATAACGTTGTATCTGATCTCAAAACGAATCCAACGATATATAATATTATAACTTTGAGCCTCTAAATAACGCTACAGTAGTTTTTTCCACATTTTAAGGCCAAATACCCCACTGTGTGCCGCGTCGAAGCAGCCTTACGTTGCCACGGAGCGTGCAAGAATACGGAAAATTCAATACAGTATTAGCAATCGTTTTTTGCGAATATTTCGAAAACTACAAGCTACCCCCTTATATTGGAAAAGAAAAGAGTTGTTCAAAATGTTGAAATTTATAACATGTTTAAATTTCATAAAAATCGGACGACAGTAGTACTTTCCGAATAATTACCAAATATTTTCATGTGTCCTTTTTGGCAAAAGATCATCGAACAAAAGAGAAAATATTATACCAATTCATTGAAGTTCATGAAAAGGATAAAAAAATGAGCTCTATTTCACCTTAAAATACTGAAATTACTTTCTTGCAAACTAAAGAGGTGTTATAATTGATTTTAATTTTAAATTACAGTAACTTCCCTATGAATCGGGAAGTTAATTAAATATAATTAAATCAAATTTTATTTTAAATAATAAATAAACGTGTGAATTTATTTGCATATAATAACTAAACTTGTTATTTAAATTAAAGTTATTTAAATAATTCCATAAATAATGTATTTATTATTTCTTATTTGCAAATAAAAGTTTATTAACTTCCCGATTCATAGGGAAGTTACTGTAATTACCCCGAAAATCGAAAATCGATTTTTTAGCAGATCTTCACGTTTCATGGTTATTGAAGTCATTTTAGACTATTTTTATCAAATTGTTAGTATGTGTGTGTGTGTGTGTGTGTGTGTGTGTGTGTGCGTATGGCCGTTTTTATGTTATCAAATTTTTCGTTAACGTTTTCTGAAAAAGTAACAATGCGATCAGAATGATGAATGGCGCAATCGATGCGCCCCGTCGTAACTTAGAGCTGATTAGATTTTGGTCCATATCGGTCAAGTAGTTTTTTAGATTTTTTAGTTTTTTTAGTTTTTTTCGAAAGAAGTACATTCAAGAATGCAATTTATACGAGGGGATGGAAATTTTCCACCGAATAAACAAACGTAATTATATATATTTCATTTTTATGTAAAAAAAATTTTTTTAAATTTAACCCTTTGAACACGAGCGGCGCCGATACGGCGTCCGGCCGATGTTAAGTAGCAACTCGAGCGGTGCCGATACGGCGCCCGGCCGATGTGAAGTGGCAAGGATGCATCTTGGCTATTGTTTTACTAAGTATCACACCAAAACTAATTACAGAGTGTAATATTTATCAAAATTTGTTGTTTTCGACATATAAATGAATAAACTGGTGAAATTTTTTTTTTTAATTTTTTTAAAATTAAATATTTTTGAAGTACCTGTAAAATGTTCACCTAATTTGGCCGAAATCGTTTCGAGTTGCTGGTTCGCGCAAGCGAAAACGGCCTCGAGTTCAAAGGGTTAAAAAAAAAATTTTTTTTAATTAAAAAAAAATTTTATTTTCAATTATGCAACTAATGCTAATGTTACCGCTTACAATAATCAAACTAGCTGGTTATTGTTGCTCGCCCGCTTCGCGAGCTCGCGGGTAGGACTGCTCTTTCGAGAGGGTTAGTGGTACGCATTGCTAGTGGGGCATACAGCTATTAATGTTTTTTTACCCCGAAAATCGAAAATCGAATTTTTAACAGATCTTCACGTTTCATGGTCATTGGATTCATTTTAGACTATTTTTATCAAAATGTCGGTATGTGTGTGTGTGCGTGTGGGTGTGCGTGTGTGTGTGCGTGTGCGTGTGCGTGTGCGTGTGCGTGTGCGTGTACGTGCGCGTGCGAGTGTGCGTGTGCGCGCGCGCGCGTGTGTGTGTGTGCGTGTGCGTGTGTGTGTGTGTGTGTCAAATTTTTCGTTAACATTTTCTGAAAAAGTAACAATGCGATCAGAATGATGAATGATGCAATGGATGTGCCTCGTCGTAACTTAGAGCTGATTAGATTTTGGTCCATATTGGTCAAGCAGTTGTTTAGATTTTTTAGTTTTTTTCGAAAGAAGTTCATTCAAAATGCAATTTATAAGAGAGGATGGAAATTTTCCACCAAATAAACAAACGTAATTATATATATTTCATTTTTTTTTTTTTAATTATGCAGTTAATGCTAATGTTACCGCTTACAACTAACGAATCGGGAAGTTCATTGTGTGGCTCTTGGAGAGTCACACACAAAATAAAAAAAAAACCATTAATAGCTGTATGCCTCACTAGCAATGCGTACCACTAACCCTCTCGCAAGAGCAGTCCTACCCGCGAGCTCGCGAAGCGAGCGAGCAACAACAACCCCATCCGCGAGCTCGCGAAGCGAGCGAGCAACAATAACCAGCTAGTTTATTATTTGGATTGAGGTGGAAATTAATGTGCCAGTGTTCGGGCTCGTCCGGAGGGCGGATTAATGAATGAAAATACAATTTAATTTATTATTTGTTAATACAAATAATAATTAAAAATTGTATTTGTAAATAACAATTAACTTTATTATTTTAAATAAATTCATTTAGACTTGCTCAAATAAAAAATAATTATTTCTGCGTTTTATTTGAATATCCAAATAATAAATAACTTGTTATTTAAATAATTATTTATTTAAATAAATGTATTTATTGCCCAACACTGCCGAGGCAGCTCAAGCTTCTGGGCCTCTCGGAGATATGCCGAGCAGTGGAGGGGGTAGGAAATTTTCTTATATCAAGACTTGACTGTACTCCGAAAAACAACAGAGGTACTTACAAGGTTGTGCTTCCATCCTGTCACGGAACAGATCTTTCCATCATCGAGTTCTGTACAATTTTTTTCCGGCAGGCCAATTGGTAGTAATTTCTCCCCGAATTGAACAGGAATCTTTAACTATATTAAAAGAAATTGTATTAGAATGTTTGATGTGTCTTGATCTATGATGTTGTGTTCGACTTACAATCGGTGTATAAAGTGTTCGTACACTATTTAAAATGGAATAACTTTTTCTTAATTATACCAAACTATCTGAGTTTTTATATTTAATTAGAAACATTGGTTTATAAAATTGTATGCAAAAGAATTTTGCAAAAAATTATAATTTACAAGGTTACATTAGGTTACATGCAAAAATAAAAAAGGCGTTGTTTAAAACTTTTTTATTTCGGCCCGTAATGAAAATTAAAAATTTATGTTTTGTAGAACTATTGTAGCTATATTCATCGAAAGATTTACGATTCTATGGATTTTAAGCAGAAACTGATCAAAAATCGTGTAAAACTACGATTTTCACAATTTTTAACCGATTGGACCTCGTACATATGTTAATCAATTTCAATGAAATTTTAAATTTTAAATTTTCATTAAGGGCTCTAATAAAATATTTAATAGAAATGCCTTTTGTTATTATTGCATGCAACGATGTAAATTGTAATTTTTGGAAAATCATTTTTGCAGATCATTTAGTAAACCAATGCTTCTAATTGATGATAAAAAAATCAGGTCGTTTGGTACAATTATAAAAAAGTTAATCTATTTTAAAAGGTGTACGAACCCTTTGTACACCCACTGTATATATTTTACGTAACGATTAATTGTCTCAAAGATGACTCTTTGTCAGAAAAAGTTGGAAAGACGATTTTCCAAAAATTATAATTTACAAGGTTACATGCAAAAATAAAAAAGTCGTTGTTTTAAATCTTTCTATGTGGGCCCTTAATGAAAATTTAAAATTTACGTTATGTAGATCTATGTTAGTTATACATGTGCTGAAAACTT
Source organism: Lasioglossum villosulum (assembly GCA_963971365.1). NCBI lineage: Eukaryota > Metazoa > Arthropoda > Insecta > Hymenoptera > Halictidae > Lasioglossum > Lasioglossum villosulum. Next base: position 13,237,187 of record OZ020497.1, read on the forward strand.
CATTGAAATTGATTAATATTTACACGAGCTACAAGCGATTAAAAATTGTGAAAATCGTAGTTTTACATGACGGTTGATCATTTTTGCTTAAAATCCATAAAATCGTACAACTTTTGATGCGTGTCATATTTTTCTGCGTCAAAAGATTTCGATGAAATTTTCAGAATGTGTATAACTAACATAGATCTAAAAAAATATATTTTAAATTTTCATTAAGGGCCAAATAGAAAAATTTTTTAAAATGCCTTTCATATTTTTGCATGTAAATTAAAATTTTTTTGTGAAATGGTTTTTGCATATCATTTCGTGAACTAATGCTTGCAATAAAAAAGGTATTCTGCATCAAAGAGCTTTGGAATACTTTTATGGCTCACTATATGTGAATGTATTTTTCGATTAGTTACACGATGCAATAGAAAAGCTCCGCAAAAAATGTCCTTCGGAAAAAAACATTCTTGTCAGAATTAAAACAATTAAAACAAGACAACAATTACATGGAATATAATTAAAACAAGACACATCTTTTGTTGTTATGCGGTGATAGAAAATAATGAAATTATACTTCAATTTTCAAATTTCAGAATAAATTTTGAAAACAGTTTGTTTTTCAAACAAAGTAATACGACATAAAAGACGTAGCATGTTTAAATGTACAGGTTTTATTTAACAGATTTTTCATCTCAATAAGTAGTATAGAAGATATTAAAGAAAAACGGTTTTATGAGTATTTTTCTCGTTATCTGTGGGTAGTCAAAGTTTGTACAGATTTTGAAATTATTTGGAACAACTCTGGGGAATGCTATCAAAAAAATTCGAAAGTCGGAAATAAGAGCTACCCAAATTGTGCAATATACGAATATTTTAAGGATACATATACAATGGATCCAAATAGTATTTGAACATTAATTTTCCTATTTTCGAGGATTCGTTTATAGATGGTATATGCGAATTTTTATGGTGCTTTGAGGTGAACTAAGCTGGTGGTATATAAAATAGAAAGTCGATAAGTCGGTAAGGTAGAGCGCGACATTGAAATGATGAAAAATTTTTTTCGACTCGCCAAAAATCCTTCTGGAAATCGTCATTTTAGTAAAAAAAGAACCTATTTTCAAAATTTCATCGAATTCTGAGGTGTACTGTAAACGGAAGTTTCGCCGAATCTAGTAATGTTCTAGTAATGTGCTGTGGGTACCCCCCCTTTTACTTACAGTTCACTAAAAATTCGCATTCTTGACAGACGGGTTCACCGTCAATAGTTGTTATTTGAACGCCCACACCAGTCATCCTAATAGACCATTTTTCCTGTAGCGAAGTGACTTTCAGTGTGAATGCACCATAAAGCGGAGTCAAAGGAGAGAGGGAGTGCAGGGCAGTGGATGTAAGAGCCATGTCGCGTCGCGTAGAGTAAAATGTGGAAGTTAAGCATATATACAATACATATTAATATTTAATAAACATTTACTAAAACCATAAATGGCAGCTTCTCATTGGTGTCTCAACCACGTGCTGTACACACCGTATATCATGATCCCGCAACATTTCCTACATGGGACGAAGAGAACTCCAGGTCAGTTGTCAGCTAAGAGTCAATCGAAACTCCGTCTCTCAAGTAAACGTTCCGTACGCTAGTTAGCGCGATAAATATAAAAATCTTTACACAGCAATATTATGTTTACATAGTACAAACGTTAGACCAGAGCTGCTTAACGTGCCAATTAACGAGCAAGAGCGTCCGTCGGTGCCAGTGGGCACTTTGGCTAAAGACGGTGACAGAGAGCGACTGCAGGTTACGTCGAGATTGAGTGAAATAGAATGAGCATCGGACAATCGACATACTTACAGGGTGATCATTTGAAAACTATCTAGCCAAAAATCTCGAAAAGTTTAAATGATATTTGAAAAGGGTAAACCACGTGTCCTAGGATTTCGAGGGGGAAAATAGGGGCAATATTAATTTTGTATTTGGGTGTTCCAAGATCATTTGAAGGTCAACTTTGTTTTTTCAAATGTAAACCTATATTTTTTATTATGGAATCTTATGGTACGTAAAAAAACGAGCAATTTTAGTAGGATACTTTTTTATCCGCGCACTAGTTTCGGAGATATTGAAAGAGAATTAGAGCAAGGCATATATTATTATGTAAAATTCTTTGACGCAAATCGTTGATGTTTTCTAGTTTTTTTCGTTCTACTTCTCTGCATATATCTCCGAAACTAATGCGCGGATAAAAAGATATATACAGGGTGGGGCAGTAACTATTAGCACCTCAGATATCTTCGAAATTATAAGTTTCACAGAAATATTTGCTGAAATAAAATTGTACAGTACGAAGGGGGCCATCCGGTGGCTATAATAGTTTTTTTGCAGGTGGAGGTACTTCGGACTTTTGAAGGTCACCTCCATTTTTTTTAATGGAATGAGGTATTTTTGAATACATCAACCGATGCAGCTGGACATTCGTTACAAAAAAGTACTAACCTATGTATGTCGAAAAGTTAGTAGTTCAGGTGATATTACAATTTAAATAACTCAAAAATACCATTACTTTCCTACTAAGACGTTACAACAGTAAGTAACACTAACGTCTTAGTACGATTGCAATGGTGTTTTAAAGTTATTTAAATTGTAATATCTCCTGAACTACTAACTTTTCGACATACATAGGTTAGTACTTTTTTGTAACGAACGTCCAGCTGCATCGGTTGATGTATTCAAAAATACCTCATTCCATTAACAAAAATGGAGGTGACCTTCAAAAGTCCGAAGTACCTCCACCTACAAAAAAACTATTATAGCCACCGGATGGCCCCCTTCGTACTGTACAATTTTATTTCAGCAAATATTTCTGTGAAACTTATAATTTCGAAGATATCTGAGGTGCTAATAGTTACTGCCCCACTCTGTATAATAAAATATAGGTTTTCATTTTAAAAAACAAAGGCGACCTTGAAAACGCCATCCAAATAAAAAACTGATAAATCCCCCTCTTTCCTCCTCGAATTTCTTGGACACGTATTTTACACTTTTACAATATCTTTCATACTTTTCGAGACAGTCGGCTGGAAAGTTTTCAAATGAACACCCAGTATAGTGGCAATGCGTGTGAGTTAGAGCACAGCTACACAGCTGTGCTATGGCCTACCCCCACTCCTGTGTGTCGGTTGCCCGTAGCTGTGTCCACGTCAGCAGCGACTATGCTTGTGACCAATACACGCAGCGTTGCCCGTAGAGACGTGATTTCATTCCCGCCGTTCTGTGTATACTCTATTGTTTAAGAGGTAATTGAAAAAACTTTACATGTAAATGCATAAATTAGCTCTAATTTAGATCTGAGTTAGGTGTCGTGAGAAAATAAGAATCCGGTATGGTCTAGTGGCTAGGATACCTGGCTTTCACCCAGGAGGCTCGGGTTCGATTCCCGGTACCGGAAATTATTTTTTGTGTTGGGTTAAATTATTAGCAAATAATATTGCAACTGCCAAGGGGCAAAACTGTATTTCGTTGTCAATGAGATACACTCTAGAGTTGCCAATCAGGTACACTCTTCTCTAGCGTAAAATAACAGACCTGATGCCATCGGACCCATAGGCCAGGTATTTCTCGTACCCAAGGGCCAGGGCAATAAACGATGCAGTCTTGGGTTTTCCTTATTTCAAGTGGACGGCTGATTTTCTCTTTCCCTCTGCTAAGGTGAATTGCCATAAGTCTGGACAGTCCAAAAGTGATACCTAAATCTGGACAATTGAATTTTTATAGTAAAATCAATAACACTGTCCAACACCAAAAATGTTTTCATATAACTGATGGGTGGATCTTATAGAGTTTTTTGCGCTGATTCCGAATCTGCCCTTAGTTTTTGTCCTACACGTAGACTTTTTGAAAAACATGACTTTGAAAAAAAACCTATTTTTCAACATTAAACAAATGTTGTGACGGTATTATAAAAGATATTGAATTGTTCTTTGCAGCAGAAGATTCTGTAGACTTTTCTGAATACGGTGATATCCATTATTAACACGTTATGATTGTTTAAACATTAATAAATAATCATTAAAGACGGAGAGACACCACTTTTGCACCAAATTTTGATGATATTTTTTAAATTATCTCAAAAAATAAGGGTCCAGCGGAGAATCGAAATATACCACGCGATAGAGCAGATTTTTATCTAGAAGATCCACCATTTGAAGTTAGCAACAAATGACGTTTTTACCTTTCCAGAAAGCAAAATATCATCGTCTGACACGAGTTGCTGCCAGTGGCGCTCTTCCATTAGCGCGGTCGTTCGTCGGCGCGCCACGCGGTGTAAGACCGCACTGGTGGAAGAGCGCCACTGGCAGCAACTCGTGTCAGACGATGATATTTTGCTTTCTGGAAAGGTAAAAACGTCATTTGTTGCTAACTTCAAATGGTGGATCTTCTAGATAAAAATCTGCTCTATCGCGTGGTATATTTCGATTCTCCGCTGGACCCTTATTTTTTGAGATAATTTAAAAAATATCATCAAAATTTGGTGCAAAAGTGGTGTCTCTCCGTCTTTAATGATTATTTATTAATGTTTAAACAATCATAACGTGTTAATAATGGATATCACCGTATTCAGAAAAGTCTACAGAATCTTCTGCTGCAAAGAACAATTCAATATCTTTTATAATACCGTCACAACATTTGTTTAATGTTGAAAAATAGGTTTTTTTTCAAAGTCATGTTTTTCAAAAAGTCTACGTGTAGGACAAAAACTAAGGGCAGATTCGGAATCAGCGCAAAAAACTCTATAAGATCCACCCATCAGTTATATGAAAACATAAAAAAAGTTAAAAATTTGTTGGACAGTGTAATTAAGAGATTCAATAATTATATTATATATTCTGAGGCCTTAGCTACAAGTAGGTGTGAATATTATTTTATTAAGACAACAATTGAAATTTAAAAATAAATTCAAAGTTCATCTGAAAACAGTATACAAAATTGTCTATTTACATGCGAATCATGTGCATTTATAGTTCGAACTTTTGTTAGAAAAGAAGATATAATTTAAGCCCTCAAACAAAAACTATTTATCACGCATAATAATATTGATATTTTAAAATAAATTGGCAATCAAACTTATCGTAAATAATAATTATTAATCCAAATATTAGATGTCCAAGTGTAGGACTGTTTTGAAATATAAGTACTCCATACCGGGACGCGATGCCAGTAGCTGTCCCACTCTAAGCTTATACACAATGTGCATACGCCTAAAACCGGACACCTGTTTGCGACTAAAATCAACCCGTTGTTTGCAAATTATTTAAATAAATGTACGTATAATTAGTCTTCTATTAGCTTGTATAACGTATGTATAGAAAATGTGTACCGCCTGTGACGTGAATAATACTTAATTTTTTATGTTAATAACAAGAGAGAAACAAAATTAAAAAAGAACTAGAACAATAATAATTTACATGGAAAAAGAAAGATAATTACACAACAATTTGAAGATATAAAGTTAAAAATCAATGATGAATCTAAAAAAATAAGGTCTGGAATTAAAGAAGAGAAAGCAAAATTGTGCATTCAATTAGAGAATATGAAGAACGAAGGAGTATTGTCTATTGAAATGCTTGCTTTGCAACAGAAAATGAGAATTGAATATAGAATAATAATATTTTCATACCATATGTATATCATTAAAGATTTAATAAAAATCGGAGGCATTCTCAAGGAATACCCCCACTTCTCCCGGCCGTGCGTCTCGCTCCCCGTAGCGGTCATAGTGCTCGGAGCACTATAGTGTCTGTTATACAGATTATACATAATTTCAATTTATCCCGGTATAGGCTTTACTTTTGTCCAGGTACTAGCTTAGATTGGATTTAATATGTCCAACTATAGGTTTGAATTATTCTTGTTAATACGAACAAAATATTAATCTGAACAATAATTTTGGGACTTTAAATTGTTTTACAAAATCTGAATTTTATCATACTATTCTTAAAAAATTGTTTTTGTTTATCTAAAGTGATAAAATTAACGGTAGCAAAAAATGCTGTCCAAGCATATGGTATTTCACCTTACATTCTTTATCTACACTTCGAGTCCGCTAGTCGAACTGTTAGACGTCCTTCCGCGTCGTTAAATGAAACATTTTAACCCTTGGCAACCAGAATTTCACTATTCTTGGAGAATCGGGATACCCGGGTACCACAGGCGTTCTATTCCGCTATATGAGATATGCAGCGATAAATTTTACTGGTATTCGTTATCGTATATATCAGATTCCGTAATTTGTCATCGACACTTTGAGACATCGAATTTACTACAACGAAAGTAGGTGCAGTAGTAGAGAAGTGAAGTGCCCTGTCTCTTTCCAGAGTTTACTCGGTATTTAAGGAAACGAAGAAATCACAGAGAATCTCCATCTGAGAAGAAGACCAGATGAGAAGCTGCAGTCATCCAGAATACACTAATTGAAAGAGCTGCAAAACACACAAAACGTTTTATCTTGAAAACTGTTGAAGAATTATGCCAAGCAGGCAAATTGGTGAATATTAATGAAAAGTGCACTCTTATTATTAAAAAAAGAATGTGTTAACATTGTTTCGTATAGGAGAAATATAGTTTCATAATTTCTTGTGTATTTTTACGTGATATTTATGCATAATATTTTATGTTCTACCTGTCCATGTTCAATTAGTTCATATTCTATTTTGTGTTAAAATGTTATGTTAAAATTTATCTTAACAGGAGCTGCTTGCCTGTGTTAACATTGTTTCGTATTGTAGAAATATTGTTTCATAACTTCTTGTGTGTTTTTGCGTGATATTTATGCATAATATTTTATGTTCTACCTGTCCATGTTCAACTAGTTCATATTCTATTTTGTGTTAAAATGTTATGTTAAAATTTATCTTAACAAGACCTGCTTGCCTGTGTTAACATTGTTTCGTATAGGAGAAATATAGGTTTATAATTTCTTGTGTATTTTTGCGTGATATTTATGCATAATATTTTATGTTCTACCTGTCCATGTTCAACTAGTTCATATTCTATTTTGTGTTAAAATGTTATGTTAAAATTTATCTTAACAAGACCTGCTTGCCTGTGTTAACATTGTTTCGTATTGTAGAAATATAGTTTCATAATTTCTTGTGTATCTTGGCGTGCTATTTATGCATAATATTTTATGTTCTACCTGTCCATGTTCAATTAGTTCATATTCTATTTTGTGTTAAAATGTTATGTTAAAATTTATCTTAACAAGACCTGCTTGCCTGTGTTAACATTGTTTCGTATTGTAGAAATATAGTTTCATAATTTCTTGTGTATCTTTGCGTGCTATTTATGCATAATATTTTATGTTCTACCTGTCCATGTTCAATTAGTTCATATTCTATTTTGTGTTAAAATGTTATGTTAAAATTTATCTTAACTGGAGCTGCTTGCCTGTGTTAACATTGTTTCGTATTGTAGAAATATTGTTTCATAATTTCTTGTGTGTTTTTGCGTGATATTTATGCATAATATTTTATGTTCTACCTGTCCATGTTCAACTAGTTCATATTCTATTTTGTGTTAAAATGTTATGTTAAAATTTATCTTAACAAGACCTGCTTGCCTGTGTTAACATTGTTTCGTATAGGAGAAATATAGGTTTATAATTCCTTGTGTACTTTTTGCGTGATATTTATGCATAATATTTTACGTTCTACCTGTCCATGTTTAATTAGTTCATATTCTATTTTGTGTTAAAATGTTATGTTAAAATTTATCTTAACAAGACCTGCTTGCGTGTGTTAACATTGTTTCGTATTGTAGAAATATAGTTTCATAATTTCTTGTGTATTTTTGCGTCATATTTATGCATAATATTTTACGTTCTACCTGTCCATGTTCAATTAGTTCATATTCTATTTTGTGTTAAAATGTTATGTTAAAATTTATCTTAACAAGACCTGCTTGCCTGTGTTGACATTGTTTCGTATAGGAGAAATATAGGTTTATAATTCCTTGTGTACTTTTTGTATGATATTTATATGTAATATATATTATAATTTTATTAAAAAAGCAGATAATTTGTATTATTTTTTGTAATAGTTAGAAAAGATTAAATACTTGATTTATTTATGTTATTATAAACTAAATGAAGTTGTTGCTTCTAAACATGTATACTATTTCAGTGAATCTTACTATTTCGAGAAAATCGTGAACGCTGCGCACATCACAACGATGCTGCTTGGTTTCGCTCTATAGGTGGTGTTGGATAGAGTCGGCGGATATAATTTCTGCACCGCCTCACAGTAGGTTATTTGGACATTTTAGCCAGCCAAAAAAATATGCAACGTTATTAACACTTGGACTAGTGTTGGCGCTTAGAAATCTTGGGCTTGTGATACTGTAGGCGCCTAAAGGCGTTTAAAATATTGCTCTTACGGTATTATAGCCGCTTATAGGCGCCCGGGAAATTTTATCGATTATTTTCCGGCAAACCTTATTTTAGTCAGATGTAAATGAATGTTAATTCAGTTTTATTCCGTTAATCATATATTATTCAAATATCATTATTCCGGCAGATCTTATTTTAGTCAGAAGTATGTAAATGCTAATTCAGCTGCTCTTCAGTAGTTATTCCGTTAGCCCCATATTATTTAAATATGTTTATTTGTATTTTTATAAATAATATTGATGAATCTAGTGGAATTCAGTATTTTGATTATTTGAATATACTTACTCAGAAATGCACGCTTAACGAGAAGTTTCTAATTCCTACCGTACAGTACGATTGGTGCGTTTGAAAGTCTGCCGCATTCAAAAGGTTATGGAGGTACCAGACCCATGGATATTCCGGCCCCCAACCCAATCCCGAATTCCCGGCCTTATGTGCCATATGGCCCCACGGGGAGGGGGTGGGACGGACGCGGTTGGGGTGCCTGCCTCCGTCACCTCCTTGTCGCGCGCGGCGACCTCTTTCCTCGGCTGGGAGCCCCCTTTTTAAGGGTGTAGATCCACTCTCTAGTGTGCATGACTCACACAGCGTAGACCCATATACATGCACGAGGATTGCAAGGGTCCGGCATATTAGAAAGTATGACCTTCTACTGCATATTTGCGACCCGTACGACGTCACAATCGTTAGTTGAAAGATCAGTCTAGCGCGCTATGTTCCTACAATTTCGAAATTATGCGTTATAGAGGCGCAAGCGAACTTTATTCGACAGCAAACAGCTGAGTATCGAGTTGAGAGGTATGCAATATGGCGGTACTACGACTCCCTACGAACGCTTATGTCTATTTCAGCTAAGTCAGTCTCCAACGAGCCGAGTTGTCGGGAATGTATCGGTAAAACAGAGGGAGGCTCTGCGAACAGGACCCTTAAGGGTGTAGATCCGCTCTCTAGTGTGCATGACTCACACAGCGTAGATCCATATACATGCACGAGGATTGCAAGGGTCCGGCAAATTACAAACTATGGCCTTTTACTGCATATTTGCGACCCTTACGACGTCACAATCGTTAGATGAAAGATGAGTCTAGCGCGCTATGAAGCTACAATTTTGAAATTATGCGCTATAGAGGCGTAATCGACTTTATTAGACAGCAAACAGCTGAGCATCGAGTTGAGAGGCATGCAATATGGCGGTACTACGACTCCCTACGGACGCTTATGTCTATTTCAGCTAAGTCAGTCCCCAACGAGCCGAGTTGTCGGGGTTGTATCGGTAAAACAGAGGGAGGCTCTGCGAAGAGGCCCGACTAGCCGTCCCACGGTGCGCTCGCACGGGGCGAATGAGAGGTTCGGTATTTGAGAAAACACAAGTTTGCTATGCACATTTCGGTGCTCTGCGTAGTCGCTATCGCTAGATGAAGGATCAATCTAGCGCGCTATGTCCCTACAATTTCGATATTATGCTTTCCAGAACGGCAATCGACGATATTCGAAAGGATTTTCGGGATTCGCGCGTCTGTGTGCCTCAAGACGGTCAGTCGAGCCTGCTTGCGGAGCCTCCCGAAAATGCTGTCGAATATCGTCGATTGCCGTTTTGTAAAGCATAATATTGAAATTGTAGGGACATAGCGCGCTAAACTGATCTTTCATCTAGCGATAGCGACTACGCAGAGCACCGAAATGTGCATAGCAAACTTGTGTTTTCTCAAATACCGAACCTCTCATTCGCCCCGTGCGAGCGCATCGTGGGACGGCTAGTCGGGCCTCTTCGCAGAGCCTCCCTCTGTTTTACCGATACAACCCCGACAACTCGACTCGTTGGGGACTGACTTAGCTGAAATAGACATAAGCGTTCGTAGGGAGTCGTAGTACCGCCATATTGCATGCCTCTCAACTCGATGTTCAGCTGTTTGCTGTCTAATAAAGTCGATTACGCCTCTATAGCGCATAATTTCAAAATTGTGGCTTCATAGCGCGCTAGACTCATCTTTCATCTAACGATTGTGACGTCGTACGGGTCGCAAATATGCAGTAAAAGGGCATAGTTTGTAATTTGCCGGACCCTTGCAATCCTCGTGCATGTATATGGATCTACGCTGTGTGAGTCATGCACACTAGAGAGCGGATCTACACCCTTACGGGCCCCTCGAGCGAGGAACGGCGTCTCCGAGGGTAGTTGGGCGGAGCGAGCTGGAGACTCGCGAAGCCCACCGAATGGCCCAGGGAAGGGGGTGTAAGTGGGCAACCTGCTTACACTCTGATAGCTTAGGTATTGCTGGGGGGAGCTTCTCTCCCCCTGAGACGAGGCCCCACACGGGGCCAAGGACGAAGGGGTGGCTGGTTGTGTTCCATTGGAGATCCCAGCCGCCCCCGAATAGCTTAGGGATGGTTGTCGTGAGGTTTTGAGTGGGTATTGTGAGCCCTTCTGGCCACGTGGCCCCTCATAACCTCGTATCCCTCCCAGGAGGTACGGGGTATGCGTAAAAGCATTTCCCTCACGCTAAAAAAAAAAGAAAGACCCATGGATATGACTAGCATATTACTAGAATATTACTAGAGAAACAAGTGAAAACCGTGTTTACGGGAAACCATTTTTTGTTTTTATACAAGCATGTTACGAGTTGTGTGCGGGCTCATTGTAAAGAGGAAGGTTCATCATAGCCCGCTCTGCTCATGATTTAACAAGATTACGTTTATATTTAATAATATGAGCGTCCAAAGTAGGGGAAACAAATTGAGATAACCATCCTCAAGTTCCCATGTATTTTTTTTATTACAAAATGGTTCTTTTGACTTAAATCATGACCAGAGCGAAGCATGATCAACCTTCCTCTTTACAATGAGCCCTCACACAGCTCATAACATGTTCGTATAAGGACAAAATGTGGTTTCCCGTTATTGCATTCAACCTTCCCATATTTCCTTCATACAGACAGAGTCTAGAGCAAGTCTAGAACCAATTTTAGTTCAGCTACTTAGACGAGATGGCACTTAGTCAGGTGAACTATCAGCGTAGATTCGTAACAACAAAAGTGTAAAGGACACGAAGCCATTCAGATCCATCAATACCAATAAAGATATTGATGAAAAGAAAAAAACCTGCAATGATAGCGAAACTGAAACGTTGGATTGATACAAATGTATGTTCATCACTGTTGCCAAACTGTTTTTCAGCGTGGAGGTTGGTTACACTGGTAAATACCCAGATTAGAGGGTCTGGTACCCCCTTAATAGCGTCAAGGTCATAATATTATACAGTGTCGCTGGATGGGTGGTACATCACGCAGGGGATGATTCTACATGTAATCATAAGTCGAAAAGAAGGAATACGACGAAATATACGACGAATACGACAAAATCGATATTGAAAATACAACAAATATACGTGCTACTGATAGGAATTGTCTAACTCGTCAGATCATGACCAACCGATTCTACTTCCTGCGTATACTAAAGCACGCGAATCCAACGAACCTTTAAAGTCTATTGTTACGTCTGACAACGTATTGCGTAGGCATAATTAATAACTATTAATTAAATAATATTCGTTAGTAATATGTATTTGTACTCCGCTCCAATTACCACATCCGGTTCCCATGTCATACCTCCATTTTTATCATATCTTAATGTATTCCCCATAGTCCTAACCCATAACATCCACATCACTAACTTAAGATAGAACATAGGACGACAGTTATGTCTGACGATGCATTCACGTAGAAGATACGATGCTCCCTAACACCTATATACAGGGTGTTCCAAAATAACGACAGTTTTCTTTACAAAAATGGCGTCCGCGGCTTTGTTTACGAGTTATTAAGGAAAAACACGGACCAATCAGAGCGCGGCTACAGCGGATTGATTCTGGTTCGGCCAATAGTGACACCACATTAAGCGGGACCTATCGCCGAGTTGGATTCCGTTTGCTGTAGCCGCGCTCTGATTGATCCGTGTTTTTTGTTAATGACTCCTAAACAAAGCCACCGACGCCATTTTTGCAAAAGAAAATGTCGCTTAAAATTGATCTCAGGAACGTCCCTTTTCTAGATGTTGAAAGAATTTTGACACACCCTGTATACAGGCTGTTTCGCAACTAGTGCTACAAGCGAAAAGAGGATGATACTACATGAAAAAAACTAGTATGTTCTACAGCTATTAATGTTCTTGATTTGGTGTGTGACTCTCCAAGAGCCACACAAAGAACTTCCCGATTCGTTAGTTGCAGTATATTATTATCATTATTAAATGTACGTTTTAAGAAGAATATACGTTTTCGAGGAATTTCAATAATTTTCTACTTAACAAAATGTTTGCTATATGGCGTCTATGACTGTATCTCGGGAACAGAACGTCCTGCCGCAAAAATAACATAATTTTCGAAAGGCTCAAGCTAAAGGATATAGGGCATACCCATCCACATGACGCATGTAGTTTTTTGAATTAAAAAAAAACCAGTCCGTCTTCAACATCAATGTTATTAATTATCGTATATTTTATATTAATTTTCAATTTAATCTCAGTTAATAATTCGTTGTGATTGTTTTTTCAATGATTGTAATATAAATTTTTTTTTGTACTTTCATCGATATTCTTTGAAAATGTATTCTCGACAGTAGAGATGATTAACTCACTCTTGCATTGGGATAATTTTCGATTATTGTAAGCGGTAACATTAGCATTAGTTGCATAATTAAAAAAGGTAAATAAAAAAAATTTTTTTTTAAATAAAAAAAAATACAAAAAAAATGATTAAAAAATAAAAATAAAATACATATAATTATTAGGTTTGTTTCTTCGGCGGAAAATTTCCGTCCTCTCGTATAATTTGCATTGTTGAATGAACTGCTTTCGAAAAATTACTTGATCAATATGGACCAAAATCTAATCAGCTCTAAATTACAGCGGGCACATCGATTGCAACGTTCATTTCATTGGTTTTTCAGAAAACGTTAACGAAAAATTTGATACCGTACAAACGAACATACGCACACACAAACATTTTGATAAAAATAGTCTAAAATGACTCCAATGACTATGAAACGTGAAGATCTGCTAAAAACTCGATTTTCGATTTTCAGGGTAATTACAGTAACTTCCCTATGAATCGGGAAGTTAATAAGTCGACACGTGCTATTGCATAGGAATCGTGTAATCCGTCTGACCATTATCAATCAATTCTACTTTCTGCATATACTAATGCACGTACCCAGTGAAAATTCTAAGTTGATTTTCTCGAAAACAAAGTCGCACATCAAAAATGTTAATTCTGTATTTTCGACTTATTTTTCCATGTAGTATCACCCCTCTTTCGCTTTACCATCAGTTACGAAGCACCCTCTATATGGGGTTAAATTCGTCTTAACACCAGTTATAACATTATCTCATGAAAAGTGCAATTTAATACTTAAAAAATTAAAGCGATCATGCTTTTTTCTTTTAGACAAACTGCTTTTAAAGTTTTATATATTTTGAGTTTTGTACGTGTGAGAATACTGTTGAACTTTTATTTAAACCATCTTTTCGTCAGATTAACGGAACTTACTGGTGCAAGGAAATTCCACGCGTAGCTGTGATCAAGATTTAAATACAAATTTCAAATAACAAAATCATAGTTCAACAATAGTGATATTGTAAAATCTAATATCTATCATCCACGGCTCAATTATTTTATGATCACATCAGTTATACATATGATGTACAGATGATTCATGCCATAACTGATGTGTATCATACAAACCATTAAAAATATTTTGTTCAGGCACCTCTCGGCATTAAAATTTTTACGGATGCAATGTCCACACATTAAAAATCAACCGGAAATAAAAAGGAGTTTTGTGGTATAAAAAAGTTCTAACATGATATGTGTATATTAATTTTTCGAAAGAAAATAGACTAATTACATGTATTTAATGGTTCATTTTAGACAATATTTCTAAACGCAGTTCTCTTAATAAGACCTTGGCCCTTGAGAAAGTGGAACTCGAAAATTGGATATGTACTACCCGGATATAATATTTTTAAAAAATAAACGAAGAAAGATTTCAAAATTTTGGTGGCGTACTTTGAGACTCGCAATACAACAGTATAAGTTGCGTCTGCTATATTGCTACTTGCTGAATTAAAAGAAAGATTACCACCGCATTCTTCATGTTTTAAACGGTATTATTATATGTATTTTAATAAAGTATTTACGAACTTTCCATCGCATGATATTCTATTCCGGACTTTTAGCAGTGTAACACACTCATAAAGTTTGAATAAAAAGCTCGTGGGACAATGGACACCCTGTACACCTCGCACGCGAGGACAATTATTCGGAACAGTTCTGACCCCGTTTGTTCTCGGCGTTATAATTAACTCAATAATTACCGTTGCGCGCCGATATATGCGGTACATTTAATCGAGCAACAATACATCACTGTTCCAGCGTTTATTAAACTCTTTTCTCTCCCGCAGGGCCGCCGCGTGCGGTTGTGCGTTACACACGGGCGCTTTGTCGTAGGGCCGCTGAAACATGAACAGGCTAATAGCAGACGTAACAAATGGTTTTGCTAGATATTTTTGCTGAACATAAAAAGGTTATTCAAATCATTTTCATGTTTGAAGAGGGCGCACTAAATTTCTTTTGCACACGGTCGACTCGCACCCACGCGGCACACAGTGGTCTGGATCGAAAAAGTTGGTATCATTTAGCTCAAAAGTCAACTTTCTCGTATCGATTTCTAACAAATTTGTATTGCTTCCTAAATGTTTGTCAACCTCGAAAATGGAAAAATTAATGCAGTTTACCAGGAATTGTAATTAGGCCGAATACTTGAAGATAGACTGTTTAGAGATAGTACCTTTCATCAAGAAAATTGCTTCTCTTCTTCGAGGTGCCCTGATGACACCACTTAAGAGCACCGTCTGGCTAGCAGACGACACTCGCGCGTTGATGTGTGTGAGTGCACACGTCGCTATATCACATATACGTACACGAAAATTGTAAGGGTCCGGGAGTAAACGTCTGAGATCTTAATAATGCAATGACTGGATTTCTTAGTAGTCAAAATCGCTAGATGAAAGATCAATCTAGGGTGCTATTTGGCTGAGAAGTCGTACTTCTACGTTCACGAGCTATGATTTGCAATATTCGACAGCACGCCCGTCAGTGAGGACGTCAAGGGAGGACGAGGGAAAATGTCAGAACTATATTTGAATGTCAACCTCACTGTGTCTTGGATTTTTGTAGAATTAAACATACAGAATTTTTAATAGAAGTACGACTTTTCAGCCAAATAGCACCCTAGATTGATCTTTCATCTAGCGATTTTGACTACTAAGAAATCCAGTCATTGCATTATAAAGATCTCAGACGTTTACTCCCGGACCCTTACAATTTTCGTGTACGTATGTGTGATATAGCGACGTGTGCACTCACACACGTCAACGTGCGAGTGTCGTTTGCTAACCAGACGGTGCTCTTAATATTTCTTTTTTTTACGATGAAGTGCACTCTTTTGTGTTATCAAATCAGCATCGACACTTAAAATTATTGTTCACAATATGTTAAAAATTAATAATCGTTCTTACTTTACTGGTTCAAAAGTTATAACAAAATGACACCAACTTTTTTGATCCGGACCACTTTGCGGCAGCTCTCATGGAAGCGTGCGGGATGGCGACATAGTCGTCGTGCCGCGAATGATTAATATTTTAGTACTAGATGCTCGACACAATAAATCAATTTTTTTGCTGTAATCAATAGCAGCATACGTAGATATTGTATCCGTTAAGTTTCAGACGAACATTTGTAGTAGATAGATGTATCATGATTTCGGCGCACAGATTCGATCAATAATAAAAACGTTATTTAGCAATTTTGAAAATTAAGATCTCAATGTTTCGATCTTGATGAGGATCGTTCTCAAGAGAGAATTTTGCGTCTGTAATAAGTTATATTATAATAAAATCGTGTGCGTGAAAACCACGAGCGATAGAAGTGAAACTTATTGCTTAGTAGGTATAGATACAGATAAATTATTATACCTAATAAGTAATAAGTGTCACTCCTATCGCGCGTGGTTTCCACGCACACGATTTTTTTTCTGTTCCACACACGGTAGTTAAAAAAATATATATCTCTGATATGTCTATAATATATTTAATTATATTACTTTAATTCATGTAAATAAAAATAAAAAACGTGGTTGCACGTGTTGTTCTAACCATTCACTATCATTTTGAGATCGTTGGTTGTCCAAGCGGTTAAGTTGAGGTAAGAAATTATTTTTCTCCGTTCATTCTCAGTTTAAATTTTCGCGCCACTCGACTTTCGACTTCCGTAACATCGACTTCCGTTACATCAGAAAATTGTTACCCTCAGCAAAGAAGTTTGACTTCAATAATAATAACATTTGTAGTACAGTAAACATTTTATCTGAGGCTTCGTACAGACCTAAATGGTTTGACGAACCGTTCGCAGGTATCAGGTACGTCTGTGTTTTTATCCAACCTCCTAGCGGTTCCCCGACAATCGTATCAGGTACATCCGCTCAGTCTATAACCTCCCAGCAGAGTCCCCCCAATTACATATTGGGTTCATCCATGAAATTTTACTCGTCCTAGCAGTTCCCTGACAATCGTATCAGGTACGTCTGCGTTTTGACTCCGATACTCGCGGTTCCCTGACAATCGTATCAGGTACGTCCGTGTTTTTATCCAACCTCCTAGCGGTTCCCCGACAATCGTATCAGGTACGTCCGCTCACTCTAAAACCTCCCAGCAGAGTCCCCCCAATTACATATTGGGTTCATCCATGAAATTTCACTCGTCCTAGCAGTTCCCTGACAATCATATCAGGTACGTCTGCACATACTAACGGTTTCCTGACAATCGTATCAGGTACGTCCGCACATACTAACGGTTCCCTGACAATCGTATCAGGTATGTCCGTGTTTTTATCCAACCTCCTAGCGGTTCCCCGACAATCGTATTAGGTACGTCCGCTCAGTCTATAACTGTTGAGGGTTCCAATGTCTCTCCCCCTGTTAGGGATGCACACGGCACTGCATACTGCCGGACTGTGGCACGGTGGGGACACAACAAGTGAACGCGCGAGACAAGCGAGCGCGACCTGTGTCTCACGAGAAGCGAATGATCATGTATCCACGCGTTCACCCTAACGGGTCATCTGTGTATTCTTTCACATAATTATATTTCTATAATAACCACAATTGTGGCCAGTTATTTAATTCCCTAACTCTAACAATAACCTCCCAGCAGAGTCCCCCCAATTACATATTAGGTCCATCCATGAAATTTCAGTCGTCCTAGCAGTTCCCTGACAATCGAATCAGGTACGTCTGCGTTTTGACTCCGATACTCGCGGTTCCCTGACAATCGTATCAGGTACGTCCGCTCTTAACTAACAATTGGAGACCATATTCCCAGGGTAATAACCCTTCGCCGGTCACTCGTGCTACTCGCGGCCCTGGCTCGTAACAATTTAGAAAAAGACGAAAATTCATCATGTTGCAACATCTTCAAAAATTCAAGTCATTTAGTCTCGAATCTGATGTCTTTAATGCTGCGTACTGACCTGAACATTTCACTTTGAAACTTGGATTCACTCAATAAACTGTCGACATTTTCTGTGTTTCTTTCCGTTCGCCATTCTGCGAGGCGTTCGGCGCGGCGAAATGTTTGGCGAAATGCGCGGTTCGTCAAACGGTTTGGCGAACGGTTCTCCAAACCATTTAGGTCTGTGTGGAGCCTATTAAGCAAAGAACAAGCGTGGTTGTTAGGCCTTGTAACATAATCCTCAGGAGTAATACGGCAAGTGGGTCCCTGAGGGTTAGGGCATATAGAATAGTAGAGGGGCAACCCATTGGTTGTCCCGGGAGGTGAAGGTTTCAGAGTTTACCACCTTCCTTAAAAAAAAAAAAAAGATCTGTGTGGAGCCTAACATTATTTCGGTTCTTCTTAACCGTTTCAAGAACCGAAACCGATATTATAATTGTCTCCAATCCCTGGTCGCAGTAAGTTAGTTCAAGTTTGCTTTATCGACACGATAAAAACAGTGACAAAATTTCCGGCTTGTGTGTATGCCAGCGCGGCGTGATGAACGCCCGGCATCCGGCTCGCGGCCGAAGTGCCGCGAAATAAATGTGCTTTCAGCCCCTTTTAAAAGCGTCCCGTGTACCTTTATTAGCGCAATGTCATTCAGCAGGACGTATTTATCAAAATCCTCGTGCACCACGATGCTGCTCGCCTCCAATTCATCTCCGCCGGATGCAAGCGTGTCGGTCCGGGCTCGCACGAACACCGTCGACGGGTCAGTCCTGCAAGCAAGCACCGGTTCCGTAAATTCATCGACTTTTTCACGGCGAAGCAATTTGCGTGCCGCGGCATAAATTCCACGGAGTAGAGAAATATGCTCACCCGAAAACGCAGGACGCTGCGGTCACGACCCAGGATTCGTGCAACAGCGCGCCGCTGCACACGTGATTCCTGTTCCTCTCGATGGACACCTGCGTTACAGACAGCAGTGATTTGAACGCGTGGCGGACAAATGATAACCGGTTCAATTGCAGTTCGTTATTTCGACGTGACAACGCGATGCTTCTGTCAACATCGCTCGATCGTGCCCGTGTTTTTGCACGGGGTATTGCGGTGTACTGTTCGCCCATCAGGAGATTGCAGTGATTTCGACAGTGGGGTGCAGGGGATGTCCGAGGCTCCACTCCTACGCTTAGGTTCTGGTGGAAACGGTCGACATAGGAGTTCACCGTCATCCCACCGCTCTGTTTCAGTCACACTTATTACAGAGTGCAGAGAAATAACGGAGTTATACGTTTCTTATTATAATTCTGTCAAATTGATGAATTTTTAAATACCAAATAATAACAACAATAACATAGACCTTTGGTATTGGAAGGAAAAACCAAGCCGTTGTAAGGAAAAGTCTGAGTTTAAAAGTTTGAGCTTCTTTATCGACGCAAAGGGTGGCCTCTTCGAAACCTTTTAAATATGTCAATGCTAAAGGTCTATGTTATTATTGTTATTATTTGATTTTTTTAAATTCATCAATGCGACAGAATTATAATAAGAAATGTTTAACTCCGTTATTTCTTGCTACCCTGTAGTGTAACGCGCATTTGTTGTCTTCGATACCACGTGGTCTCTACAAGTTTCTCACTGCCAATTCGTAATGGACGATCGGTACAAGAATTACAATACGTTGCTCTACGAAATTAACCCTTTGCACTCCTTTGTCGAATGTAAGTAGACATCAGAGAAAGAGAAATGTGAATAAAACTTGTTTTTATGTGCATTTGGTTCTTCCTTTATTTATTTGTCTTATTTTTTGGTTAAAAACAAGTATAAGTTTCATAAATATAAATTACAACAAAGTTTGAGCAGTATTTAATATAATAGTATTCAACATTGTTCTAAATACGTAGCAGAGGAGGAACTTTGAAGTAAATTTGCAGAGAGAGAGAGAGGGATATATTGGGATAAAAATTTTTCATGCAGAGTCATGAGTTTTCCGAAAATGGCCTCGTCTTTTATCGTGAACCGATACAGCACCAAATTCTAAATCTGACAGTCAACGAGATATCAAAATAATCTTCCATGTGCACTTGCCTTGTTGAAGTTCAGGGACATCAGTACTTGCGCCTAATAGCCTTCTGATAAAATAGATACGCATTGAAAATGATTTTGATATCTTGTTAACGATTAATTGTTGGAAACGTGAAAACAAATATATTTTTATTGAGAATTTGATACTCTATCAACATAAAATACAAAAGATGGGTCATTCCGTTTAAAGAATCCAAGATGACCTCGAAATTTTCAAAACGCTTTTATTTATATGAAAAATATTTATATGACAATAGTGCCCCCTGTATACCATGCAAGTTTTGTAGATATCATTGTTCATATTATGACAAATAATGGAAATATTCAAGGTGGTCAAAGTTAGGAGACCAACATCATTCTACAAGTTGTAGAAAATTAAGGAAACATATAAAATGATGATGGCTGTAACTATGTTTTTGTAATTAATTGTCCCAAAATGCAACGGAAATTCGTATTAAAAATGGGATTATTTGATATTGTTTATTGTACTACCTGATAAGTTCGTGGAAATGTTAGATAAGAGTGACTCATTAGCGAAATGCATGAAATTTCACGTTATACTGCAGAGAAAGAAGTGACTCATTGGCATATGATTGATACTTTACTTACTGTATCAAAAGAGAGACACATTGCGTTATCAGATAGTTGGATGTACAGTCTGGGCACAAAGTTAAATGGACATCCTTTGACAACTAAAAAGTTTTTTAGGATTGAACCAAACGTCTTCAGATTTTTCAGACTGTTAAAGAGAAGAGTTTACTCAGGGACGTATAAAAAAAATGTTTAAATTTTTTATCTGTGCTCATAACGGAAATTTAAAACGTGCGTTTCGTTAATCTAGGTAAGTTTTACGTTAAGGCATAAAATCTACAGGCAAAATCAGCAAAATGCTGAAAAATCTCAAGTGGTATAGTTACTCTATCTTTAAAAAATGATTAATTTGGTCCCCCGATTACAGGTTATACAAATATGGTTTGAATATGAAAACATACGTTTACAAAAGCTACAAGAATAATTTATTAACAGTTCAGTAAATATTTGAAATACAATAGTAAACTACTTTTATTATTTAAACAGAAAAAAAGAATGTGCAAACTAGAAATGTTTTCTCATTATATGTTAGACTTGAAGGAAGTAATTACATTTATACTTTTACTCTGTGTACTATTTTCGCTGTACACGCTTTAATGTTCTCTTTCAGTCGCGTCTGGTCCGGCTACACTGTGAAAATTTAAATATAATGCATAAATACCGTGCAACACGTCTCTTTTTTTCTTGTTGCACGAATACTGCCACAGTTTTGTAGCATACTAGTGGGTTTACTGTATTAACCCTTTGCACTCGGCGTTGTTTGAACTAGAAAATAAAATATTTCTTCCGACCTAGAATATTTCCATTCCCCGTGATTTTTAAAATTTTATGGATATCAAATTTGCGTAATACCTCGTATAAAACTTACATGTATAGTAATTAATAGGGGTGTGCGAGTACTCGAAATTTCGGGTTCGGGTCGGGTCGGAAAAGGGTCTAGCAGACTAAGAATAGTAAATCGCCCCCTCCCCTGGATTTTTATTGAAATTGTGTGGAAAACATTGGTTTTAAGTTGAAAGATAACCCCCCAAAATTTCAAGTCGCTAACCCTTCATATAAGGATTATAGGAGGGTAAATACCCTTCACTATATCATTTTTTTTCTCGGTTGTTAATTAAGATATTCAGATAAAAAAAATACAAAAAAAATTCTCGTACTTACGTCCTTCATATCATATATTTTTTCCACAATTGTGATCATATTATTAAGGGTAGAAAAAAATTATTAAATTTTTTAGGGGTGGAAATTGCAAACAACCCTTCGAGTGATCACTTTCAAACAATTCAACAACAATGTTCTGTTATCTGTCTAATATATACAAAAGTTTCAAGATGGTCGAAGGGGTGGAACATAGTTAAATATTGAAACACAAATGAAATTACGCCATTATAATGATTTTGAGTTTAGGATTGAGCGATTATGGGAGACCCAGTAAAAAACCGAATGAGTATAAGTGATAATCGTAGCCAGAATATCTTAGAATCAATACTAAATACGTATAATCGCTACTAAAATCTTCCTCAAATAGTATTCCTACATTATATCAAGAAAATAAAAAATGGTGGAGATTTAGACCAAAGATTGTGAACCAAATGTGATTTCTGAATTCTTAATTTGCAAACATAAATAATATAGTTTAAAATGTAAGACATAGATTAGTTTTGTTGTGAAAAATATGGATAAATAAATGTAACCTCATCTACTTGTACCAAATTCTCGTTAAACTACGCTCAGAAAATAGAGAGCTTTGTAATCATAATCTGTATGGGTTCGAATGTACTCAGTCTGAGTTCGAGTATACTCGGAAATGTCACTTATGTTTCTCGAAGCACTTACAATGTGTTAGATTTTATCTTATCTAGGATTGTATCTACGATTGTATCTTCGAAGTGTTCGTGGATCGTTTGAAATGATCGAATTAAATTCGAATCGATGTACTATGAACTAGTTCCCATCTCAACTCTTAGTGGTCTGTAGATCTAGTATGATAACTGGACTGCAGATTTTATGCATTAATGTAAAAAAAGAAATGGGCATAATTGCAAATAAATTAAAAGTGTTTAATAACCCCAACAAACTAGGTTCCGCTTATTAAGATTATAAAAGGAAATATAAAACTTGTAGTTGACTTCTGTTTCTTGCGATCAATGCAAACAATTTTTACTTTCAATGAAGATCCGCGGTCTTGTAGTCACTAAAGAGCTACCAAGCACTAAACGTGACTGACGTGAGTTGGCTTGTAAAAATGACAAGACTTAATTTATTTATTATTATTGTTTTAAACCAAGTGGTTTATATAGCAACAAGACTTAATTTATTTAGATTTTGTACGTTTTTTATCGTAACGAATGCTGGAATAAAACAGTTACTTCGATCAATTCCCATGGAAATATCTCAAGTTTAAATCATTTAAATATATGTAAGGAATAAGCCATATTTATTTGTAAAATAAGACACACGGGTAGTCCAATCTGATATTCTTTTTTACAATTCGTTGGCAATTACAATTTTAGAATTCTTCCGTTCTGATTCTCTATTTTATAAATTTAACTATACATAGGGTTGTCTGTTAATACACACACGTACTTACATACAATACACACACATCATTCGTGCTTTAACCCTGTGTGTGTGTATTAACAGACAACCCTATGTATAACAGTTCTCTGTATCTCGATCGTCAATTATTCATAACTAAATTTAATGTTATCGGCGCACTGGTTCGATCAATTACACAATAAGCAAGTTTGCACAAATATTACATGAAATTTAATTCAACGTTTCGATCTCAGTTTAGACCATCTTCAAGAACAGAACATTTCAGTATTGTGTCTGTAAGAATTAATCAAAGACAATTTGTAAAGTGTGATTTATATAAGCAGAAACTTGACTTCAGAAACAAAGTGTACAAAACTTACATGCTTATAAAAAGTATTAATTTAATATTTTAACGTTTTCATTTTGCATAAAGATCCGCAGTCTAGTTATGTACATGCACCTTATGTTTTCCTTTTGTGTATTTTTGAATTATTACAAATGAAAAAATAAAAACTTCTATTTTCAGTTGTAAATATGTCTTGTTTTCTATTTGTAAAAATTCGTAACCGATTTAAATTGATTTCATGAAAAAGTTAAAATTCAAAAATCGGTTTTTTAAAAGTCGGTTTTCGTATAAACCGTAGTGGCGACCACTAACTTAGGGAATAAGTAAATAACGTCATGGGCTTTCCATGCTTTAGACAATTTTCCAAAGAAAATATTGAATTTAATTAGGGAGTTGTTGATCTCGAGCTACAATTGACGTCATATTTTATTAAATTTTATTAAACAAAGAAAAAAGTAAAATCATAACTTTATTATGATTTTAATTTAAGTTATTAATTTGTGTGATTTTTAAGGATATTATTTTGTTCTTTATTTTAATAATTTTATGTATGTACGTTATGTAATGTACCTTATGTTTCCCATTTCTTGTATGTTTGAATTATTACACATAAAAAAAATAAAAACTTCTATTTTAAGTTGTAAATATGTCTTGTTTTCTATCTGTAAAGATTCGTCACCGATTTAAATTGATTTCATGGAAAAGTTGAAATTTAAAAATTGGTTTTCGTATAGACCGTAGTGGTGACCACTAACTTAGGAAATAAGTAAATAACGTCATGGGCTTTCCATGCTTTAGACAATTTTCCAAAGAAAATATTGAATTTAATTAGGGAGTTGTTGATCTGGAGTTACAATTGACGTCATATTTTATTAAATTTTATTAAACAAAGAAAAAAGTAAAATCATAACTTACACGAATATAAAACAGTTATTAATTTCTGTGATTTTTAAGGGTATTATTTTGTTCTTTATTTTAATAATTTTATGTATGTACGTTATGTATATGTACTTTATGTTTTCCTTTTCTGTATTTTTGAATTATTACAAATAATATTCCAAAATATTCCAAAATATCTAAAAAATATGGATCTCACAGCGAACTTTGAGGACTGTTTTCACCCCTTCAAAGTGGATGGTTGCCAATAAAAGAAAATACGCGTCAAGTATTTTTCGAAGAACTACATCTCGCATAAATTTCATTAAGATTGGTTTGTTTCACCTGAATATGTTCCCTTGTAAGATTTACGCTTTGGTATTTAATCATGTGAATCGTTTCCAATAGTATTCTACGTTACCCTATGTATAGTTAAATTTATGATATAGAGAATCGGAACAGAAGAATTCTAAAATTGTAATTGCCAACGAATTGTAGAAAAGAAGATCAGATCGAGCAACCGCGACAAGCAACACGTCTGTCAACGATTGGGCTATCCGTGTGTGTTGTTTTACAAATAAATGCGGCTTATTCCTTACAAATATAAAATATAAAGCCGGTTGTTCGATATATTTAGTACTATTAAATACAAAAGATACGTCTTGTCGACTTACGTGGTACGGATAATCCTGGATGTTCACGTGCCTGGTATTTGTGGACGCAAGAACTGCGCGGAGAGTTAAGAATATTTGCATGAATTTGCTCACGGAATTGGATCTCGTTGACAGTTACGTATGTATTATCCAACTTACCGTCCTCTAGGAGGATGCAGATCAGGAACAGCACTTTCTTAGACATGTCGACACGAATTGACTCGGAGCGAGGTCCGGCCTGTCAAATTATTGGACCAACAACTCAAGCGTCATCGACACGCGTGGGATTGAATTTTGTCAGCGATAAACGTCGTTATCGATCGATAAAAGCTTTCGAAAGCGCCTTGTTCCCTGAACTTCGAAAGATCTCCGGTAATCTATTACCTTTCCTCTGCTATATGTATAGTAAAGAACTGCTGCGTGCCGTGAACAAAAAATTGTTCCTCTCTCTGTCCTCGACTGTGTCCCTAGATAGATCGTGATTAGCGATATCGTATCCAGGCCGAGATAATGGAACAATCGTGTCAAGATTAGTTGCACGTTCGATTCGTGACGATTTAAAATTAATTGACGGAGCGCACACTTTTACTGAAACGTATTTCTTGTATGCGTATTTCAGTGTGCATTGTATGCGTGTGTGTACACATTTTACGTGTCTCCCTTGAGTGCTCGATGCTCTTTATTTACCAATAGTTCAGCACTCTTCGACGAACTGACTTATCTATCGACTGTCCAAGCTATTATTAGCGTTACTCGTAGATGGCGATTGGGTTTATACAAAAACCGATTTTTGAATTTCAACTTTTCCATGAAATCAATTTAAATCGGTTACGAATCTTTACAGACAGAACCTAGACATATTTACAACTTAAAATAGAATTTTTTATTTTTTTTATTTGTAATAATTCAAAAATACAGAAAAGGAAAACATAAGGTACATATACATAACGTACATACATAAAATTATTAAAATAAAGAACAAAACAATAATCTTAAAAATCACAGAAATTAATAACTGTTTCATATTCGTGTAAGTTAATATTTTACTTTTTTCTTTGTTTAATAAAATTTAATAAAATATGACGTCAATTGTAACTCCAGCTCAACAACTCCCTAATTAAATTCAATATTTTCTTTGGAAAATTGTCTAAAGCATGGAAAGCCCATGACGTTATTCACTTATTCCCTAAGTTAGAGGTCGCCACTACGGTTTATACGAAAATCGACTTTTAAAAACCGATTTTTGAATTTCAACTTTTTCATTAAATCAATTTAAATCGGTTACGAATTTTTACAGATAGAAAACAAGACATATTTACAACTTAAAATAGAAGTTTTTTTTGGAATAATTCAAAAATACAGAAAAGGAAAACATAAGGTACATATACATAACTAGACTGCGGATCTTTATGTAAAATGAAAACGTTCTACCTGTATTGCAACAAGCTTTGGTGAAATTGATATTTAATCTCTTGTAGAATATGTTTAATAGGTTGAAAATAATATGATTCTATATTTGAATTATTCAAATCTTTTTGCTGTCAGAAATTAGACCTAGCCAGTTTATAATAAATGCATAAAATCCGCAGTTTACACATAACGTACATACATAAAATTATTAAAATAAAGAACAAAACTAGCTGGTTATTGTTGTGTTATTGTTATGTCAATTTAAATCGGTTACGAATTTTTACAGATAGAACCAAGACATATTTACAACTTAAAATAGAAGTTTTTATTTTTTATTATTTGTAATAATTTAAAAATACACAAAAGGAAAACATAAGGTACATATACATAACTAGACTGCGGATCTTTATGTAAAATGAAAACGTTCTACCTGTATTGGAACAAGCTTTGGTGAAATTGATATTTAATCTCTTGTAGAATATGTTTAATAGGTTGAAAATAATATGGTTCTATATTTGAATTCTTCAAATCTTTTTACTGTCAGAAATTAGACCTAGCCATTTTATCATAAATGCATAAAATCCGCAGTCTATACATAACGTACATACATACAATTATTAAAATAAAGAACAAAATAATACCCTTAAAAATCACAGAAATTAATAACTGTTTTATATTCGTGTAAATTATTATTTTACTTTTTTCTTTGTTTAATAAAATATGACTTCAAAAAGCAAAGAACGTAAATGGATTTATTGCTTAGTCGTTTCCTTATGTTGGATACAAAATTACCATAAATACAAGAAACTGGCTCACTTGCTACTGAACTGGGGTTAATTGTCTTTAAAGCATTAAATAATAAATCTAAATGTTTTGTTCTTGTATTTGTACCTCCTAAGACCAAAAACTTGTTCTTTAATATTTGAGGACTAGAGGAAGACACTTCTTCAGGTACTTGCAGATATTTATCTATTGCTATTTCCATAGCATTTTTCATCATAGATATGTCTTGATTTTCTTCTTCGTCACATTTTTTAAAATCGCAGTCACCTTATGTAGAATAATCTTTACATGATCTTGATAATGTCTGTCGGGATATCTTACAAGGGAACATATTCAGGTGAAACAAACCAATCTTGATGAAACTTATGCGAGATGTAGTTCTTCGAAAAATATTTGACGCGTATTTTCTTTTATTAGCAACCATCCACTTTGAAGTGGTGAAAACAGCCCTCAAAGTTCGCTGTCAGATCCATATTTTTTGAGATATTTTGGAAACCAGAGATCGAAAGATTTGATTTTTTTCTAAATTGTGTTTTTCTTTTAATGGAGAATGTAGCAGTACAAAAAATTTTAACAAAATATGTTTGTTCAAACAATACATTAAAAATTTTGTTTTCTTTCGGATTCTCTTATATATCGTTAGTTAATTTTAATGTACACTATGTGTGATCTTTCATCCAAAATAGGGGATACATGTTTTAGGATTTTCTTCTTTTTTCCATTTAACAATATTTATGCATAATGAAGTATTGATCTATTGCCGAAAATCGTGAAAATCTGCAATTTTTATTATCTTTAAACGTTTGTAGATCATTGCAAAGTCGACCGATTTTGTAGAAACTTTTGGATATGTTCAATTGACACAGATCTACAAAACGTATTTTTCAAATTTTCAATATAGGCCGACATAAAATAGTTGAAAAATCAACTTTTAATATTTTTTCAACAATTCCGATCAATTGCAATTTTTGAAAAAATTTCTTTTCACATCCTTTAGTAACCTAATTGCTCTAGCTTCCCAAAAAAGTTCAAATCGTAAAGTACAATATTAAAAAAGTTATCGTCTTCTTTATAAGCGGTCTTAAACTTTTGTCCGCTACTGTATGTATATCTAAACATCATGTATAAATTTTCTATCAAATTTAGTGCAATTCTTTTCATTAATATTAATATGATATTGTATGGAAGGAGTATTTAAAATTTCCTTTAGAACGTTTGAAAGATAAGATCCCAAAATATCTTAGGTTGGTTAGGAGTAATTATAACCATTTGTTAAATGAACTAACTCATTTATTATTATTAAATTACAGATAGATTAGGTAGTAGAGAGATTAAAAATAAAGGGTATGAGTAAAGAAATGAACGAATCTTCATTTATGATTAAACCCCAGAGTTTTGCTTGATCCAGGAGCGAAGGCTTGCCACGTTCGTGTACACACCAGGGTATTTCGGTTTAGCGCATCCGTAGCCCCAGGAGACGATACCATAAAGAGTACCTTCGGAGGTCAGTGGGCCACCAGAATCACCTTGGCACGAGTCCTTGCCTCCTTGCGTGTATCCAGCGCATATCATTCGGCTGGTGATCGTGTTCATGCGTCCGTACAAGTCCTGACACTCCTTCCTGGCCACAACAGGGACAGACACCTTTTGAAGCACCGACGATGTCGATCCGCCCTCCTGCAAAGTAGTTAAACGAACAATTTTCAATCATCTATTAAGTATAGTTGAAATCGCACTCGTGTCCTTTAACGTCGCCCTAATGCGCTACATGCAGTTCATATTTCCAGTAAAAAAAAACGGTTTTAAATTTATACATAACACTCATATATCGTCTAGCAAATTTCTTCCATTAGTTGGAAAAACTGACATCATTAAGTTATCCCGACAGATACTATCAAGATCATGTACAGATTATTCCACAGAAGATAACTGCGATTTTAAAAAATGTGACGAAGATGAAAATCAAGATATATCTATGATGAAAAATGCTATGGAAATAGCAAAACAGATAAATATTTGTCAAAACCTGAAGAAGTGACTTCCTCTAGTCCTCAAATATTAAAGAAGAAATTTTTGATCTTAGAGGTTACAAATACAAGAACAAAAAATTTAGATTTATTATTTAATGCTTTAAAGACAATTAACCTCAGTTCAGTAGCACGTGAGCGAGTTTCTTCTATTTCTGGTAATTTTGTATCCAACATAAGGAAACGACTAAGCAATAAATCCATTTACGTTCTTTGCTTTTTGAAGTCATATATTATTAAACAAAGAAAAAAGTAAAATAATAATTTACACGAATATAAAACAGTTGTTAATTTCTGTGATTTTTAAGGGTATTATTTTGTTCTTTATTTTAATAATTGTATGTATGTACGTTATATATAGACTGCGGATTTTATACATTTATGATAAAATGGCTAGGTCTAATTTCTGACAGCAAAAAGATTTGAAGAATTCAAATATAGAACCATATTATTTTCAACCTATTAAACATATTCTACAAGAGATTAAATATCAATTTCACCAAAGCTTGTTGCAATTCAGGTAGAACGTTTTCATTTTGTATAAAGATCCGCAGTCTAGTTATGTATATGTACCTTATGTTTTCCTTTTGTGTATTTTTGAATTATTACAAATAAAAAAAAAAAAAACTTCTATTTAAGTTGTAAATATGTCTTGTTTTCTATCTGTAAAAATTCGTAACCGATTTAAATTGATTTAATGAAAAAGTTGAAATTCAAAAATCGGTTTTTTAAAAGTCGATTTTCGTGTAAACCATAGTGGCGACCTCTAACTTAGGGAATAAGTAAATAACGTCATGGGCTTTCAATGCTTTAGACAATTTTCCAAAGAAAATATTGAATTTAATTAGAGAGTTGTTGATCTGGAGTTACAATTGACGTCATATTTTATTAAATTTTATTAAACAAAGAAAAAAGTAAAATAATAACTTACACGAATATAAAACAGTTATTAATTTCTGTGATTTTTAAGGGTATTATTTTGTTCTTTATTTTAATAATTTTATGTATGTACGTTATGTACATATATGTACCTTATGCTTTCCTTTTCTGTATATTTGAATTGTTACAAATAAAAAAAAATAAAAACTTCTATTTTAAGTGGAACATAAGTCTTGTTTTCTATCTGTAAAAATTCGTAACCGATTTAAATTGATTTAATGAAAAAGTTGAAATTGAAAAATCGGTTTTTTAAAAGTCGATTTTCGTGTAAACAGTAGTGGCGACCACTAACTTAGGGAATAAGTAAATAACGTCATGGGCTTCCCATGCTTTAGACAATTTTCCAAAGAAAATATTGAATTTAATTAGGGAGTTGTTGATCTGGAGTTACAATTGACGACTGCGGAAGCAAAACGGGAATTTGAATGTTTAAATAGTTTAACTTACCTTGAGTGCTCCCCAGCCAGTAATGTCTACCACTTTGCCAGTAGAAGGCTCCGCATTAGCCAGTTGTACAGCTTTCACAGAGCTGCTAAATACGAACGGTTCGTTGACCTGCAATAGCGTCACCATTTTCTTACTTTGCATAGTGTCAGATGTCATATCAATTGTAAGAATCTGATATTCCAAGCCGAGCAAAGGCAGTTAACTGTCGCGAATATCGATAAACAAATCTCGTGCTATTACACCCCGTCGCGTCTCTCGGTGTCTCCAACAAAAAGACAAGCTAAATATACGAATCGTTAATAAACAATTGAAATCCAGCACAGCAATGTAGTCTTTATTCAAGAACCATAGCTTTGTAGGTAATAACCTATTCTCAAAATAATTGCACTTATTTCGGTGACTACATCGACTTAGAATTGGTCGCTCATGAAGTATCCGATGTATACTAAAGTTTGATTTACCTCGATAAGGGCGATGTCATAATCGACTGTGTTGGAGTTGTATTGAGGGTGGCGGATAATGTTCTTCACAGTGTGACGAACGCCTCTGTCCTTGTTATTGTTTCCAGCTTTCAGACTGTAGCGACTGGGCGCCGATCTGTAATCGATGGAACATCAAAATGCCAATGATTCCGGGTAGAGCTGTGAGCGGCGCGAGCAACTAACTATCCCACCCCAATGGAACCGGGGCGCTATTTCCTTTCCAAAATATGCGGCCAGCATTCGGCGAACCCTCTATTCATTATGCAACGGACGACAAGCGAAATGGAACGCTGTGCCCGAAGTCGATTTAATTTGATAACGGAATTTCGCGATGACTAGTGTAGATTTGACGACACTCCGTCTTCTCACGCAATTAAATCATTCACATGACTTCAATTATTCGTACACTTTCGATTATTCATATAATTCGAGACACAATTGAAAGTGTACGGGTGTCGCAACGGTCCGTTTCGCCGGCTACTAAATTTTACAATCGGCCAATGAAATAGTCTCATCGTCTAGCGGAATGCATTAAGAGACGACAAGCCCGAAGCGCAGCTCGCTAGTCCTTCCCATTACCAAATTCCTACAAACGCGGAACCGGCTAGAATATTCCGTGTCCGCGCACTGTTAGCTTTACGCATTTGCGTTATTACCCTACGCAATGGGCAGCCGTGACGGCCCATTTACTACTGATGATCGAGGCGCCGCAAATGTGTCCGCTAGTTTGAAGGCTCAGTTGATATGGGTGCTTTTGTATATCCACCGGGGCTCCTCCAACGATCCTGTTGTCCAGACGGGGAGGCGCTACCTCCTGCTCCGAAGCTGAAATAGAAACATTCAAACTGTCTAATCAAAAATTAGATTCTCTATCATTCTTACGAGCGTTCACCATTTAATTGATTCGCTTGTCCTAATTTAATCCCTTGCACCAAGCATTCATGCCAATAATTAAAGTTTTAAATGTTATCGCTGCCAGGTTCGGTCATTTTTAGAACAAAAACAACAAATGTGCAATTAATACATGTTTCTAACGTTTGGATCATGTATTTGAACACTAATTGCACATTTATTGTTTTCGTTCTAAAAATGATCGAACCTGACGCCGATAACATTTAAACTTTAATTATCAAAATTTTCGATCGAGGAGAATTCACCTTTTATTGATGCCAATCTCGTCTTTAACACTTTGATCGGAAAATGAATTTTTCAAACAAAGGACACTCGTGTAAAGCACCAGTTCATTAAAATTGAATTTTCTTGATGCAACAATACCATGGCAGCCATGAACAATTATGTTCTTGAAATCGTAGTATAATTTACATAATAATAGAGATAACTCCACAAAAATTACACTGTATTCTCGTGAGATTTAGTCAAATAGATATATGAAATTTCAAAACATTTAACCTATAATAATGCACCAATTTAGAAGTTAATTCCCAATTAGGTTTGGAACCTAAATGGGAGTGCTCATTTCCAAATCAAAAATTTTGTAATGAGAAAAGAAAATTAAGAACATTCGTGTATCTATTCATTTCGATTTCTTTTATTGATTTGGTTTCTCTTGATGAAAATAAAAATAGTATGTCTAATATTAATATGGAGACTCAAATTATAAATGTCGCTATAGCCAACGGAGTAGAAGGGGTTAAATTTGTTTTTGAAGAAAACAAAAGGGAAAGCATAGATTTGAAATTAATTAGTTTGAATGTAGAGAAAGAAATGTAAAGAGAGAATTCAGTTTGGTAATTTCTCGTGCTCACTTACCTAACGCTCCAATTAGAACGCACGCAATCACACACAGTGTTCGCAACATCTTGAGAGTATGCTAGGGAATGGTTGTGTCGGGCTTTTATAGGGAGACTTGTTCTTCTGATTCAGCGAAAAATCCTTATCTGACGACAATGCACCTTTGCACGAGCGGCACGTGGTGCAGGCATTCGTAATATCGTATCTTCTCTACGGAAAGAATAGCATAGGTTTTTCGCAAGCGCGATTGCAGCGATTTCGTAAGATAAAAATCACGACGTAGCGAGCTAGTAGGCGATGGGATTTTGAATAAGCGCGCGATAGTGCTCTACGGTCGATAAGGAATTTTTAGCGACGTATATCGTCCCGATGCATTCTATAATCCTGGAGGAGCGAGATTTTTCATCGAGCCACTATTCAGGAGATTCAAATTATTCTTGATACCCTATTTATTTGCAACGTTCGAACAGTGACTAACAGAAGCAAAAGCTGACTTTTGAGACAACTGTCTCTCGAATTTTTACAAAAAGCTGAACAAAATATAATTAAAGCAGCGTTGAAATATATATACTCACTTAACGAATTTTTAGTTTCTTTAGGACAAATTATATAAGATTACAAGATATGTCAGGTGTGAATTGACCGAGTGCTGTTATATATATATATAGATGATAACCCTGGGAAACATTATTAATTCATTAATAACAATTTATTGTTGAAATAATAGTTAAAATAATGAATATAGACTTGAAAGATGCAAAGTTCGTTTGTAGGCGTAGGGAGGGGGGTTTTCCGCGGTATATAATATGACACGTGTATGCAATTCCCAGGAAGACCTGACCTTGAACGTGTCCGAACGTGTTTCGCAGTATAAAATACCTATGTATACCAATTTTCATAGCGATAGGTTCAACGGTATAGAACTTGATATATTGCAGCGCCATCTACAGCGGCGAACTCTTCGAACAAAAAAATGTGTAACGTAAAAACCTTCCCCATGAAAAAATACATATATGTGTCAAGTTTCATGTTGATCGATCAAACAGTTTCGAAGTCTATTAATCGTATATATCATATCATATGTATCATATTAATCATATATATATATATATATATATATATATATATATATATATATATATATATATATATAGACACACACACACACACACACATCCATTTTTATATATATATAGATAAATATGTAAAACCAAAAATATACCTAGGCAGTACAAAACAAGTAA
This sequence comes from Lasioglossum villosulum, assembly GCA_963971365.1. Taxonomy (NCBI): domain Eukaryota; kingdom Metazoa; phylum Arthropoda; class Insecta; order Hymenoptera; family Halictidae; genus Lasioglossum; species Lasioglossum villosulum. Next base: position 13,271,329 of record OZ020497.1, read on the forward strand.
ATAAAACATACTAAAGTTCATATATTTTTTGCAGTTTCTCTAATATATGCGAAGCATCACAAAATAATATCCACTTGATGCAAAACGTGCCAACACTAAAATCACCACAATCGGTGTAGAATAAAAGTTACAAATTGTTTTAACTCGTTCAGTATCTTTCTCTAGGAAATATGATATCCAAATGCATGAAATGACACATCGGATTAGTCAATTTCTGTGTGTTCACATTGAATAGCATAATAGAATGCATTTGTGGAATTGCAGCCTGATTCATGAATATTAACTTTATTAAAATGTGCTTGTGCACGAGGTGATTTCAACTAGAAGTTGTGGTTGATTGAACAATTAGTTTGTACGTATTAATTTCAACATTATTCAATATTTAAATTCAGTTTTTCCAATTACACATGTATATATGGTACATTTCAGTATGTTTAAAATTTCCCATAAATGCTTTAAAATAGAGTAACATAGTTAAAAGTAGCATTAACGAGTTAAATTACCCTCAAAACATAAAAATGTCAGTTCACTGCATTATGTGTAAGAAACGTTTGGGGAAAAAATTAATAAATATTGATTTTACAACTTAATTCTGTGTCTGTAATGAAATTTTGAAAAAATATTTTATACATTTATGTTAATTCATGATTATGGTACATTCCAGTATCTTTAAAACTACCTGTGCCTGCCAATTGTTTTCGTATCAACCGATTTTAATGGAATTTTTTGCACGTATATGACTGACGTAAGTCGACACTACGTAATTTTTCGATTTCCATTAACCCTCCGTGTGCTCTACCAGAGTCAGTGATGTCCCGACGCGGTAGCGATGGGGATAAGCGACCCTCAATAATGTATTAGTGAAATATTTTTGTAGGTCAGAAATGACTCTGGCACAGGTCTTTTTTCAACGAGGTAATCTGTATTACGGATTCCTCGCAACCCCTCCTCCAGGGTGGGGGGGAGGGTGAAGACTGGTTTATGTGGGACTCCCACTGAATCCTTCATACCCGTTCCCAAACCTCCTGAGGCTATCCGTCATCCGCATACGCATTCCAAACCGATGTACCCCTATCTTAACATTTCATCCCTCGAAGGAGCAGCGCTGCCCTACCTCCTCCGAACCTATTCTACTTGAGGCCACCCCGCAACGAACGACAGGACGGTCTCCCCCTCTGTAAAACTGCCCGATAGGCATCTGCACCCACGCTCAGGATGCCTGACGATCCGGCATTGGCACTTTTTCTTTTGTTTATCAAAGACGTGCGAAAAAATACTTTTAAGTACACCACCCTCCCCTCCATAAAGAGGGATAGTGTAGCACTAGGGGGACACGGGTGTTCTGTGTCCTCAATTTGCACTAAAAAAGTTGCATATCTAGAACAGAGAGAGCCCTATTCTCTCTCACTGTGCCCTTGAAAACTCTCAGGGCCCCGCTTTTAGCCCTTTGCACTCGGTTGTCCCCTCTGAGGCACCACTAAAAATTGCTGTAACGTTATTCAAAATATTGTTTGCATTATTGAATATATCGATATATAATCTATTACTAAACATTTAGGTATAATACCAATTTCGTATCGATAAAATTTCAAAAATCATAGAGAATGGAATGGATTCTAGATCAGAAGAAATGTTTAATTTTCTAGTTAAAATAACTCCGAGTGCAAAGGGTTAGTATTTCTCCTGACTGTCTTCGTTTTTGGGCTCCGGCCACTCCTGTTCTTGGCTCAGGATTCGTCATAGGCCTAGAACTTACAGGAGTCTGAGAGTTAGTTTGCCAAGAACAGGCCAGTGGTCCAGGTCTATACAAGAACCTCCGTCGAATACGAAGAGCGAGCCGACGATTTGAAGGGTACCTTATGGAAGACGGAAGGAGAATGAAGGACCATTGGTCCTGGGCGGTGAGAGTTTAGTGGGTAGAGGTAGGGATAGGAGTCCCATTTCCCTCTTTTTTTCAGCGTGAGGAAGAATCCTTTTACGGACTTCCCATGCCCCCTGGGAGGGACATGGGGGTATGTGGGACTTACGTGAGCCAGAAGGGCTAACAGTACCGCACTAAAAAGCCTCACGACAACCTTCCCTAAGCTATTCGGGGGCGGCTGGGATCTCCAAAGAACACAACCAGCCATCCCCCTCAGTGCGTGGATCCGGGGCACCAATTCGCACGCGATGGCCACCAGATGGCGGCGTCTTCAGCTTCAGTAACAGAAAATGGGGTACCTTAAGTACCCCGCAGAATTTTAAAAACTTTTTAGTATATACATATGAAAAGGTAAAGGGTTAATCTACCCTTAAAACGTTAGCAATTAAGTTTCAAGACGGAACACACGTCCCACCAATAACACCGATGCACTCCCGCTAATATAATTGCCACGGGGCTCTGGCCGGTCTGCTACCTTATTCTAGACACGGCACTGTTTTTGCGCCATCTGGTGGCCATCGCGTGCGAATTGGTGCCCCGGATCCACGCACTGATCCCCCTTCGGCCTTGGCCCCTATGGGGCCCCGTCCAGGGGGGTCCCATTTCCCCCTGAACACCAGTTTGGTGGGGGGGGGGCGAGTCCCACACAACCCTCTCTGACCACCATCGAAGGAGAGGGGTGTGTGTACCAAATTTATCTTCCTGTTACGTCCCAATTTGTACGGAGAGAGATTGATATAGAGATTTTATAGAATTAAATGAGAGAGATATAACGCAGTTTTGAACCTACCTGCATTCACCGGCTTCAGTTCGGGTAATTGAAGATTTTCTTATATTTTAAATGGCTTTGCTGGTGGATTTTGGAACGAAAAAATCGAAGTTAGGTATTTGAAATGATTTTGGAGAGTTTGATTTTAGATAAAAATTTAACAAAGTGTATTGTAAGCAATAAATTCCGGATAAATATGGTTGTTGAGAATTGTTAATAATTATTATAAATTGTTGGTAGTTACCGTTTAGGTGTTACGCTTATTGTTCATATTCGTCGCAGTCGTCTTGATGACGATGATGGTAATGATGATGATGTTGATGATAAGTTATTATTATTTATTCACGGTATCCGCGGGTGTAACACGTTTAGTATGAACTAGCACTATTGTACTTGAAATATACGTTTGATAATGAATGGTTTTATTTGTAAGTCAACTGAACTTGATTGAAATCGTTAAATTCAACTTCGATGGCTGGTCAGATGTCATTCCGTGCGTAAGTGCATTCCCCCACCGCACTTAAACAAAAAAAGGAGTCCGAGAGTTAAAAATATGAATTAAAAAGTTGTAAAGTGAATAGTGAATATCTTCTAATCTAAATTCAACCGCCAAAAACTTTAAAGGGAAATGTTGTTACGAATGGTGACCTTGTATACATATCGCAAAGTCATTGAAATCGGAGAGGAGGTAGCACATCGACAAATGGATTTGTAAGTAAAATTTATCCGAGTATCTCGTAATCTAAAGCCGAGCACCAAACACTATAAAGGTAAATGTTGTTCAAAATGATGATCTTGACGGTTTAAGGATGTTCTGGCGGTACAATGGAAGACAAAAGTACAAGAAATTCGAAATCCATCGTTATATTGGCAATAAAAGCCATTCATGAGTATATTTTGCATTAAAAAAATAGATTAATTTAAAAAGCTTTCGCTTAATTAGTGAATTTCACGATATATTTATTTTTTAATCAAATTGTCTTCATATTATAAAAAATTGTAAGTGACTTTTGTGAATGATTGTGCCCCCTGATTTGAACTTCAAGATAATAAATTTGTGATATTCAATATATGTAATTACGCAATAAGAAGTTAAAAGTAAATAGTTAAATAAATTAAAAATACCTCAGAAAACAATATTCATGGTTGTTACTGAAAATAAACATGTAAAATTTGCGTAAAATGATGTTCTCATAATAATAAAAATCGTGATAACACTGGACTCAGCTATCTGTTTCTGTATTTGAGAGTTGGTAGTATTGTGTACGTTTGAAAACTATCGTGACTTTGACAAGTATAAATCAATTACGACGCATAGTAGATCTCAGATTACTTGGTGAACAGTTATGGTGTACATCTTGTAAAGAAGCATTATCTTTGACTATAATGTCTGGGGTCACATCTCTCAATACGATGCCATAAATGTTTGGTTATGAACCAAGTATATACCAGCAAGTATCGAAACGTCGCACAGTGGTCGGAAATCGCCAAAACGTGGTAAAAATAGGGAGGAGTACTCCAATTTAGTTCAAAATTGATACTCACAGGTTTTTCGGGTCGCTGATTATAAATCTGAAGTCAAAATTGCAAAAAACAAAATGGCAGATTCAATATGGCGGAATCGTAACCCAACAAATTATCGGACTCTCTTGAAAATTAGTATTCCCATATTACTCGTGCCGTTGAATATGAATCTGAAGTCAAAATTACAAAAAACAAAATGGCGGCCGGTTATGTGAGAAAATTATTTATTTCCACAAATATTAAATTATTATCAGGTGACTTCGGATAGCAAAAAATGTAAGATTTTAGTGTTAAATATTGCATGCGAGGTAATTCTTTAGTACTAAAATGTAATAGAAGTTTCTCAGTTCTGTTTCGTTCCAATATTTCACTCACCTCTAGTAAAATAGAGATATGTATACTGTGGGAGAAAAAGTTGAAAGTGCCAGAAGAAACAATTAGCTGTTGACTATCTGAAGCATTTTATTATAATATATAACAATAATGTACCTTACATTTGCGAAAATTAGTTTTGTTTACGATTTAGGGCAAATTCGCCATTTCGGAACGTTACCGGTCGCTAAAGAAATGGCTATAATTCATAAGATCGCAATAGGTCGCAGGAAAATGAAACGTACACTTGTTTAATAGCCTTAACAGCTTCTTTTCCAAAAAAAATGATTGCTTGATCGCGATTGATAAGCAACTTTTTCGTTAATGAAATGTACCAGACGTGTAGATTTCTATTTTTCATCTCCTAGAGCTTTAAAAAAGTAAATAAAGCAATAAAATCAGAATATTATATTAAATTAGGACATACCCAATAATAGCAAGAATGATAAACCAACGTTACAGCGCTATAATAAGTCGCAGAGGTAATTTCAATTATGGTTGAAAATGCCGATCTTCTAGAACTACTAACTTTGAACTTACGTATTAAATATTGGCTGTAACATAAAAACGTACTCTGGAACCTTATAAATAGAGTAGTATTGCATAGATTTTTAAACAACGGAAAAATTTTTGACTTTTGACAACGATTTGGCGATTTCCGACCACTGTGCGTCGCGCCCAATCATCGTCTGCATCATATATGATAAGACTATGCTAGTTAGATGACAACACGATAAATTTCACGTTTTCTAACAGTTTATAATTTTTTCCTCTGTAACTATTTAGTGAATCCTAATAAATTTTGAACATAATTAATTACGTAATTTTTATAATATATACATATAAAAAAACTGGAGTTTCCAGTTGCGTTTTTTTCAAAGTTTAAATAGGGTTTGAAATGGAATTTTAAGAATCCTCCATAAGAAGACGTATTAAAGTGTGCAAACTTTAAGTTGCTATAAATATTAAACGATGTAGTGAATCTAACTGAAACTTTGGTAATTGCATTAATTTAGCAAGAAATTTAGCAAAAAATATCTTATCAAATTTTCAAAAATTTTATTGCGTTTTTATATACCTCCAGAACATCCTTAAAACCCCATTGAAATCTAAGGGGTCGGCGCTTTTCTACTAGTTCGTCTTTGCTTTAAAGGTGCTTTGTATACAGACTTTTTCGACCAACTGTATATCGAAATTTTGCAAGACATCTACTCAAACGACTAATTTTATCAGATTTACGACGCACAGCGGACCTAGTGTATCTAAGCGGAGCATTATTCGTAACCAGGGACCAATCATTCCTCGGCGATTGGTCGTTACAATTTGAGGGTTAATCGGCTGCGCTGATTTAGAGATTTTGTCAGGAAATATATGGATCAGCAGCGATCGGCTTATGTTGCGGCGTAAATTCAATGCAATAAAGCGAAACAGATCGGCAACAGGCATTAGCTTGCGACAGTTCTGAATGTCAATTGTGTAATGTGTCTCCCGGGCTTTGCCCATTGTCAACGAATCCCTGTCTGTTGCGTCCGATCCGGTTTAGTCACGCGTTTTATTAATCACTTTCATCTGTATTGCAATCGAGCGTCGCGCTCTCTTTCGTAAGAACGATCGACACGATTTTCGTTTATAAATAGAAAACAAATCATCGTTACTCGCCGAACGCTGTCGGTCGATGACACATTTTCATTCTCCATTCAGCCGTGCGAATCCTAAAATGCGGCGCGAGCAGAAACGCTGCTTTCAATTCCGACGTTGAATCGAATTTCCTTTTAATTCCGGGCTTTCCTTCGTATCACTTTTGCGAGGTTTCTTTTCATCTTTTTTATCAGATTCGCTCGGCGAAACACCGAGAAACATTACCGTTCGCCTCATTCCCAAATTGTGTTTCCTCTCTTCGTAGCTACAAGATTTAATTACCCTAGGAATACCCAGCGGTACGTACAAAGCGCACGACTCATCAGAACGTAACATTCTCCGTTCCGTGTCCTTTGTCTCAGGATCAGGCTTTCAGGAATCCTATCCCATTTTCGTTCGACACGTTTCCCAACCGTGGACAGCCACCGCGACTAGATTAACGGTCTGCGTCACATTAATCCCTGAATCGACTCCCTTCCGATTAATCTACCGTTCATTTTGCATGGATTCACTTTTTATTATCTTTATCGCAGTCGCAGTTGGTTATCAGAGATACCTGCACGATTTATCAGACATATCTCGCACTCAAGATCGATAACTATCTAACTATTTAATAATTAGTTCGCTTTCGTCAAACTGAATCTCAAGACATCAATCAAACACCTTTATGGAGTTCTGTTGAAAAATTTCGAGTAAATGACAGCAAAGTTTAACGTCATATGTTGCAATCGTGTTCGCCTTTCGCCGCGAGCGCGTGTCGTTATCAGCTTAATCTTTTAAACAAATTATCAAGTCATCATGCTCGTACAACTACTGTTGATTACGACCACCTATCGAAGATCTAGCTCTCATCGTTCGTTCGATCCGTTCGGTGAATGCGGTCGCCGACAAATCGTTTATCACGAAAAATTTCGGATTAACGCATTTAGGACACGTCAAGCATTCGCGATCCGATAAGATTTCCCATCTAATTGCGTTTGAGATTAGAATAGTCGAACGATATCTCGGTAATCGGTGTTCTTTCGAAGGGAACGAGCTCCACGCGATCGACAACACTCGAACCATTGCGTTGTGGAATTCTAAGGCGGCATTCCTCTCAAAGCTCGATTAATTTTCCAGCTGACGTTTCGCGCCGCGGAAACTTTTAATTCGCCGTTCCGACGGCCCCTCTCCGCGAGCAGGATCACCGAAAACGACGTCCCGGAGAAATTGCTGGAGTTTCATAGTTCTAGTGGCAGAAATTCCGCCGGCTTCCCTCGCTCATTGCTAATTAATTAGTTTTCGACCGGACCCGGCTTTCCAATCGGTGCTCGTCTTCGTTCGCTTTTTCTCCACGGCGCGTCGGCCTTCTGAGTCCTCTATTCCGCGGGACCTCCTCTAATAGAAATTCTTTCAGCAATTATTTAACGAGGAACGAGGCGGAAACCAAACTTCTGATCTTGTAGCCCGTTGAAGCTCCGCTGAAACATTCCATAGAGACGCTGCTCACGAGCGCTCAATCTTTGAGGGAATACTTTCGAACGTCCGCATCGAAAGTTTGTACTGATCAAGGCGCGGAGGGGTCTGCAAGATCCCACTCGTGATGGCAGGTTGCGGAACCCACTCTTACGCTGAGGTTCTGGCGAGAACGGTATACATAGCAGCTCGGCGTCACTACATCGCATTTGCGGTCTTCATTATGCGATTCGGACAATTGCCGAAGACGTAGTCCCTACAAGTTACGCACTGCAATTTCCTGATAGACGATTAGGTGTAAACTTTACCTTACGGGATCAAAAAATGTTGGAATTCGCCTGTAAATTATTGTCTATTTGGTATGTAATTCAGTAGATTGGAACGAGGAGGTCGGTGAAATCGAATTTTCCATCCCGCAGAAGTTTCAGTGTTGTTGATAGGTACGTGCGCCGCCATGTTGGTATATAGGTATAGTATGTGTATACGACAACAGAGAGTTCAGCTCGGCAAAGACAAGGTACCGTGTGACGTCATAAGATAAGTCTTGAGAAAATTTCAAAATGGCTGACACGACAGACCTTAGACCATATATGTATACCCATAGACGCGGCGAGATAAAACTGCCTCGTTACGAGATTAAACCGCCTAGCAGACTACTCTTGTGAGCACAGTGCTATAGTATGTTGAGAAATCGCAGTAGCACCAAGCTAAAGTAGCAGAGGAGAAAGGGGAATCGTCGTCACATGTCATTATGTATAAATATTTATGGTAACCGTAACCGTGTAATACATACATGTATTTTATTTTATTATTTGTTCATTTTTATTTTACTCTTATTATTTTAAATATGGCTAACTCATTTTGTCGATTATAATTTGGAAGAAGTTAAATTTTAATGTAGGAGTTGATAATATGAAATCTGTATTTATTTCCTCACAAGTGACTTTATTTAAAAAAAGAATTTTTACCAAATAATGAACTTGTGAAATATACTTGCGTACTCGTTTCGTCTCATACACTATTCACCATTTTGAATTATTTCGAACCGTGACTTGTGGGCACAAGATACTTTTGGATCTCATCTCAATGCATCGTATGCACATACTATACCTATGCCGCGACTATGGGTACATGTGGTCTAAGCGACAGACCAACCCCGAGTACTACTTTATAGTTCGTTGTAATATCTTAATAAAAGATATAGCATAAACATTTGTATCTCAAAAGAAGTTTATAATTGATTCTTTCGTGATACAATGCCAAATTCTTTGAAATTATCCTGTCCATTTTTCCCGAGCACTGTGTACATGGCGCATCCGCTGATCCCTCTCACCTCCATATAAGCCAAGTGTAGGCACTGTCGATGAGCATAGCTTACACATCTTTTGAAAATGTGACGTCACACTGTACTTTTAAGGCCGCGTGATGCTTACCAAGCAGAGCTGCTAGGTGGTAGCACAAGCCTATGGTTGCGTAAACCTCACTACAGTAAAGCTGCGAATACTGTCCCAAGTTTGATGTCCTGAAGGGGGGTGTAAGTGGGCAACCTGCTTGCACCCGGATAGATTAGGTATTGCTGAGGGGAGCTTCTCTCCCCCCGGGGATGGGGCCCCGCACGGGGTCAAGGGCAAGGGGGTGGCTGGTTGTGTTCCATTGGAGATCCCAGCCGCCCCCGAATAGCTTAGGGCAGGTTGTCGTGAGGTTTTTAGTGGATATTGTGAGCCTTTCTGGCCACGTAGCCCCACATAACCCCGTATCCCTCCCAGGGGATACGGGGTATGCGTAAAAGCATTTCCCTCACGCTAAAAAAAAGGGCGGCGACTATTGTTCTCGGCTCGGGTATATCGGTGTGAACACCACTACATTAATACAACGAATCGAATGTTCAAACTTCTTAATTAACTTCCCGATTCATAGGGAAGTTATGGTAATTACCCCGAAAATCGAAAATCGAATTTTTAACAGATCTTCACGTTTCATGGTCATTGGATTCATTTTAGACTATTTTTATCAAAATGTCGGTGTGTGTGTGTGTGTGTGTGTGTGTGTGTGTGTGTGTGTGTGTGTGTGTGTGTGTGTGTGTGTGTGTGTGTGCGCGCGCGCGTATGTCCGTTTCTATGGTATCAAATTTTTCGTTAACGTTTTCAGAAAAAGTAATAACGCGATCAGAATAATGAATGATGCATTGGAAGTGCCCCGCTGCAACTTAGAGCTGATAAGATTTTGGTCAAGTTTGGTCAAGTAGTTTTTTAGTTTTTAAAAAAAAAATTTTTTTTTTTTTTTTTGAAAAGTTCAAAAGACTACATACGTCATGTGGTTGGGCATACTCTATATGCCCAATACAGTGTTATAATCACTTTCCCTGAAAACATATAATCTTCTTAAAACGTACGAATAGCAAAATAAAAACTAGCTGGTTATTGTTGCTCGCTCGCTTCGCGAGCTCGCGGGTAGAACTGCTCTTGCGAGAGGGTTAGTGGTACGCATTGCTAGTGGGGCATACAGCTATTGATGTTTTTTTACCCCGAAAATCGAAAATCAATTTTTTACCAGATCTTCACGTTTCATGGTCATTGGAGTCATTTTAGACTATTTTTAACTTCCCGATTCATAGGGAAGTTACTGTAATTACCCCGAAAATCGAGAATCGATTTCTTAGCAGATCTTCACGTTTCATGGTCTTTGGAGTCATTTTAGACTATTTTTATCAAAATGGTGTGTGTGTGTGTGTGTGTGTGTGCGCGCGCGCGTATGTCCGTTTCTATGGTATCAAATTTTTCGTTAACGTTTTCTGAAAAAGTAACGATGCGATCAGAATGATGAATGATGCAATCGATGTGCCCCGCTGTAACTTAGAGGTGATTAGATTTTGGTCCATATTGGTCAAGTAGTTTTTTAGTTTTTTTCGAAAGAAGTTCATTCAACAATGCAAATTATACGAGAGGACGGAAATTTTCCACCGAAAAAACAAACATAATAATTACATATATTTTTTTTATAATTTAAACAAATTTATTTTAAAAAAAATTTTTTTTATTTTCCTTTTTTAATTATGCAACTAATGCTAATGTTACCGCTTAGAATAATCGAAAATTATCCCAATGCAAGAGTGAGTTATTCATCGCTACTGCCGAGAATACATTTTCAAAGAATATCGATGAAAGTACAAAAACATTTATATTACAATCCATTAAAAAAACAAGCAGTTCAATACGAATTATTAACTGAGATGAAATTGAAAGTTAATATAAAAAAATGGTTAATGGAGCATGCGAGCAACGAACATACGATGTTGGTTTAATGCGACGCCATACAGAAAACATTTTGATAAGTAGAAAACTATTGAACTTCCCTGAGGACGTATAATCTTCTTAAAACGTACAATAAATAATGATAATAATATACTGCAACTAACGAATCGGGAAGTTCTTTGTGTGGCTCGTGGAGAGTCACACACAAAATAACATCCGTACCACTAACCCTCTCGCGAAATCGCAAAGCGAGCTACAATACCCCCACCTGCGAAGCTCGCGAAGCGAGCGAGCAACAATAACCAGCTAGTTTTCATTATTTTTTTATGGGGCTATCAAAAACGTATTTCTGGCATTTTTTGATTAAAACAAGACCAAGCACGATATACAGTATTTTATCGATATAAGTCCCTAGTACGGGTCTGCCGAGGTACATTTATGAGCCAGAGACACTATTCTTTGAGTTTTGCCGAACGTAGAGAAGCACAGCCGAGCTCGAGAGGCCTCGGTCATCGAGAAATGTTAACATAGCTAATCCAAATTTCCAACTTCCTTATTTTTGATTATTTTTTTATGAGGCTTCGATTACCATATTTGTGGCATTTTTTTTAAGAAAAATGATACCACATATGATATAATTCCGATGATATTTACTTGTGTAATAGACAGTCAAAGTTTCGGGCGCAAGGAAGGACAGTTGCCGACGAGCCTTTGACTACGACACTCTGCATCTCTTTTTTTCCCATACGCTATTCTTCCTCACGCCCGAAACTTTAATTGTCTATTACACAAGTAAATATCATCGGAATTATATCATTGTTTTTAGAAAAATGCCACAAATATGGTAGTCGCAGTCTCGTTAAAAAAATCATGTGCGTGAAAACCACGCGCGGCAGAAGTGAAACTTATTGCTTATTAGGTATAATAATTTATCTCTATCTATACTTAATAAGCAATAAGTTTCACTTTGCCGCGCGTGGTTTCCACGCACATGATTTTTTTTAGCTATTAGCAATAGCTAATAAGCTATATATCTCTGTAAAATAAAATATTTATTTAATTTTACAGCAGTTGCACGTGGTGTCGTAACATAACCATGTATTTTTTATTTGTTTATTTTACATGTAATTTTGTAATTTATATAGATACCTCTCGTTTTTTAATTATATATCTAATAGATAATTAAAAAACGCACATTAGCATAATAATAAAATAATCACTTCAATAAAGCACTTCAATAAAATAAAAATAAAAACAGTGAGAGAGAACGCTATAGATCCCGGCTAATGCTTTCTTTCTTTCCGTAAGACGGTGCAACATAACCATGTACTTCTAACCATTTGGTTTGATACTACTACCAAAACCTTCGATGTTATTCTAAGATCATCGGTTGTCCAAGCTGTTAAGGAGTTGGACAAACAATCGGTAGACCGGGGTTCGAATCCCGTCGGGGTAAGAAATTATTTTTCTCCGTTCATTCTCAGTTTAAATTTTCGCGCCACTCGACATTCGACTTCCGTCACATCGACTTCCGTTACATCAAAAAATTGTTACCCTCAGCAAAGAAGTTTCACTTCAAAAAATGCTGTCTAGTAATAGCCTGAAGACCCTGTAGATACGTTACCGTTTTGGCCGTGCATTCGCGTGAAATCTTGCATGATATCGGAACACTCGTGCGATGCAGCGCTACCACTCCATACTTGTGGACGGAATGGGGGCCATGCGCCTGCGCTCCACACCGAACACTGTTGCGGAGAACGAGTACACTGCCTCGATCTTCTTCTTAGATAGATCATTCTACTGTAAAGTCGATTTTGGAGCAGCGCTCCTGCAGTGCTCACTCTCTTCTTCCATAGTTAGTAGAATGATACAAATGTGTTTTCCATGCACTCCTGTGTCGAAGTATTCTTGCATTTAGCCACGTGTTATCTGTACGTTCGTTGTAATCTCAATGTCCTAACATTGACTTGTGTTCGCATAAATGGAACTTTATGTTCATCGTGAATTGGTGAATTCAGTCATTTCCCGAACACGTGAGAGGCAGTAAGCTCTCATCGCGGTTAACGTGATTCCGCGGATATTTTTGTGTCGCAGACTTTACGTACGCAACATTCGTGTGTTCCAGCGGGTGCAATTCGTATTTTGCGCCTGGAAAATAACACATTTTCTACACGGTTATATTGATCAATAATTAAAACCATTAGTTGGTTGGTGGTTACGTCGGATGGGGGCGGCAAGGGCCGACTATGAGACCCGCCCGACTATTTCTTGAGAAATCTATCTCTTTTTGTAAATATTTTCCAAGATATTTCTTTTCAAGTAAGTAAATTCAAATTTTAAACGAGAGAACACGAGTCTTTCTTTTGTACCACGATTTCGGAGACACCCTGTGTATTTAATATTTTTCTCCATTTTGCGTAAATTTTTATGTAATTCTTGATTTCAATTTTTCCTAACAAAAAACAAAGAACACCGAACAAGGTCATCGATAGCTATCGCAGCCTACGATGTTACCTATAAAATTACACTATCCAACACCGAAAATGTTTTCATGTAACGGATGGATGGATGATCTTATAGAGTTTTTTGCGCTGATTCCGAATGTGTCCTTAATTTTTCTCCTACACACACAGTTTTTAAAAACATAACTTTGAAAAAAAACTATTTTTCAACTTTAAGCAAATGTTGTGATGTCATTATAATAGATATTGAATTGTTCTTTACAGCAAAAGATTCTGTGGACTTTCCTTATTTTTTGAGATAAATTTTAAAATATCATCAAAATTTGGTGCAAAATTGGTGTCTCTCCGTCTTTAATTATTATTTAAACATGTCTAAAGAATCATAATGTATTAATAATACATATCACTGTATTCAGGAAAGTTTACAGAATCTTCTGCTGCAAAGAACAATTCAATATCTATTATAATAACACCACAACGTTTGTCTAAAGTTAAAAAATAGTTTTTTTTTCAAAATTAAGTTTTTCAAAAACTGTACATGTAGGAGAGAAGTTAAGGGCGCATTCGGAATCAGCGCAAAAAACTCTATAAGATCCACCCATCAGTTTTATGAAAACAAGAACAGTTGAAATTTGTTGGACAGTGTTATCTACGATGAGAAAAATAAGGGCGCAACGGAATAAACGAATGTAAAAGAAGTGCGACGTACTTGCACGAAAAATTTTCTAGTTCTGTTATTTTTAATATTATTGAAAGATTTATAATTTTTCTGTTAATGAATGACAAACTGACTTTAACTGAGAATAATGTTTGTGTCAGTTGGTGGTTTTTCTTTCTTATAATCCTTCGTTTGACCTGTCTAAATTCAATAATGGTCGTCAATTAACATTTTAATGTGTCTCATTAGAGAAAATCTGGACATGATGGTAATTAGGATAAGGTATTTCCGTTACCTTGCCTATCTGTAAGATATATGATTATTATAGTTTACCTATAATTACTAGATCTAACCTAGATCTCGTAGAGACCTAACACGGACCATGCCCGAAGTAGATTTGGGTTAGTAATTCGCAAGAACATGAAGGTTTGCATTAGATCTGGGTCAAGTTGCAAATCCATCTCAATTTTATATCTAAAATTCGTGTATTAACCCTTTCGGCCATGGCGTCCTCATACAGGGACATACGAAATAAATTCATGGCGTACCTAAGCTCGGAAAATTGTGTTGTTTGTAAACGTTATCCTCAAAGTGTCACAACCATAGATTCTATTTCACAATGATGCCAACCTCTCTTGTCAATTTGTGTTATCACAAGAAACAAAATTAAAGACACATTCAAGTGGACTGTTCTCAGTTATCTTTGTGCCTCCTGCAAACTGGATATATACAGGGTGTCTCAAAATTCCTTCAACATCCGGAAATGAGATGTACCAGAGATCATTTGAAGCGACATTTTCCTTTGCAAAAATGGCGTCCACAGTGTTGTTTAGGAGTGATTAACGAAACACACGGACCAATCAGAGCGCGTTTACAGCGATTTGATTTACAAAAAGGTAAATCTGATCTGTGACATGGTGAATTGATTAGCAAAGGCGTGAATAAAACCTGCGGAACAATTAATATACAGGGTGTCCCACATAAATGATAACACCAAAATATCTTTCGTATTTACAGTCCTATCTGTTTTGTCGTCGCTGTGTGTGAGCGCGACGTTTTCCGGATCTGTGCCCGCCAATTTAATATTGGGCCAGTAGTTCAAGAGTTACAAATGACATGAAGACGCAAAAGACATTAATCGGTTCGCAAGACAATAAATACACGTTAAACGAAGCGTTTCGTCCCGGACCTGCTAGTGGACTCATCAGTAAGGCTGATCTAGCAGGTCCTGCCTTATACGCGCGCAGATTGTATAGCCTAAATAGAATTGAATCGCGGTAATGTCGTACGCTCGCGGATCTGATTAAGATGCGATCCCGTTCGACGCGTGTCCTGATCGCTGGACATTGAACTGCCGTAAACCGATTTGAAATGACGCGACTGACTGACGAGACTAAACTGAAGAACGCGGTCTCAACGCGATGTTCGTCAGGCTTCTCGAATAGGAAATAAGATGCACTGATTGGTTCCTGCAGAAAGTTGCGTTTCCCAATCAGTACACTTTTAACTGTTAGGACCTCCTTCCTGTAGCACTGAATGAGGCCCTTGGAAGGAGGAGTAGGGCGATCCCTGTATCGGTCACAGACGCGTCTCGGTAATTCGACACGGGACGGTTAACGGTCGCGGGCGATCCTTCGGAGGGACACGATTTATGACACTTTGTATTTTAAGTGTAGAAAACAGCTAAATATTAGGCCAGATGCCTCGACTGGTCGTCGAATGACCCTAGTTCGTTTAATCCTCTACGACGGTCTTTAGGCACGAACGGACCATAAATAATAATTGAAAGAAGTCCACGTGGATGATTCCGACGCGACGGAACACTATCAGAAAACTTCAGAGCACAAAGTGACACTATTGCGGGGGGGGGGGGGCAATATAATAATGAAGAAAAAAAATTTTTATTTCGTGTTTTTAAATGAAATTGCAATGTCACCGATGTTTTTTTAAATGGAATAGTATATTTTTTTGCGATAGCATGATAGACAATAAAAAGCTGAATTTAGTGGATACCACCTTTTTGACCTGGAAATGACATTGAGCAAGAATAATCATGTTGAAGCAGATGAAATGTGGAAGTTTAAAACTTACGTGTTTCAGCAAAGATTGCGCGTTGTTTACGTCGGGTTGACCTTTACATATCATATCAATGTCATTTCAAGGTCAAAAAGGTGGTATCCACTAAATTCAGTTTTTTATTGTCTATCATGCTATCGCAAAAAAAATATACCATTCCATTTAAAAAAACATCGGTGTCATTGCAATTTCATTTAAAAACACGACATAAAAAATTTTTTTCTTCATTATTATATTGCCCACCTGCAATAGCGTCACTTTGTGCTCTGAAGTTTTCTGATAGGACTGTAAATACGAAAGATATTTAGGTGTTATCATTTATGTGGGACACCCTGTATAGTGAAACAAACGTGAACATCTCGGGCCCTAATGTCGGGCAGGTTTTACTTGTATATTAAATAATTGCTGAGTGTAATATCCTCGAGACCGTATCCAGAAATCATTCAGTATTTAAGACACAAGCACCCCCAAGTAAAACCTTCACAACACTAATTAGAATAATAACTTTGATCAGGTATTAGGGGGACTGTTTCGTGTAAACTGGTGAAATAATAGATTTTTCTGTTATTGCATTTTAAAACAATACAGAACCTTAATAATACTTCTCCAAAATACATAAACTCATTAATATGACAACGTTACAGCGATTGCAGGAGAACGATGCTTCAGAGAAGTGTAGTGCCAAACTTGGAACTTCAAACGCGTTTTTCTGAAAACGTACCTCTCCGCCTGAGGTAGATAAAATTTTTAAAACTACATGGCTGACTGCTCTGCAATTTCAACAAGCTATTCCACATATTACTCGTCATCACCGGTACCAAAATTATATTTCTACGTTGAATGTATCACAATTTTCTCGATTACAAAATTACTAAAGCAAGTATGAAATTTCAAAATATGTAATACAGGCATTCGCTATTTTATCAATTTTCAATTAAAAAATAATCGTACTGATTAAAAATCATGTTAATTTGTTTTTGTTTTAGTTCACCCTGAGACGTCGAATCATCTACGCCAGTAAGATACAGCTTTCAAACATGCATTCATTATGGGCGCGATAGAATCAAAAAACTCGTAATCTATATATATATAATTGGATGTTTGTATGTATGTGTATATATATATATATATATATATATATGATTAATAAACTTCGAAACTGTTTGACCGATCAACATGAAACTTGACACATATATGTATTTTTTCATGGAGAAGGTTTTTACACTATTCAATTTGTTGTAACTCGCCACTGTAGATGGCGCTGCAGTACATCAACTTCTATACCGTTGAACCTATCGCTATGAAAATTTGTAGTCACAGGTATTTGAGCACGAGACGGCTCAACGTAGAAAGCTGGGGTTTCGATTAGGTTTTAAAGCAAAGATCATTCGAAAAAGTCTATTGGTTCAAAAGTTATGACGTCATTAGTGAACACATGTCAACTTTTGATACCATAGAAACGGACATATGCGCGCACACACACGCACACGCACACACGCACGCACGCACATACCGACATTTTGATAAAAATAGTCTAAATTGACTCCAATGACCATGAAACGTGAAGATGTGCTAAAAAAGCGATTTTCGATTTTCGGGGTAAAAAAACATTAATAGCTGTATGCCCCACTAGGAATGCGTACCACTAACCCTCTCGCAAGAGCAGTCCTACCCGCGAGCTCGCGAAGCGAGCGAGCAACGATAACCAGCTGGTTTTTATTTTGCGATTCGTACGTTTTAAGAAGATTATATGTTTTCAGGGAAAGTGATTATAACACTGTATTGGGCATATAGAGTATGCCCAACCACATGACGTATGTAGTCTTTTGAATTTTTCAAGAAAAAAAAAATTTTTCTTTTAAAAAACAAAAAAACTAAAAAACTACTTGACCAAACTTGACCAAAATCTTATCAGCTCTAAGTTGCAGCGGAGCACTTGCAATGCATCATTCATTATTCTGATCGCGTTATTACTTTTTCTGAAAACATTAACGAAAAATTTGATACCATAGAAACGGACATACGCGCGCGCGCGCACACGCGCACACACACACACACACACACACACACATACCGACATTTTGATAAAAATAGTCTAAAATGAATCGAATGACCATGAAACGTGAAGATCTGTTAAAAATTCGATTTTCGATTTTCGGGGTAATTACAATAACTTCCCTATGAATCGGGAAGTTAATTATATATAATTGTTACCTTTGTTTCTCGGTGGAAAATTTCCGTCTTCTCGAATAATTTGCATTGTTGAATGAACTTCTTTCGAAAAAAACTAAAAAACTACTTGATCAATATGGACCAAAATCTAATCAACTCTAAGTTACAGCGGGGTACATCGATTGCATCATTCATTATTCTGATCGCGTTGTTACTTTTTCAGAAAACGTTAACGAAAGATTTGATAACATACGCACGCACGCACACACACACACACACAAACATTGTGATAAAAATAGTCTTCTCGAATAATTTGCATTGTTGAATGAACTTCTTTCGAAAAAAACTAAAAAACTACTTGATCAATATGGACCAAAATCTAATCAGCTCTAAGTTACGACGAGGCACATCGATTGCATCATTCATCATTCTAATCGCATTGTTACTTTTTCAGAAAACGTTATCGAAAAATTTAATAACATAAAAACGGCCATACACACACACACACTAACAATTTGATAAAAATAGTCTAAAATGACTCCAACGACCATGAAACGTGAAGATCTGCTAAAAACTCAATTTTTGATTTTCGGGGTAATTACAGTAACTTCCCTATGAATCGGGAAATTAATAATGATAATGTAAAACGTACTTTTAAAAAAGTTGAAGGAAGTTGATGAATTTTTCAGCGTTTGCACGAGACCCTTATAAAAAATTATCGAGATCGGTAATTTCGCTCTTGTTTGGAACATTTATCCAGTTTGTTACATCCCTGTACGCCACTATTGCAGAGCTCAGACAATGTTCGCGGTTCGAGTGGTCCGTAACGTTTACCAATATCGTCTCCAAACACACCGGTGTCTACTTATACGGCATATTTCGAGGATTGTTACGACCAAGTAAAGGAGCAGGACGGCAGACTGCGCACTTCCCGACATAGGCCGGTGGCAGCCGGCTGCCGATTAACATATAAATCAAATCTCCGTCCGACGGACTGCTCCCTGCAATCCCTAACGTTTCCACCCAACGCCTATCCGCACCGCCTCGTTCCACCGTCGGCGTTTGCCGCGTGTTCACGCGGTCGGATACGTGTCTCTGGCAGTCCGTGCTCGTCCTCGCCCTCGTCCTCGTCCTCGAGAAGAGTGCTCGGGGGCCGAACTTTCGGCCCCCGGCTGAGAAGCCGAAACTCATCCGGATACAAGGTTCAACGCGCAGGAACTCGGCAAACTTGATATCCTGATTGAATATGTCGCGTGGAGGGAATCGTCGAGCTGTCGGCAACGGGCGACTTTCGCGCCGAGTTTGCTCAACTCGCCCGGAGGATCGTCGGGGCCTTGCGAAAGTACCCGCCGCGCCGAAGTACGATTTAGTTTCCACGCGCGTCGCCGAGCGATTCGATTTTTCAAAAATACGCCGGGCCAAACTCCCCCTCCCCCCTCGCTTTAAGATCGTCACGCGTCACGACCCGCTTCCAATCGAATTGGCAGCTAATTTAAACGCTTCTCACTTCGTTCAAACTATACACGCTGCATGCATAAGCACATCGACGTAGATCGTCCGAATAGCGAATGGTGGAAGCTATAGTCCATTCCGTAATAAAACTATTTGGCGACTGGGAAATGTTAGAGAGAGAGGAGGAAAAGGAAAGGCGGCGCTTCGTCCTAGACTCGCTAGTGGACTCATCGGTAAGGCTATCTAGCGAGCCCTGTCTTAAAAACAGTGTTAGCAGAAAACGTTAGTGTGAGAGCTTATTCTAAAGAGGAAGGTTGATCGCAGGTCGCTCTGCTCATGATTTAGTTAAATGATGTTTATATATAATAATATGAGCGCCCAAAGTAGGGGAAACAAACTGAGACAACCACCATCAAGTTCCCATGTATTTTTCTAATACAAAATGGTCCTTTGGACTTAAATCATGACCAGAGCAAAGCGTGATCAACCTTCCTCTTTACAATGAGCCCTCACACAGCTCATAACAAGTTCGTATAAAGACAAAAAGTGGTTTCCCGTGATTGCATTCAACCTTCCCATATTTCCTTCATACAGACAGAGTCTAGAGCAAGTCTAGAACCAATTTTAGTTCAGCTACTTAGATGAGATGGCACTTAGTCAGGTGAACTATCAGCGTAGATTCGTAACAACAGAAGTGTAAAGGACACGAAGCCACTCGGATCCATTAATAGCAATAAAGATATTGATAAACACAAGAAAACCTGTAATGATGGTGAAACTGAAGCGTTAGATTGATACAAATGTATGTTCATCACTGTTGCCAAACTGTTTTTCAGCGTGGAGGTTGGTTACACTGATAAATACCCTAGAATCAGAGGCTATCATTTCCCCTTAAAAGGGTAGGGTACCCACGTGACATCACTAGAATCTAACCAGAATCTAACTAGATTTTGGGCCTAAACAGGGATTTACGGGAACACACCTCACGTCCTCATACGATTATATTTTGAACTGAATAATGGCTCATTCTAAAGGGGAAGGTTAAATGAAGTGCGCGTGGGTCCAACTTTAGTTACATTATGTTTATATCCAGTAATGTGACTGTCCAAAGTAGGGAAAACAAATGAAGACAAGTTCCGGATATTCTAATGTATTTTTCGATCACAAAAAGACTTTTCTTGCTCAAATATCGAGAAGACCGCACTGCGTGTAACCTTCCTCTTTCGAATGAGCCCTCACTCAGCTCAAAATATAATAGTATGCGGAGGCGATATGTTCCCGCGTGATTGCATTCAATTGTTCCTCAGATTCCGTTCATGAAGGGTGAGTAAAAGCAGTTTTAGTTCAGTTACTTAAACGAGATGGCGCTTAGACAGGAGAACTATCAGCGTAGATTCGTAACAACAAAAATATAAAGGGATTGAAGCCACTCGGATCCATTAACAGCAATAGAGATATTGATAAAAAGAAGAAAACCTGTAATGGTAGCGAAACTGAGGTGTTAGATTGATACAAATGTATGTTTATCATTGTTGCCAAATTGGTTTTCCTCGCAGAGGTTGGTTACAATGTAAAATACCAGTCACATGATTACCCTACCCCCTTAAGGGTATTTCATCAATATCATTATAGGGTTGAAGTACGAATGATGTGTGTGTATTGTACGAATGAACGTGTGTGTATTAACAGACAACCCTATATATAGTTAAATTTATAAAATAGAGAATCGGAACCTAAGAATTCTAAATTGTAATTGCCAACGAATTGTAAAAAGAAGATCAGATCGAAACGAACGCGCCCGTGACAAGCACGTCTGTCAATGATTATAATAAATGCGGCTTTTCCTTACATCATTATTGCTATTAATGGGTCCGAGTGACTTCAAGCCCCTTACATTTTTCTTGTTACGAATCTCCGCTGACAGTTTTCTGACTAGGCGTCATCTCGTCTAAGTAGCTGAACTAAAATTGCTTCTAGACTTGCTGTAGACTCACCCTTCATATACGGAATTTGAGGGAAATTGAATGCAATTACGCGGGAACAAATCATGTCTTCATACGATTATATTTTGAGCTGAGTGAGAGCTTATTCGAAAGAGGCAGGTTACATGCAGTGCGGTCTTCTCGATATTTTAACAAGAAAAATCTTTTTGTAAATCTTTTTGGAATATTTCTTCATTTGTTTCCCCTACTTTGGACACTCATATTACTTCATATAAACATCATCTAACAAAACCATGAGAAGACCGCACTGCAGGCAACCTCCCTCTTCCGAATGAGCTTTCATTCAGCTCAAAATATAATCGTATGAGGGCGTGAATTGTTCCCGTGTAAATCCATGTTTTGGCCAAAAATCCAGTAATATTCTAGTTATATTCTAGTAATGTCACGTGGGTACCCTACCCCCTTAAGGGGGTACCGTGACCCCTGATCTGGGTATTTATCAGTGTAAGCAACCTCCACGCTGAAAAACAGTTTGGCAACAGTGACGAACATACATTTGTATCAATCTAACGCTTCAATTTCGCTATTAATACAGGTTTTTTTCTTGTTATCAATATCTTTATTGCTATTAATGGATCCGTGTGGCTTCAAGCCCTTTATATTTTTGTTGTTACGAATATACGTCGATAATTCACCTGTCTAAACGCCATCTCGTTTGAGTAGCTGAACTAAAATTAGTTCTACTTACCCTTCATTGCCCTTCATGAACATAATCTGGGGAACAATTGAATGCGATCACGGGAAAACATTTTTTGTCCTCATATTAGCATATTACGAGCTGTGTGAGGGCTCAGTGTAAAGAGGAAGGTTCGTCGCAGGTCGCTCAGCTCATGATTCAAGTCGAAAAAATCATTTTGTATTAGAAAAATACATTAGAATCTGCGGAATTTTTCTTAATTTGTTTTCCCTACTTTGGGCACTCATATTATTAGATATAAACATACCCAGATAGCACACAACATCTTAGAGATGTCGCTTTCATGTCGTTTTTATGTCTGAACGTCTACGTCGCCAAACAGACGTAATTCGCACATCTGAAAGATGTGTTTTTGAAGACATCGTTTTTATGTACGAGGAAAGATATCTTTCAAACATCTCATTTCAGACATGAAAACGATGTCTCCAGAATAGACATCTTCAGGTGTATGAAAGATGTATTATGAAAATAAAAATTCGCGCATGCGCGAAAAAAGCGCCCGGTCTGGCAGTTGTCACTGATGCCGCCGTAGCAACGACAAGCAACAACAAGTCATCTATCGGACGATACAATTTTACCCACTACCCCAAGTTTGGAAAAGAAAACCAACATTGGTATGTAAATTCAAAAAGATGCGCCCAACATATGCAACATTAAATGTTACATGCATAGCTGTACGTTTTTTCAATTAACCATATTTTATTTTCAGTCACTGCTACCAGCAAGGAATCTCTGACTCCAAACAGTCCCAGAGAATATGAAAATAGACAGCAGATGCACGAGCAAACAAGTCACAGCAAAATTGGTATGTAAATGCAAAAAGAAGCACCCTCAGACAGTAAATTTACTGTAATTAGTATACTTTTTTCAATAAAACATATTTTATTTGCAATTACAGCCACTAACAAGGAATCACTGATTCCAAACAGATTCAGAGAGTGTGGTAAAAGGCAGCAGAAAGAGGAGCCAAGAAGTTGCCACTCAAGCCAAGATGCTGTGCCGAGGACGCTTGTGAAGCAGAACAACCTCGTGCGGATCCTGCTGACCAAAACTCTCCAGCAGATCCACCGTTTGAAGAAGGCGAACCGGACAGATATATATTCTAATTCTCGTTTTTAATCTCTAACATTGTAATTTTAATTAATTTGTATGTATGTATATATTTAAAAATATATTTATTCATAAATTTTAAAATGATTTATTGTATTTTATTTGAAAAAACTAACCTAACCTATAAGCCTTACCCGAAAGTTTTTAAACAGTCGCGCGAACAACATCTGTAAGATGTCTTTTTTCAGACATCTGGAAGATGTTTTCTATATGAACTACTAGAACATCTGAAAGATATCAAAACGACATTCAGAAGACATCTTTAAGATGGTTCGTTGAGTCACAAACGACGTAAAACCAACGTAAAACCAACGTAAAACTGACATCAAACCGACATAGGGCGACATCTCTCAGATGTTTGAATGTCTTGCGGCAGACATCTTTCGAACATCTTTGAGATGTGTCTGTGCTATCTGGGTAGTCTAACTAAATCATGAGCTGAGCGACCTGCGATCGACCTTCCTCTGTCAAAAGAACCTTTATGCAGATCAAAATATGCTCATATGAGGACAAAAAATGGTTTCCCGCAAACACTGTTTTGTTGATGAAATCAGTGTTTGCGGGAAAACTTTTTTTGTCCTCATATGAACATATTTTTAGCTGCATAAAGGTTCTTTTGACAGAGGAAGGTCGATCGTAGGTCGCTCAGCTCATGATTCAAGTCGAAAAAATCGTTTTGTATTAGAAAAATACATTAGAATCTGCGGAATTTTTCTTCATTTTTTCCCCCTACTTTGGACGCTCATATTATTAGATATAAACATAATCTAACAAAATCATGAGCTGAGCGACCTGCGATCAACTTTCCTCTTTAGAATGAGCCTTCACACAGCTCGTAACATGCTTGTATAAAAACAAAAAATGGTTTCCCGTAAACACGGTTTTCACTTGTTTCTCTCGTAATATTCTAGTCTTGAAATAATACTAAAATAATTTTGTCCAGTTAAATCGCTGAAAAGGAGCACTATGCGCCGGGAAGGTGGTTCCATATAGACCCCCCGCACCGAGGCGAGATCAGAAAAATTCGGAGCGTGCCTAGACACTTTCGGTTACACCGTACAAGTACCGACTATAACTAACAATCCGAAATGGCCATCCCTCCACGCCATTACCGCCGCGAGCGAGAGCACGCTCTGCGCGCATGTGCATTCCGCGCCTAAGCGAATTATACGCAATTAATAATTTATGATAAATTAATTTATTCTGAAACAAATATTTAGTGAACTAAAGGAAATCGTCAAAGTTGTTTACCTTTGACGAGGGATAAGTTGAAAGTTCCGTAAAGTCGCGTACTCTAAAAAAGTGGAACATTTTCAGCAACATCTCCTTTAAGGTCGATTCCTACACGTCAGTTCCGAGCATCTGTCAAAATAAAGTTACCCAGGTATAAGTAAAACTGTCCGCAACCGAAAATGACTGTCCAAATTATCGCTCGAGCAGGTTGACTTATTATACAGCTTCATGCTATGCGTAGCTAAAAGAAAGGTTTTTATGGGCTCTACAACTCCTTAGGTAGACTATCGGTAGTTTTCCTTTACAACATCATGAGGATAGGGTTCCGAAATGAACGAACACCGAAAAACAGCGCCAGTTATTGAACTGACGTGTATGAATCAACCTTTAAGAAATCCTACACAAAGTTCACATCGCCTCCTCGACCCACCCGAGAAGTTTGATAGTTTAAGGGGGTAGAGTACCCACGTGACATTACTAGAATCTAACCAGAATTTTACTAGAAAACAAGTGAAAACAGGGGCTTACGGGAACACACCTCACGTCGTCATATGATTATATTTTGAGCTGAGTGAGGGCTCAATCTAAAGAGGAAGGTTAAATGAAGCGCGCGTGGGTCCAACTTCAGTTACATTATGTTTATATCCAGTAATGTGACTGTCCAAAGTAGGGAAAACAAATGAAGAAAAATTCCGGATATTCTAATGTATTTTTCGATCACAAAAAGATTTTTCCTGCTAATTTAGGGACCCACGCGCGCTTCATTTAACCTTCCTCTTTCAAATAAGCCCTCACTCAGCTCAATATATAATCGTATGAGGATGTGAGGTGTGTTCCCGTGATCGCATTCAATTGTTTCCCAGATTCCCTTCATGAAGGGTGAGTAGAAGCGATTTTAGTTCAGCTACTTGGACGAGATGGCGCTTTGTCAGGAGAATTATCAGCGTAGTTTCATAACAACAAAAGTGTAAAGGGCATGAAGCCACTCGGATGCATTAATAGCAATAAAGATATTGATGAAAAGAAAAAAACCTGTAATGATAACGAAACTAAAGCGTTAGATTGATACAGATGTATGTTCATCACTGTTGCCAAATTGGTTTTCCGCGCGGGGGTTGGTCACAATGAAAAATACCATGGTCACGTGGAGCCTCTACCCTCTTAAAGCATTGCGTGACAAGCAATTCCGCGGGGAGTCCCGCCGCACGACACATGTTAACGACCATCTGGTGGATCTTAGAAAAATACAAGCATTTCAAATTTTTTTACTAGCTTTTACAAAGGGAACAGTCCACGTGGGCCACCAATGGCCAGCTATTA
Organism: Lasioglossum villosulum; assembly: GCA_963971365.1. Taxonomy (NCBI): domain Eukaryota; kingdom Metazoa; phylum Arthropoda; class Insecta; order Hymenoptera; family Halictidae; genus Lasioglossum; species Lasioglossum villosulum. The sequence goes on from OZ020497.1 coordinate 13,297,442, forward strand.
TTGATATGTTAGCGATAATTAATTGATAAGTAACGTCACTTATCGGTAGGTTATCGATAATTATTTCTTGTATGAAAACAGAATTTCTATGAAATACACATTAAACGTTATTATTGAGTCATTTACGACTGTAGTAGCGTATAAATATATTCGCACATCCTTTAGAAATAACTTCTTCGAAACTGAACCAATCGACTTAAGATTGTTGGAGATGATTAGATAGATTAATTTATTTGATATTGCGTAAAAATATTATTTAAAAATTTCTATTGAACAATATGAAAGAGAAGAAAGCGAATATCGCAATTTTTAACATCATAATCTGACAATGTCTGCTCAACGCAAACAATATCTGCACTGCTACTCAAACCAATAGCCAATCAGCTTGTAGTGTCAAAAATATAAAAGTTAAGGACAATCCGCTCTAACTATCAGTCAAACTCTGGACGTAGAATATTCCGGTCAGACGGTAGACACGATCGTAACAAATTCCAACGCAATCGTTCGAGACCTGATTCAGCGTCAGTGGTCATAATGTGCCCTAGAAACGTCTGGCGCGTCGACTTTCTCTACGCCAAAAGAAATGGCATCGAGACGCAGCTCTCGCTGTTCGAGGAGTATCTGCAAGAGTTCCCTAACTCTCCTGATACCATGGAACTAAAGTGTAGACTTAAACGTCTGACGGACGTCTTTTCCACCTTTGAAGATGTTCAAACAGAATTGGAGACTCTGGATGAAGACATCTACCAGGAGCACAAACGACGCGACATGGAGAAGCGTTACATGAAAGCAGTCATCAAAGCCAATAAACTGGTGTCATCACCACTCCGCCATCAACAAACCCAGATCTCCACTATGGACAATAGAAACGTACCACAATCCTTGGGAGCTTGGGTGATGTTCGTAGGTTGTGTACTACAAAAAATTGAAGTAAGTCATGAATTAATTAAATAATGTAATATAATAAATGTTACATTATGTGTGACTTACAGGAAGCAGTAGAAAAACATCAATTAGAAACTGAAGCCCGCTTGAAGTCAACATGAAGGATATTGCAAGAATATTAGGAGGAGGCCTTTGTATGATTTATAATTATGGTGTGATGGTTGGAGAACAGATTCCATTCTACTTTCTCACAGAAATCACTACAAAATCGTCTCTGGCAGAAAGCGTCCTAGATAACCTTTCGTATCATAGTTGACCCTTTTCACGAAGACCGATCTCTGGCCCGATTTAATTGGAAGTGACAAAAAACTAGAGTCTGGCCCTACGTGATCTTAGATTATCAACAGACCACCTCATTCATGCCAGGGGTATATAAGCCCTTACATTTTTACTTTCGTGTTCACGAATCGTGTCGCGTCATGCTATATCTCGTAAAGTCAACTTCCAGTGAGATCGGGCTAAAGTTCCCCTTCGGATAAATCTTAATCGTATAGATTCCGCTAGTCCGGTATAAAGTCTATTAAGCATTTCTAAAGTTGCTTCGAAATATCCGCATTGACAGTGCGTCAACAACGTGCATCCTAGGTAACTAGTTCAATTATTTACACTCTCAATTTAATCTGTTCGCGACAAATTCCAATTGTGATACTTTTCTTATAATGAGAATATATTTGTGTTCTTTGGTAATTTCTACGAATTCAATAAACTCGTAATTATCGTCCAATATCCTAATCGATCCCACACGATACAATGTCACCGCTCGGATTGTATCAATTCAATTATCTAGAGACGCGGTAGCGTCTCGACGCCTAGTACATGAAAAATTACCAAACACCCTGTATCGATGTCGACTGTCGCTGCCGCGTATCTTTTACTCGTAAACCGGGCATTCTAACCTAACCTCAAACTTCTTTCGTTAATATCTCATCACGCCTGCAATATTTTCTAAATTGAAATGCATTTTGCTGATGTTAAAAGCATATAAGCTTTCGAATAAGACCCTTTTCAATCAAATCGGTCCACCTATGACAGAAATGATAGTATTAATAATTCATAACCTGCCAAGGGCACGATTACGATAACCGTGGCCCCTACTTTGAAGGTTATATTTGTGTTCCTGGGATCATTTAAGAAAAAAATGTGTATATAACAGTTATCCAATGGGCTTCGTTTAGCCGGTAAAGTAGATTTCTTGTTTTTTATAAAACTGCAAATATCTCGGAAACTATGCGAGATATGGTAAAATATCAAGAGACCTTTTTTGTAGGAAATCTAATTTCCTATCAGAAACGTTAAAATGATGTTAAAAGTCCATTTTTCGCGAAAAATATTCAATTAAAATTACTACTAGACTACCCCTGGATTTTCGTATGCGTGGTCGGCCCGGCCTCCGCCCCCTCTAACGGCCTAACCCTAACTCACTCTGTTTACATAATCTTCCCTTGTAGATGTTTCCCAGAATTTGATCTTTTCAGAACGAAGTCTTTACGTTCCACTGATTATTATTTCGGGAGAGAGGCAGTTGTTCTGCAAATTCACCGAAATATAAATATACTCGGAAACTGCGCAGCTGATAGAAAAATGTCATAGGACATAAACTATTGGAAATTTAATTTTCTACAAAAAAGGTCTCTTGATATTTTGCCATATCTCGTATAGTTTCCGAGATATTTGCAGTTTTATGAATAACAAGAAATCTACTTTACCGTTATTTACCGTTATAGACACCTATTATATACACATTTTTTTCTTAAAATGGTCACAGTAACACAAATATAACCTTCAAAGTAGGGGCCACGGTTATCGTAATCTCCCCCTGCCAAGTGTCAAATATAATATTAAAAATTATCTGAAGTCACTCCTATGCAAATTATTCTTGTAAGAAGAATTGAGATCCCAATCAAAACTTCAAAAAAGTAAAAAAATTACGCCAAGTACATGAAAGTGGAAAAGGAAAAAAGTAGAAGATAGTAAACAATATAAAAAAATATGTGAAATCGAAATGAGCTGCAAGTACATAAAGGTGCTTTCCAGCAATGTGCAAAGGCGACACTGTGTAACACAATGTAAGATTCGGTGAAGATAAAATGTAACATTTAGACATTTGCCTAGATGTCCGCGGCCTGGAAGTCAAATACTTGGCGTGGCCAGGCACTGGATGATAAAGATCTCCTCCTTACAACGACGCCAAACACGTTGATATCACTAGACGCGTAGGATTTTTTCCACCTAAAATAGCCATTCGGTCCACTGTGGGTCGGCGCAGTAGACGCAGTCATAAATCAGAAAAGCAAGTCCCATCCCGTAAGTTGTCTAGCTAGAGAACGGCGTTTTGAGAACTTACGATGGATTACTGTATTCTGATAATTGGCGCAAGCATCATGCCACCAACATGAACATTTAAAACATTGTATTCAGTCTTCTATACAAGGATCTACATACAGCTCATCACATTCTTCACAGACAGTAGATTCTTTGTCAGCCTCTTTGTTTCTTCTTACGCACCCACCATCTTGCCCCCACCGTCTTGCGTTATGTCTGCCGTTACGTTCTTATTCAGTCTCTTGTCCATCTTTTCGTCAAGCTCGGTGCTAAGTTGAGTGGATTGTCGATGGCCTCGGCCAGATAGAATGCTCCTCCCGGGTCAATCTATTCGCCTCTTCGTTCCCTTCGATTTCAGAATGTCTTGAAACCCATAGCATATAGACGTAGTTGTCGTCCTGCATCAGTGATAGTGCCACAGCGCAGTCTCGAACGATGCTGGATATAGTCACTGCAATACACTGTGATTCAATTGCTGCCCGGCTATTACTGCAACTGTAGATATACTTGTTCCTGCATCCTCTGTCTAGGTTTAACCTAACACGTGCCAGGATGGCAAACACTTCGGCTTGAAAAACCGATGCATGCTGCCCCAGTGCGTAAGACACGTTTGCCCTGGGACCAGAGGGTGTCGACTCCTGTAGGAAAAACTGGCTATGAATTTAGTTGTAATTCGTTGCAATTCATTGTCGACTGATCATCACCGCTGGAATTTTTTATTTTATTTGTATAGTGTGTTTTTTATAGTGTTTCCCTTTGTGTTTTATATTGTGCGCTGTTTTGTGTTTTTACGGAATACAGACTTGAAAGCTGCAAGATACCTCAAATACACGTGTGTAGTGACTGGTTGCACATCTGATTCGAAGGTCCCGGCACATTCTACCACTAACAAAAAAAATCGTTTGCGTGGAGTCCACGCGCGACAGAAGTGAAATGTATTATTGCTTATTAAGTATAGATACAGATGAACTAGCTGGTTATTGTTGCTTCGCGAGCTCGCGGGTGGGGTTGTTGCTGCTCTTGCGAGAGGGTTAGTGGTACGTATTGCTAGTGGGGCATACAGCTATTAAGGGATTTTTTAAATTTTGTGTGTGACTCTCCACGAGCCACAAAAAGAGCTTCCCGATTCGTTAGTTGTAAGCTAAGTAACATTAGCATTAGTTGCATAATTAAAAAAAAAAAATTTTTTTTTAAATTAAAAAAGAATTTTTTTTTAATAAAAATGAAATATATATATATATATATATATATATATATATATATATATATATATATATATAATTATGTTTGTTTATTCGGTGGAAAATTTCCATCCTCTCGTATAAATTGCATTGTTGAATGAACTGCTTTCGAAAAAAACTAAAAGAACTAAAAAATCTAAAAAACTACTTGACCAATATGGAGCAAAATCTAATCAGCTCTAAGTTACGACGAGGCACATCGATTGCATCATTCATCATTCTGATCGCGTTGTTACTTTTTCAAAAAACGTTAACGAAAAATTTGATAACATAAAAACGGCCATTCGCGCACACACACATACATACACACACACACACTAACAATTTGATAAAAATAGTCTAAAATGACTCCAATGACCATGAAACGTGAAGATCTGCAAAAAATCGATTTTCGATTTTCGGGGTAATTCAATAACTTCCATGAATCGGGAAGTTAATTATTAGTACTTCTCTATTGAAAACAAGAGATAATAATAAATAACAATTCTGTTGCTGCAGCATTTTATTCTTTGAAATATATATCAAAATGTTCGCTACGGTTCAAAAATCGTCAATTGTCCAAGCGATTAAGGAATTGGACTACCAAGCGGTGGACCAGTGTTCGAATCTCCGTCGGGTAAGAAATATTTTTTCTCCGTTAAAAAGTTTTTCGTTAAACATTTTTCGTTACTTCAATAAATCTACTTCCGTAACGCTAGAAAATTGTAGTCCCTCAGCAAAGAAGTTTCACTTCAAAAAACGCATTAATAGTAGTACCTCAATGGTAACGTGGGAACCTATTGACACAAGTGTCGCCCTGATGCGTCACGAATATCGCCTATGTTATTGTACGCGCCTGAGGCGAATCTTCAATTCTCGGCTGCCGCGAGTAAAAAATTCCGAGCCCTGGCATAGACTATAACCCGCAATCTAGACGTGACCACTAAAACGAAATTTCAGTCGACTAAAAACTATCGACTAAATGTTCCATAGTATGTAGCAAGTAAATAGTAATTAGTCGATAGTTGAATTTAGTCGTTGGTGCCCATCACTACTCCAAACCACAAGAAGGCGATTCCCACGCACTGTCCGCCTTCTTCATAAATCGCACATTTATACCAACCCACACCGTATACATGTACCAACCCATACCGCACACTCGTACCAACCCATACTGCACATTCATACCAACTGCTTCACAATAGTTATTCTCAACAGATAGGTTAGCAATAATTTATCGATACGTAACCTCAATTATCGGTAGGTTATCGATAATTTTTTCTTTGCATGATAAAACATATTTTCTATGAAATACACATTAAACGTTATTATCGGGCCATCTACGTGTGTAGTAGTGTATCAAAATTTCGCACATCCTTTAGAAAGGAATAACTTTTTCAAACGCAGACCAAACGACTTGACTTTGTTGGAGATGTTAGACAGATTAATTTATTAGATATTGCGTATAAGTATTATTTAAAAATCTCTATTCAACGAAATTAAAAAGAAAAAATCAAATATCATCATTTTTAAATTCTTTATTTGAAAATGAGTCTCTAACGACCGACTCGCCATCACACGTCCTTTTCGGTCATCTACTCAAGATACCTGATCTACCTGCATTCTTACGCGTTACGTGGTTTCCCTCTAACGCCACTTTTCAATCAGTTTCTAGTTATTCATTGTAGAAAAATAAAAACTCCAATGACAATCCATTCTAACCCTCAGTCATCTCGGTCATCCCAGTCAGTCTTTCGTAGCAGTGATGCCAGAATCGTGGGTTGTGGGTTTTCCCCTCTTCTCGCTCAGCCGACTCAAACCCCCACTCTAATAGAGGTGCGCTGGTCGTGTAGCGCGCGTGCAATCGAACAGGCACTCACACGGGCAGAGTAGAGGTACGTTCGTGTGTAGCGCGTGCGCAGTAAAAGCAACATGGCGACGACGGTGCGTCAAAGTGGGGGTCGAGCCGGCTGAGCGAGCGGAGGGGAAAACCCACGATTCTGGCATGATTAGTAGCTGCATTGACGACGCAACATTTCGACGTCAAGCACTGGACATATAAACTTCGGGTTAGATGTTAGAATCGGCGTAACAATAATAATGGACCCTAGAAATGTCAAACTGAACGACATTCTCTGCGTGAAAAAGATTGACCTCAAGACGCAGCTCTCGCAGTTCGAGAAATTACTTCGAGAATTTCCTAAGTCTTCTGATATCATCGTGAGACTATACCGCAAATTTCAACTTCTGACGGGCGCCTTTTGCACCTCCGATGATGGTCCAGCAGAATTGGCGGCGCTGACAGAAGACATCCGCGACGTGAGAGAACGACGGTGGAGGAGATTTCAGAGAGAAGCGTTACACCAATGCAATCGTCAGAGCCAAGAAACTCGCGTCAGCAACAAACCGCGGCGCCGTCGCCGGACCCACGTGGCCATTGTCAACAAACCTGTTTATCGAACAAGAAAATTAACAACCTTATGGGATTGGGTGTCGTTTGTAGGTCTACAAACATTCGGGTAAGTCATGTGTTAATTAAATAATGTAATGTAATAAATTTTACATTATGTGTGTCTTACAGTGACTCGTGGAAAGGAGCTAAATGAAACTGAAGTCGGCTAGAAGTCAGCTTGAAGGATATTCCAAGAATATTAGAAAGAGGTCTTTATGCGATTTACAATTACTTTAAAAAGGTCATAATTACGGTAAAAGACGACTAGGTGATTTCTCAGAAGGAAATCGTCAAAGTTTTGTACCTTTGACAAGATATAAGTTGAAAGTTGCGGAAAATTGCGTACTCTAAAAAAGTGAAATATTTTCAGCAACTTCTCATCTAAAAGATCCTTCACAAAGTTCACTTCTCCCCCTCGAACCACACCGGAAGTTATGATAGTTTACAGCATTGCGTGACACGCAATTACGCAAAGAGTCGCGTCACGCGAGATACGTTGACGACCACCTGGTGGATCTTTAGATTTAGGATGCGTATGTTACATGTTGTTTAATATGTATATACGATTATTAATAAGTACTTGAACTTTCTACTAGCTCTCACAAAAGGAACAATCCAGGTCAAAACAGCCTTTAAAGTGAGGAGGGTAGAAAACAATTTCCATAAATGACTTGGATACTACTGAGAAACTGTAACTTGATTTTAAAAAATCACCAATGGCCGGCTATTATTGATAATTTAGCGATAATTTTTCCTATACATAATAACAGAATTTGTATGAAATACACATGAAACGTTATTATTGAGTCGTTTACGAATGCAGTTGTATATAACCCAGATAGCACACAAATATCCTATGTACGTCCAAAGAATGTCCGTTTCGGATATTCCGTACATTCCCAGATAGCACACAGGTATTCTATGTACGTCCATTTCGGATATTCCGTACATTCGGAGTACGTCCCGACAATGTCCATATATCCTTTTTAAGTCCTTTGAATGTCTTAGAAACGTTCCAGTTACAAAGTAGGACATCCCGAGGACGTACTGTGTGGACAACCTCAGAACATTTTTCGGATGTCGAAAGTAACGTTCTCTGGCCTTTTTGTAAATGTTTAACAAGTTTTAACTTTTACTTAAAACTTTATTTACTTTTGGTAAGTGTATTAAACAATTTGACGAATTATACATATTTCAGAAGAACGATTTCTTTGCAATGTTAAAAACATATTCAACAAAAGTGCAATTCTACTATTTATTATTTTTTTAAAACGCTACAAGATTTTATTAATTATATATATAATTATTTATTTATATTATACATGTATAAAGCAGGGCGCTCCTACGTCTCTAATAAGCAAAACTCGGTAACTACATAGGGCGTAATAAAATTGAAAAAGAACGTAAAATGAGCTTTTAACATATTTATTAGTTAAAAATACAATAATACAGATATATTTAAACTACAGGTCTTTGACTATAAGTTTACTGCGTTCCATGGCCCTCCTGAGTCATGACTGAATGGAAATTTCCGTTTGTTTTTTATTTTTTGATATATAATAAAATAAACGTGATAATTACCTATTATTATTTTGGTTAATTTTAAAGTATTTCATACCACATTCATTGGTCATTAAACAAGCCATGACCTGTTTTACAAAATTGTAATTATTTGTGTCTTCTAGTGTTGCTAATTCGTGGACCTACAAATTAATCATGTTATTATAACTGAATTAGAATTCTATTCGTATCATTAACGTTATGTTTTTTACCGCATCTCTAAAATTATTCTCATCTTGCAGATATGTTTCGAACTTCTGCAATTCTTGTTCACAATTCATTGGAAATAATATATTTTGTTAGAAAATTAGTGGGTTTTCTCGTCCTGGCGCAGAATGCTTTTTTAAACTTTTTTCTAATTCTTTTACCATTATACTGCGCAACAGGTGCTGCTGTTCTATTATCGTTTTTAAATATTTTTGTACTGTGGTGCTGTTACTGTCTAGTTGAGTCAACGTCTCTTGGTTTTCTGAAAATTTAGATTTGGCAGGTGTTAGGTGCTTAAAAATATTTTTGTATTATTTGTTTACATATAAATCTATTAATAGTTACCATTAATTACAACAGATTTCGTTGGAATATTTTCTGCATTGTAAATTTCATTATGGTTCATGCATACATCTGAAAACAATAATTATTTTTGTTATAGGAATGTGATAATTATAAAAGAAGAAAAATTAAGTAGTTATAAATAGTACAATGTTGCATAGCATAATACTTTTCGTTTACAAACCTAATGTTTCATGTATTTGCAATGTAGAAGACAGCGGCAGAGATATTCATGAATTCGAATTGCTATTGCTGTCGCTGCTTGACACATGCTTCTTTTCTTGTCTTTTTCTCTTTTTTGGGGGTTCAGCTTCCAACTGCAAGTCTGATGTTTCTTCTGCCACTTTGGCCTTTGATCTTGCTTTTGCGTAATCATCTGAAAGTATTTTTAATAATAAGTTAACTATTTTAGTTACATTGTACATAGTATAACATTTTTATGAGAGACTTAAGGCTTTCACAGCCTGGCATCACACAGTTAGATCTGTTGAGGCTTTCAGGTGTAAGCTGTGTCCTCAAGAAAGAATTTTCCCAACGTTTCGCAAGCATTGCAGCTAGCTTCATCACTGAGTCAGTGTCTCTCCGACCCCTGACGAAGCTAGCTGCAATGCTTGCGAAACGTTGGGAAAATTCTTCCTTTAGGACATAGCTTACACCTGAAAGCCTCAACAGACGTAATTGTGTAACACTTTTAACTTACCAAAGGTTCCATTTCTAAAACATTTAACTTTGTGTTTCTCCTAACCCATGTTCATTTCTACACATGTTTTAATAGCATTTCTCAAACAATTGGGTGGTAACGATGGTCAGTAGCAGTAACCATCTAGCAACCATGCTAATGATATTGCCTCTACCGTGCCATCTTTCACAAATTATACAATTCTCAATGAATTCATACTGTAAATAGTTAACAAAATGAATACAATTGAAGAGTAATAAGAAAATTTATTTAAAGAAATGTTGTATACAATTATCTGCAACCATAATATCTAATGATTTCAATTTTATGGTAAGACTGTACAAGGATCATTCGCAGAACCATTTGAAAACTGATAACGAATTTGATATTATAATTTCAGTAGTATGGGTAAATTTACACATCACCCATAAGAGGTATTACCTTGGCGCTTTACTGTTTTTTTTTATAACATAGGTAGTTCGCCAGTAGCCCTATCAACCTATGATGTGGTTAAATTTTTTTATCGGATTGCAAATTAACGAGGTAAAAATATTCTATCAATTTGTGATCCGGTAAGACAAAATAGACCACAATTTTGCTGGCTTTACATACAATACAACTGCAATAGTTCAACCGACTCGTGAGCTGGATATGCTAAATCCTGCCATTCTGTAATTTCTTCAATCTAAAGATTTTCTACAGAAACTACGTTTTCAATAATACTATCTAACAAAGAATTTAAGTCAACTAAATCATTTGGAAATTTTATATCTAATGAGGCTTCCTGACATAAAAATTTTTAAGCACACCAATAATATTTCTGTAATTTCCTTCTACCAGGCATGTCTAAATCTATGAAAAATACAGACTTCCTTGAAATAGTAAAAAATTTCACCGTCACAATCTTCTTTCTTTCTTCTTTCACTTCTTACAGATTCCTGATCTATCGCCGATGTCAGCTAATGCTCAAATGGCGAGCAATGCTTCTGCGATCCGCGATTTCTTTCGCATAGCGCCTCTTTGTTAACCACTTGCGCTGGCAATTGTTTTTCAGATGCACGTGCCAGAACGCTACATTGTACTCTCCAGCGCAAGTGGTTAAATAGACGAATAAAATAATATACAAGCACTTCTTTGTGTGCGTACTGCACTACATGCTCATAATTTTCCGTAAAATTTAATAAATTGCAGCCAAACGGTGCGCTTACTGCATAGTTCTTGTTAGACTTTCTTTCTACTCATTGTGTAAGACATGTTAATATAATAAAAAAATTTATCATATTTATGACAATTGTTATAAACAATTTTACGCGAAGTTTTTTTTTACAAATGTCCACCGACATACAGGTGTAGATTCGCCTCCGAAAGTAAAGCCTATATGTATGTACATATACAGGGTGTCCCACGCAAATAGGAACACCTAAATATCTTTCGTATTTACAGTCCTATGAGAAAACTTCAGAGGACAAAGTGACACTATTGGAGGGGGCGAATATAATGGTAAAGAAAAAAATATTTTATGTCGTGTTTTTTAATGAAATTTGAAGGTCACCGATGTTTTCTTAAATGTAATAGTATACTTTTTTACGATAGCGTGATAGACAATAAAAAACTGAATTTAATGGATACCACCATTTTGACCTTGAAATGACCTTGATCTTAGGAAATTTGCGTTTCTTTGCGTGTTTTTTGATACATAACCACATTTTTAAAATTGCTTTGTGTAGTTGATCGAAAAATACATTCAGATATGTATTGTAAGATGACCTTGAAATGACTTCGATATTCAGTTGCTCAGTGCAACGAGATGAGTCATTTCAAGGTCGTGTTATTATGCATATCTGAATGTATTTTTCCATTTAAAAAGCATCGGTGACCTTGAAATTTCATTAAAAAACACGACATAAAAATTTTATTTCTATACCATTATATTTACCATCTGCAATAGTGTCACTTTGTCCTCCGAGGTTTTCTGATAGAACTGTAAATACGAAAGATATTTAGGTGTTCCCATTTATGTGGGACATCCTGTATATATTATAAATAGATGCCGTATTGTTATGACTAATATAAATGAGAAATAAGAAAATATTAGTTTTATATTAAACTCACATAGCCAAGCGAATTTCGAGCAGAAATCATGGCAAATCAGTACCAACGGGTCGAGGACAGCTTGTGCCGGGTTTGGGCCGAGGGAACGTTACGAGCCCACACGGTCATAAATGGCCTGGTCAGAATCGAGCATTTTGGCTATCTGGGAAAAACAGTAGTTAATGGACCGTTTTACATAATCCGAAATTTAAGTTTTAACAATATTCGATAATTCTGAAGAAACAGTCATTCCTAGAACATCAAAAATTTAAGTCCTAAGGACATCCGCAAAACCTGAGAAACGGACGTTCCTAGAACTTCCAAAATTCAAGATCTAAGGACATCCTTCGAATGTTCAGAATGGACGTAGGACGTTCGAACATAAATGGGACGTAAAACGTACGTCCTATGGACGTATGGTGCTATCTGGGAAGTATTCGCACATCCTTTAAAAAGGAATAACTTTTTCAAAACTAGCATAACCACTTTAGTTTTCTTGAAGATGTTGGATACATCAATGTATTAGATGATGTGTACAAGTATGTTACGGATTGGGACAGGTAGAACGAGTCACTTCAAAGAGATAGTCAGTAAGGGGGTGGAGTACCCACGTGACATTACTAGAATATTACTAGATTTTGGGCCGAAACATGGGTTTGCGGGATTAAGTTATTTGACTTTATGCGAGCATATTTTGAGCTGCACAAAGGTTCATTCGATAGAGGAAGGTTAGGCGCAGCGCGCTGTACCCCATCATATAAGTAAAAAGAAATCGTTTTGCGACAGAAAAATATGTTTAAGGGGGTAGAGGCCCCACGTGACCATGGTATTTTTCATTGTGACCAACCCCCGCGCGAAAAACCAATTTGGCAACAGTGATGAACATACATCTGTATGAATCTAACGCTTCAATTTCGCTATATTACAGGTTTTTTTCTTTTCATCAATATCTTTATTGCTATTAACGCATCCGAGTGGCTTCATGCCCTTTACACTTTTGTTGTTAAGAAACTACGCTGATAATTCTCCTGACAAAGCGCCATCTCGTCCAAGTAGCTGAACTAAAATTGCTTCTACTCACCCTTCATGAAGGGAATCTGGGAAACAATTGAATGCGATCACGGGAACACACCTCACGTCGTCATATGATTATATTTTCAGCTGAGTGAGGGCTCATTCTAAAGAGGAAGGATAAATGAAGCGCGCGTGGGTCCAACTTCAGTTACATTATGTTTATATCCAGTAATGTGACTGTCCAAAGTAGGGAAAACAAATGAAGAAAAATTCCGGATTTTCTAATGTATTTTTCGATCACAAAAAGATTTTTCCTGCTTATTTAGGGACCCACGCGCGCTTCGTTTAACCTTCCTCTTTCAAATGATCCCTCACTCAGCTGAATATAAAATCGTATGAGGATGTGAGGTGTGTTCCCGTGATCGCATTCAATTGTTTCCCAGATTCCCTTCATGAAGGGTGAGTAGAAGCAATTTTAGTTCAGCTACTTGGACGAGATGGCGCTTTGTCAGGAGAATTATCAGCGTAGTTTCATAACAACAAAAGTGTAAAGGGCATGAAGCCACTCGGATGCATTAATAGCAATAAAGATATTGATGAAAAGAAAAAAACCTGTAATTATAGCGAAATTGAAGCGTTAGATAGATGCAAATCAATGCACATGTATGTTCATCACTGTTGCCAAATTGGTTTTTCGCGCGGGGGTTGGTCACACTGAAAAATACCATGGTCACGTGGGTACTCTACCCCCTTAATGTAGAGCAAAAGTCGAGAAAAAAACCGCAGATTCCAATGTATTTTTCTGTCATAAAACGATTTTTTTTATTGATATGATGAGGCACACTGCACTGCGCTGAACCTTCCTCTATCGAATGGACCTTTGTGCAGCTCAAAATATGCTCGTATAAGGTCAAATAACCAAAGCCCGTGATTGCATTCATAGTCCGTTCATGAAACCAGAGTCTAGAGCAAGCCCAGAGCCAATTTTAGTTCAGCTAGTTAGACAAGGTGGCACTTAGTCAGGAAAACTGTCGGCGTAGATTCGTAACAATAAAAATGTAAAGGACTTGAAGCCACTCGGATCTATTAATAGCAATAAAGATATTGATGAAAAGAAAAAAAACCTGTAATGATAGCGAAACTGAGGCGTTAGATCTTAGACCATATATACTTATAGACACGGCATAGGTATAGTATGTGTATAGGAAAACTGAGAGTTGGCCGTGGCAAAGATCGTGGTAAAAAAGATAGTTCCTAAGATAATTTCAAAATGGCTGACGCGGCAGACCGACGCCGACACTATCCATTACACGTTATACTATAACCCGAACACGTTTCTTTACTCCGTGTGAATTTTGTGTAGCGATTCAAAATGGTGCTAATGTGCTGTATTCAAAATTTCAGAGAAATTTTTTAAACTCATACTTCATTGTAATACCTGAATAAAACATATAGAATAAACATTTGTATCTCAAATATACTTTACATAATGATTATTTCATGATAAATGCCAAATTCTTTGAAATTATCCTGTCCATTCTTTCCGGGTATACCCCCCTCACCTTCATGAGCCAAGCCTTGGCGCTATCAATGAGCATAGCTTGTACATCTTTCGGAACGATGAGTCACACTGTCATCTTTGCCATAGGCCAAATTATCTGTGCCGTGTCTATAAGTATATATGGTCTAAGCGTTAGATTGATACAAACGTATGCTCATCATTGTTGCCAAATTGGTTTTCCGTGCGGAGGTTGGTCACAATGAAAAATACCAGTCACGTGATTAGCCTATCCCCTTTTGCCCGACGTGGTTTGTTCTCCTTACGATCGAAACTATGTACAAAAGTGCTATGTAAACACGAAACACAAGCGCGTTTGTGTAAATGATGCAATGAAGAATTTATGTAAGCTAAAGAGTTAGCGTTTGATAATTCCCGGATGCTTCCGAGAACGGAGATAAGCGATAGATATACGATACCAGCGGAATCGGTCAACAGACGCGCGATATTCACGTTAGTAAAGAGAGATGGGTTCAATAGCTAGATCGTTTGAAGAACTGAGGATCGATCGATCAGCTGACAGTTAGCCGGCACTCGCCAGCACCGTAAACGGATGATTGGTGGATCGATAACGCGATACGCCAATCCAAGTCCCGCTCCGCGGTCGATAATCGATCGTGATCGACTTCGACTTGGCAACTCTGTCGTGTTTACAGTTCGGGAATCCTATTTTCAAGAATGGGAGTCGTGTGTTTGAGATTGTAAGTAACGCTTTTTTCGTAGAAAATTATGTTAAAATACACTATTCGTTGTTAATTATGTTTAAGCAATATGTAAATATTATAACTATGGTAAGTAAAAGTGATATTAAAGCATATTAATATGTGTAAATGCGGTATACATTCTGTGGACTCTCGGAACAGTTTGGTGTTGGTTTTAAGAAAATATAAGCATGAAGCAATAGGAAATCATCTTTGAACTAAAATGCATCTTTTGAAAATCAATGGAGGTATGTATAAAGTTAATAGAAGCCTGAAATAGACGAAATTATTGCAACGAAGTCGAAGAGGTTAAGTGACTACGTGATACATCAAAGAGGTTGGGTAATTAGTTACCAACGAGAAAAGTTGTGCAGATAATATATTATATTTATTATAATATCGTCTCATAAAGGATAATTTTATAATTGTAACGTTTTAGAAATGATATGTGCATTCATTTCTAATTTCTAATCATTCAGTAAAATATTTAAAAAAATTGATAATAAGTTAAATAAAATACTGTTATAATTTTTACCACAAATGGATTTATCTAAAAATGCTACATGATGTATATCTGATTGTCTACTAATACATGTTATTTATACAAAATGTGTTTATGATTTATAGATTTTAGAAAATCTGATTCCAAATTAGGAACATTTATTAAAGCATTCATTATTGCACACATGTAAGTAAATACAGTTGTTACTTTATCCTCCACAATGAATAATTTACATATATGACAATTGAATTTTTTTGCAACAGAATGAGACCCCTAACCGGATACATAAATCTTAATGGAATCATCCACAATACAAGTGGATAAATAATCAGTGTCAAAAATTCCTGAAAAAACTGCTGACATCAACAGAAATATTTTCGCCAAGATCATTACTATCATTATCACAATTTATGAAATAATAATTAATTACCTTCTAGAAAAACTTATAATTGCATGTTATCACTATTTATTATTATAATACTCCAATGGTTCGAAATTACATGCTTTTCTTTATAATTGTTCATTAAATTTAAGAAACCACTAATTAGATCAGAATCAATAAACACTAAATAAATTTTTATGGTTTTATTTTAACATAATTATTTTCTTTCAGCGTATTATCACAATTTTCCTTACAATTGGGGACACAACAACGCCGTGGCATTATTAACAAATAAATATAGTATAAAACTTGTGGAAAGGACTATGTAAAACAAATTTTCGAAAAACTCTATGTATATAATACATATGATTTTGTAAAAATTTATTATATTATATTAAGATTATATTAAGTAAATGTGCTACACATAAAGATAAAGTCTTAAAAAGTTAATAAATAATACTTATCTTCATTATTGCAGTTTTTTATTTTCGAAAATCAGCTATGCTACGTAATAATAACACAATACAACTACAATAACGCAATAAAATTACAATTTTTAACTTTTTTATTTGAACCTACAATGAAAATTTGAAACATAGTATTACGCACGAATAAAGTTTTATCGAAATAGATTAACGTTGCCGTGAGCAACGAAATTGCAAAAATCGTAAGAAACTGCAATTCAAGTAAATCGCAAAACCTCAATTTTTAGGATTACTACATCTTTTAGTTCCTGCAGTTTTTTATGTCTCATATTTTAAATTGTCTCCCGCATAATATCACACTTCTTTAAATATAGCCCTCAAACCTGACCAGCATATTAGTAACTGCACAACAATTTATCGATAAGCAATCGATATTATCGACAGGTCGTGCATTATCGATAACGATGCTGATAATTATCCATAAGCGGTCTCACTCACAGAAAAAAAACGGAAAATTTAGTCTTAATTTGGATGAGCATAATGGTTCAAATGATTACTTTCGTGACTGAAAAGAAAAGGAAATCACAATTTAAATGTATGAATTGACAGCAATGGTCTAACGATATCATATGCGAAATAAAGCTACCACTTTCTAGAATTTTTCTTTATCCATTCTTATTGGAACTTATAATATAAGGACGTTTTTCAAAAGTTTTACGGTCCATGTCTTAAGCAGAACCCTCTAAAAAGTTCCATAACTTTTTCGAACCCTGTATAGCACGTTCCATGCCGAGCCGCTTTTGCTCAACTTATCTTTCAGTCCATGTAATGTTCTGGCTAAAGACTGATGTATTATATGCAGTGACTTCCACTAATATTCCAGCACTTTTAAAACGACGACAACATTTTTAATATTGGACCATACGATTTGAAACTTTTTGGGAAATTAGAACAATTGGTTTGCTGCGCAACATGACTAAAATAAAGAAATTGCAAATTGTCGGAAAATACAAAGGAAATACTAAAAGTTTTGCATTTTACAACATTTTTGTGGGCTTATATAGAAAATTTAAAAAATACGCTTTGTAGATCTGTCTTAATTATATGCACTGTGAAAGTTTAATCGAAGTCGGTTGATGCGGGAAAAAACGACAGGCATTGAAAGATGTAAGAATCGTTACATTTACTGCAGTTGTAGGACGAAAATTGTGAAAATCTGCCAATTTTAACCATCTTTAAATGTTTTTAGCTCATTGCAAAGTCGACCGATTTCGACGAAATTTTCAGAATATGTTTAATTTACACAAATCTACAAAACATATATTTAAATTTTTAAAATAGGCCCACATAAAAAAGTTGTAAAATATAACTTTTAATATTTTTTGTACAATTTCGATCAATTGCAATTTTTGACAAAATTCTTTTTTCGCATCCTGTGGCAAACTAATTTCTCTAGCTTCTAAAAAATGTTCAAATCGTATAGTACAATATTAAAACAGTTATCGTCTTTTTAAGAGTGTCCGAATATTAGTGGGAGTCACTGTATTATTTTATAAGATCATAAGGTGAATTTGAAATAATAAGCAAATAAGATAAATGATTGGTTTTGAAATAAAAACGAAAAACACGGTCTTGACGCTGTTCAAGCTAGTATTCTAATGTTAAAGAGGGTCATATTTTCCGTTCGTTCATTTATTTAATCCCTTTTTCATTTACCTTTCATGGCCGGAAGATTATTCTGCCGATCTCTGTAGTTGCTTTTGTTACGATGAAATATTGTAAATGGTGGAGCACAGCGACAGCCATTCTGAGTTTTTTCGTTTACACTGCATGAATGTACGAAAAGGGAGTCGTTGTCTATAGGGTTAGCTTAGTCGTTAAATTGTTGCTTCCGTTTTTATACCAATAGAAATAGTCATTTTTAGTTTAACACTGGAAGATATATCAGATGTCAGTTTCACGGTAGTATTTCTATGTCGCAATTCTTCTTATTCAAATTTAAAGGAATCGTCCACGTATGTGAAATATAAAACTACACTTACTCACAGAGGTATTTGAACACACTTTAAAACAGTATAACTTCTTTATAATTGGACCAAAGTCCTGACATTTCTTGAAATATTAAGAGAATTGGTTTATCAAATTACTAATTATTGAAAATAATTGTAATGTAATGTATAATAATATAAATTAGATATGTATTGTTCATAATTATACTTTTATTTATATAAGAAGGTGAATACTCGAGCAGTACACTTGTTTTATGATATTTGGTCCCCTCAGGATTTCAAATCCATTTACCAATCTCCCTTCTTTCCACTCTCTCTAACGCCAAATTTCAGCCTATTTCAGCCTAATTTTCAGCGGGAACTGCTTTTTATTACGGTGGGTTCCGAACCACCTTTTTGCCAACAACACGCGACCGGTACTCGTGCAGCCACCGCCTGGTGTATGCTCTGTACCCATGCGGTGACCCATCCAAGCACCGGTCACGTCCAACGCTGTTTAACTTCGGTGATCGTACGAGAACCAATTTCAATTCAAAAACTCTTTATTTACATAACATTAATGGTTTATAAAATATGTATATATAACAACGGGTTTATGCTACATTTTATAATTTTACGCCTGCAGTCTTTCGTAGTCCCTATCTATTGATTTACCTACTTGCTAAAGTATTCACATGCCTTCTTTATATTATAGTGGTATAATATATTAGTAGTAGACTTATACATATTTCGGTTGACTATTGCTACGGTTGCGATTTTGTTCCATATTATGTAGTTTGTCTTTGAACAGCACGTGTCCAGTTGTGTATTTGCCACCATGTAGTTAAATAGTATACATATTAGCTTAAAATTTGGGTTACAATGTTATGTCCTTTTTCTATACAACAAGTAAGTTTCCATTAAACATTAAATTTTATTTTATGGTTTTTCTATATTACAAATTGTGAAAATTTGCATTCTGACATATTTTGTGTTTTCAAAAATTTTCAGACGCAATACTTGTTCTTTGAAAAAGATCCACATCGGGATCGAAACGTTAGAAACATTTACTAATTGCACATTTATTGTCTTTCTTTCTAAAATGATCGAACCTGGCGCCGATATCATTTAAACTTTAATTATGTAGTTTAATGTAGAAAAAATGGTATAAAAACCTACTTATTACGCGGTCAGATCTTACCTATCTAATCCTGTTTGTTTCTTACTGTTATCTAACAAATATATCACATACTTAAATCTATATCACATATTTTCCAGCCTTAACTGGTGGAAAGGAAACTTATACTTTAGTCTTTGGTCTGCTATAGCACTAGTATACTCCTGTATTATATTGACTAGTAAGGGGTTGTTATTTAATTGTGTATCATAGAATGTTTGCGATAAGTGATTTATATAATCTTCTAAGTATTCTACCTCGGCCTCTGAATGTAAATCTGTTATTCTGGTATACCATACGAGAACCGGTTTTTGAAGCGAGCCAATGGTCGTTGACGAGCAGTACACTTAACCGATCCTAAAATATCACTAATCTTAATAAAAGATCGATTAAAATTGTATCGAAGAAAAGAAGTTGTACCAGAAGTTAAAAATTTTCGTCGATGAAAATATGTATAATAAGTTTTAAAAAGTACTCACCTTCTTCTATAAATAAAAGTATATTTATGAACAATACATATCTAATTTATATTATTATACATTGCAGCTACACAAAGCCTGCAGAAAGTGCCAGTAGTAATGTCAGCGATACGTCAAGGGATGACGAGATGTGAGATGCTTCATGTGTTTTGTAACACAAAACGTCCAAATACTTCATTATTATTATTTTTATTGTGTTTTATATATGAGAATACGATGTATGTACGTTCAAATTAGTGTGTCATAAAATCATTTCAACGAAAACATGATTTCATTAATTTCTTGTCACAAAAATCGATTTCTGGAACAAACCAGAGGTCGTAGACAAATTGTGAGACCAGATTTGAAATTGTCGTGAAAAAGTCTACGATAAATGATACATAACATGTTAAAAAAAATTTTTCTGCCTCTGGTAACGAAGAAACCACATTTTCTTGAAAATGTTCGTACCGTAATCTCCCTATTTTCTCCATATTCTGCAAAGTTTCAGCTTTAATTTTAAAAAAATTCACCGCTCTACCTCATTTCTATCGAAAGTTCTTTGATTTTGAATCGAGTTATGTCAAATGTACGCCGTATCCCGTAGAACTCCCGTTCTAGTGGTGAGCGTAACTGGTGGCAACTCATGTCGGGCGAAGATATTTTGCTTTCTGTATCCTAAGAAACTTCGACGTTGGAAAGTTTCAAGAGTGATTTCTCAAGGGGCTGAAGAGGTGGCTCTCCGTCTTTAATGATTGTTTAAACATATTTAAACAATCATAATGTAATAGTGTTGCACATCACTGGATTTGGCAAAGTCTAAAGAAAGTTTTGCTGTATAGCACAATACAATATCTTTTATAATAACATCACATTATTTGCTCGAAGTCGAAAAATATGTATTTTTTTCAAAATCAAATTTCTCAAAAACTGTACGTCTGGGAGAAAAATTAAGGACAGGTTGGGAATCAGCGCGAAAAACAAGAATCGCATAGTGAAAATCGAAAAGTCAAAAGAAAGTTTAAATTTGTTGGACCGTGTTACAAAAAAGTTACACTGTTTTAAAAATGCGATCAAATACTTTCGTGAGTCAGTGTATAGTGCACTCAATCTTCTTATAACACATTACGTTAAAAGTACGATGTCGATATAACACGGTGCAGAAAATGTGGCAACGAACCCACAATATGATGTGCTTGTAATTAACATTGACAATCACCCACGTTCCCCTATATCTCAAAAATGTTGTACTTCTTTAAAAGGGATGATTCCTCAGGTCGTTTGAACTAAATTTCTCCTTTGCGAAAATGCGGCTTCACAATTATTTGTACTACAATTTCGCAATTTTAAAATTAATTAAAATATTTCTAAATCTGTCAATAGCGTGTTCAGTTTGGTCGCCACCGGATACTGATTCTGAAATGCTATGTCCTGATTTGGTACCACTGTCTACTGTGCATTGTCCAACAAAATGTTCAATTTGTCTCGGTTCGCAACATCCGCACGCGTCGTTGGGCAGCTTCGATTTCATCTCCGGGATTCTGGTCCGCGTTTCCGATCTTTTTGCGGATCATCGTGCGATGCAAGCGTGGGGTCGAAACGAGCGTCGGTTCGCTGGATCGGGAGTTGCGGCAGATATTAGTACCGGCCCGGCAACGCGATCGTTACCGGAATCGGCGCGGGTGCGAGAGATTCTAGGTGTCGGCGCGGCATCCTCTGAATTCTCCAACAGCTTGGAGAGCTGGTAGATCCGGTGGACAAAGGGATGGTCAGCGCAATTCGAACGGTAGGAAGAGAACGGTCTTCTCGGCTCGGCGCGGTGCGGTGTGCTGGTCCCCTTCGTTTTCGTGGCATGATGTGTGACCGAGGTGAGAGCGAGTTGGTTGCCGTAAGTCTGCCCTGAAAGGACTAACGAGTCTCATCCTGAGAGAATTCTTCGAGCAGCCGTCCCAGGGACCATCTCTCCGTGCCCCAGCCCCCTCAAGTTCCTTCCGCTTGCCCCCTGCTATCTGTCCCCAGCGTCCTCCGTTTCCTGTTTCCCTCGCTCTCTTCCTGCTGAAGCCCGCCAACCTCGCCACCGTATCTGCTCTACCGTACGGTCCATCGTCTCCTATCTCATTCCACCTGCCGTTATCTTTGATCCAACGGCTCTTCCTTTTCACCAATACGTTCTCGTTTATCGAGCAAACCCCAACTTCCACTCGCCGATGTCCAAGGTTTCGAGCGTGATTACTGTACGCCCGGGACACACGCCGAGTCGTATGCAATTTCCACGGCCCTTGTCGGCCCGCAATTTATCAGTGGAAAAAGTCACACCCGCACATCCATGCCCGGAACCGGAAAGATTGGGGAGATACATTTTGTAATACCCTGAACCGCTACACCTTTAAACCACCCTACGCTCGTCCTTAAAAAGGCGACAGCCGTAGTTCAAATATGTTTTTGAAATGATATTATAAAAATAGCATGTTTAAAAAGTGTTAAAAGTATTTATGCATGAAAGCCAAAAATCTAATTCTAAGTCCTAGCATGGCATCGAACACGTTAAGAGAGACTTCTCTCTGTTAAAGGCAAGAGGAAAAATTCATTTATGTACACCCCAGAAGGGGGTAGTGTGGGACTCGGGGGATCAGGTGTTCGAAACCCTCACTACCCACTAAAAAAGAAAAAAAAACCATCACTCAGAACTCTTGAACCCTGCCCTTCCTCACTTTGTGGCCCGAATTAGGAACAGTTCAGGGTCTCGCTATTCGCATTTCTCCTGAACTGCGCTGTATTCTCGGGCTTCATCCACTTATGTTCTTGTCAATTAGGTCAAGAGAGGCCCCTTTTTTTATTCATGAAAGACGTGCGGAAAAAATACCTTTACATACTCCGTTAGAGGGGGATAGTGTGGGGCTCGAGGGGCAAGGGTGTTCGGTGCCCCAATACCCACTAAAAAAACCGTACGTCTAGCACTGAGGGAGCCCTTTTCTCTCCCACTATGTCCTTGAAAACAGTTAGGGCCCCGATTTTAGCATTTCTCCAGTCTGCTTTTGTTTTTCGGCTCCGTTCACTCCTATTCTTGGCTGTTCCTTTCATGTTCTTGGCTCAAACGTCAAGAGAGACCTATGCTTCCGCAGTCGGACGCCCTACCGCCTGCATTTATCAGGCCTGTTGAAAGTAAGAGAAAAATTGAGTATAATGCGTATGAAAATATCTTAGCATTGAATTAATTTCATAGCTGTGTTACAAGCCAGGGTCGTGTGCAGCGCGAGTGGCCAGCAAAGGTTGTGACTCTGGGAATATGGTCTCAATTTTTAAGGTACGCGGACGAACCCAATGCGAGATCGGGGAACCGCTAGGATTATAGACAGCGAGGAGGAACCTGACGCGAAGTCACGGAGTCTCTAGGATTGGAGTCAAACGCAGACGAACATGGTGCGTAATCAGAGAGCTACTAGAAGGGTGAAACTTCGTGAACGAAACCAATGCAGAATTGGGGAGTCACTAGGTTGGATAAATTTCTGGTTGGACGATTCGAATGTCACGAACGAACCTGATGCGAAATCAGGGAGTTGCTAGTATTGTTAGTGGGCCTCGTAACTAGTATAATTGAATTGATACAATCCGAGCGGTAAGATTTACCGAGTGTAACGTCTTCGTAAGACAGTAATTGTGTTTTAGAGTTATTTAAATTGAAATATATATATATATATATATATATATATATATATATATATATATAAAATTAATATAATTAAAATATATCATAAATCATATAATTAAAATATATGAATTAAATTCATTTCTAAAAAAACTAGATATCTAAAAATTCGAATTACATTTCACATCAAATGAAATATTTATAATTTTTATGCCACAAAAAAAATTTTATTTAATTAGCTCATTTATATTCGAGATTAATATTAATAATATTTTTAATTTAATTAACCCTTTTTTTTAACATGTGGAAAATCCCAACCAGAGATAACCCCCCTCATCGCTGGGAGATGAGAGAGGCCAATGTCGGACTCCCGACTAAAAACCACATGACCTTCCCAAAGCAATATTGCGGGCAGTACGGGATCACCGAAGTACACAACCGCACCGCCCGCTGCCTTTTCTTAAGGCCACCCCGAGGGGGAGAGAAGCTCCCCCACGCCTATAACTCGAATTTTTGGGAACCATGGCGAAGGTAGCCATGTCTCCCCCCTTCCATGGTCACCCGATGGTTGCCGAGTAAACTAGCTCGACACCCGATGACCCGGTGACCCCGTCGTCCGCCCGCTGACAGAACGTGATCGCCTGTCACTCTCTCTGGCCGGCGCGGACGAGGGGGTCTCCGCTCGCGGTTAGGGCCCGCCCCTCGAAGGGGTGCATTTCGCACACCCCCGGGACTAGCCCCCCATCCCGTGAGAATTTAATTAACCCTGCTACAAAAGTGCAAAAATAAATTTTACTCTTTAAAATTTAATTAAATATCTTTCACAATACAATATTATATAAATTGTAGCGGCCATCGGCACGAACATAAGTCAGTTGGCGTGCAGATGGTCGGGCGGTTTATGACACAGGCAACGGGAAAGCTATTTTTGAGAAAGCTGATTTTTAACGCGTACAATTTGTATATTGCCGTAATACTTTCCGTCTCAGCCTCAATAGCGAATGCCGACATCATAAACCCCCGAGTTACTGAAGGGTCACGCTGACCGAGGTCCCAGAGGTCCAGGCAAGGCCACGACTCGGTCCCTCGCGGACCCGGAAGAAAAACCCGCTACGTCATAAAAAATAACGGTCACCCTTAACTTCCCCGAAAAGCCGCGCTTCGGACGTAAGGGAAGTTGGGGGTGGACCTAAGTAGACGGCTACCTGATTGGCAGCAATTGTGTAGAAGTTGCCCAATCAGCGTAGCCAAAATAAGATACGCCTCTCGGATAGTTTTTATAAAAGCTGGCGAGAACGAAAAAACTATGAGAAGCTACACAACTGTGTACGAACGTAAATAAACGCTGTTTCCTTTAAAACTTGTGCACCTAATAATTCACAATATCCTAGCTTCTTCAATTGGTGACACCGACGTTCGCGCAAGTTCGGGAAATCGTGAAGTTCTCTTATAAATCGAGTAATTTCGCCGCGTAGTGAGTTTTTTTCTTTCTTTCGTGATGGCCGTGACACGTAGTCAAGTGAGTTCAAGTGCTTCGGAAGGAATCCGGATGAATATCCATACGCCGCCACTGTTGCCGGAACAACCGTCTGTGTGGTTCAGCCAAATCGAGGCCGAATTCGCCATTCACGATATTACAAGTGATCAGATGAAATTTAATTTCATTATAGCGCGTCTCGAACCGAAATACGCGGTGGAAGTTCAGGACATTTTTAAAAATCCACCGGCAACTGACAAGTACGAGACACTTAAAAAGGAAATCCTTCACCGAATTTCAACATCCCAGTCCCAGCGCATCCGACAGCTGCTGGAAAATGAAGAGATCGGTGACAGGACACCGTCACAATTCCTTCGGCATATGCGTTCTCTCGCAGGCGACACAGTAGGAGATGATTTCTTACGCACGCTGTGGGCCAGCCGTCTACCAGGGATGACTCGAGCGATCGTCACATCGCAACCCGACATCGATTTAAATAAAGTAGCGCAGATTGCGGACCAGATCTTTGAGAGTTCGAGATCCCACGCTCAAGTGGCAACGGTGACTCAAAGTCAGGTGAATGACGCACTACTCAAGCGGCTAGAGAGCATGGAGCTCAGGATCGCCGAATTGACTAGGAGCCGCTCACGCGAACGAACATACAGCGGTTATTATCGAGCTTCCGGATCCAAAGGAAGACGACGATCACCTTCACCGGCCGAAAAGAAGCACTGCTGGTACCACAGGAAGTTCGGGAGTGCGTCAACAAAGTGCAAACCCCCCTGCAGTTACAAGTCGGGAAACGAATCGAATCGGCGTTGAATACGGCTATCAACGACCGCTCAACCTCTAGCCGTCTCTTCATCATAGACCAGAAGACAAGGGAGGAATTCCTGGTCGATACGGGTTCGGACCTGTGCGTGTATCCTCGCACGCAAATCAAAGGACGACTCACGAAGACATCATACGAGATGTTTGCGGCTAACGGTACCGTGGTCAACACGTATGGCATACGAACCCTCCAATTGGACTTGGGCCTCCGACGTGTATTTAATTGGAAGTTTGTCATCGCGGACGTCGCGAAGCCCATCATCGGCGCGGACTTCCTCAGCCACTTCGGACTCCTAGTGGATCTAAGATGCCGACGCCTCCTCGACAGGACGACCTCGCTGTTTGCTGCCGGTAGGACAGTCAACGAGTTCACCGAATCGGTGAAAACCATCTCCGGAGACTCGCCCTATCACCAGTTGCTGGCCGAATATCCAGACATTACGAAACCAACAGCGATCGCCCGACAGGTAAAGCACGACGTCGTGCATCATATCGATACAACTTCCGGGCCGCCGGCATTCTGCAAACCGCGCAGATTGTCCCCGGAAATGTTTAAGATCGCGAGAGCCGAGTTCGAGAATCTCTTAAGCCAGGGTCACATACGACCTTCTGAGAGCCAGTGGGCATCAGCCCTACACATGGTCTCGAAGAAGGACAACGGATGGCGACCGTGCGGAGATTATCGTGCTCTTAACGCTCGAACGATTCCTGACCGCTATCCGATACCACATATTGAAGATTTTTCGCGGATGTTGGAAGGAAAATCAGTATTTTCTACATTAGATTTAGTAAAAGCTTACCATCAGATACCCGTAAATCCGGCAGACATTATGAAAACCGCGATAACGACACCGTTCGGTTTATTCGAGTATACGGTGATGCCATTCGGTCTAAGAAACGCCGCTCAAACCTTTCAACGATTTGTCGACACCGTTTTAAGGGGATTAGACTTCTGCTATGCATATCTCGACGATATTTTGGTAGCGTCGAAAGACGAAGTCGAGCATAAAGAACATCTCAAACAGCTTTTCGAGCGACTTAACGAATATGGCATTGTCGTAAATCCGAGTAAATGCGTTTTCGCCGCGAAAGAAATTAAGTTCCTCGGGTACACGGTGAACGAACACGGCACGAAACCGCTAAAAGAAAAAGTAAAAGCAATTTTAAATTTCCCCCAGCCGCGCACTTGTAAAGAGCTTCGAAGATTTCTCGGAATGATAAATTTTTACCGAAGATTCATACCGAATGCTGCGTTTTTACAGTCTCCGATAAACCAGCTGCTTAAGGGCAAAAAGGCCAAAAGCGATCAACCAGTTGTTTGGTCAGCTGAAGCCGAGACTGCACTTAAACAGCTGAAAGAAGCGTTAGCCAACGCTGCGTTACTCGCGCATCCCCGTGATTGCTCTCAGCTTGCAATAATGGTGGATGCGTCTGATTTTGCCATAGGCGCAACCCTTTCACAACGCCAAGGAAATTCGTGGCAACCTTTGGCTTTTCACACCAAGTCTTTGGCTCCTGCTCAAAGAAAGTACAGCGCGTACGATAGAGAACTTTTAGCGATATATTCCGCCGTAAAGCAGTTCCGACACGCCGTAGAAGGCCGTCCGTTCACAGTATACACCGATCATAAGCCGCTAATCTTTGCGTTTAAGCAGAAAACCGACAAATGTACACCGCGACAATTTAGGTATCTCGATTTTATTGCACAATTTTCCACCGACATCCGACACGTTAGCGGGAAGGACAACGAGGTGGCAGACGCTTTATCGCGAATAGAATCACTTGCCACGTCGCTAAACTACGACGATTTAGCAAAATCACAAGAAACCGACGAAGAGTTAAAAGAACTCCTATCGACGTCTGGAACCTCGTTGCTTATCAAACGCGTTCAACTTTTGGAAACGAATAAATATATTTATTGCGACCTGTCAACGGGCATCGCGCGACCGTTTATTACAACACCCTTCCGAAGACAAGCGTTTCTATCCACACATGGACTCTCACACCCCGGAGTTAAAACCACGGTGCGTCTTCTGAAGCAACGTTTCGTTTGGCCGTCAATTGACAAAGATTGTCGCGAGTGGACCCGTGCGTGTTTAAGCTGCCAACGCGCGAAAATAAATAAACATGTTACGAGCGCTGTAGGTAATTTTTCGTTACCGTCCAATAGGTTCGAACATGTTCATATCGACCTAGTGGGGCCCTTACCGGTATCTCGAGGAAACAGATACTGTCTAACATGTGTAGATCGCTTCACGCGCTGGCCCGAAGTTTTCCCGATAGAAAATATCGAGGCCGAAACCGTCGCGAGAACATTCGTCGCGGGCTGGGTCGCACGATTCGGTGTACCCTTACGCGTTACAACAGACCAGGGGAGACAATTCGAGTCGCGGTTATTCGAGCAAATCAGTTCCATATTAGGAATAAAACACTTGCGAACAACCGCGTACCATCCTCCTGCGAACGGTCTAGTAGAACGTTTCCACCGTCAGTTAAAAGCCGCAATTAAATGCCACAACGACGAACGATGGTCCGACGCGTTACCAGCGACTTTATTAGGAATTAGATCCGCCTTTCGCGACGACTTACAAGCATCAACTGCGGAATTAGTCTACGGAGAACAATTACGTTTACCCGCGGAATTTTTCTCACCCGCACCCGGAAATAATTGGGAACCTACAGATGTAGCGAGACAACTCTGTACATATTTTCGCGACCTTAGGCCAATAGCCGGTTCACGACATGGGAAGAAGAAGGTTTTCGTCTACAAAGACCTAGCGACCGTTTCTCACGTGTTTATTAGAATCGACGCGGTAAGAGGTCCGCTGCAGAACCCTTACGAAGGACCGTTTCGAGTTATTTCCCGCGCAGAGAAAACTTTTACAGTCAACATTAGAGGAAAAAAATACAGTCGTATCTATCGATAGAATTAAACCAGCATATATCCTTGCGTGCCCCGAAGATGACAATCAACAGCAGACGTCAGCAAAGATAACGCGGTCAAAAGAAAGCGACAGCGAACAACCGATTCCGATGCAAGAACCTGGACGGACGCGTTCAGGAAGACGGGTCACATTCCCGTCGAGATTGCAGGTCGGTCAATAGGTGCATAGTGTAAATATTGTAGATGTTGTAAATATTGTAAATATTAGTCATAGCTTAGCACCTTTATATAAGTTGACGTTTGCACTGGCAAGGGGGTGATGTAGCGGCCATCGGCACGAACATAAGTCAGTTGGCGTGCAGATGGTCGGGCGGTTTATGACACAGGCAACGGGAAAGCTATTTTTGAGAAAGCTGATTTTTAACGCGTACAATTTGTATATTGCCGTAATACTTTCCGTCTCAGCCTCAATAGCGAATGCCGACATCATAAACCCCCGAGTTACCGAAGGGTCACGCTGACCGAGGTCCCAGAGGTCCAGGCAAGGCCACGACTCGGTCCCTCGCGGACCCGGAAGAAAAACCCGCTACGTCATAAAAAATAACGGTCACCCTTAACTTCCCCGAAAAGCCGCGCTTCGGACGTAAGGGAAGTTGGGGGTGGACCTAAGTAGACGGCTACCTGATTGGCAGCAATTGTGTAGAAGTTGCCCAATCAGCGTAGCCAAAATAAGATACGCCTCTCGGATAGTTTTTATAAAAGCTGGCGAGAACGAAAAAACTATGAGAAGCTACACAACTGTGTACGAACGTAAATAAACGCTGTTTCCTTTAAAACTTGTGCACCTAATAATTCACAATATCCTAGCTTCTTCAAAATAAATAAATTTATTCAAAAATAATTACTATAAATTAAATATTTTATTAAATAACTTGTGTTATAATATATTCATATTCTGGATGACAGTTCCAATGCAAAAATTATGCGAATAGAATGAGTTGTGGTTAGGTGTGCAGACGGGGCGGAGCCGACCACCCATACGAAAATCCAGGAGTATGTAGTAATTAACAAAGAGCATTACATTAATTAAGAGTAATTAACTGAGCGACGGATAGTTATATTCACAAAAGTTGTTCAGAATGTTGTCCTCGACAACATATGTAAAGGTCAAGGTCGTCCGAGTTGAACCCCCTCAACGATATATTTACCGATGTAACTATTGGTTCGAGCGAGTAAAATTAAAAGTAGAGAATCACATAAAAAATTGTCTAAAGTGCATAGCGTATGCACCCGTGTTCGGAAAAGGAGAAGACTCTTTGCACAAGACATCGAAATGAGACTTGCCGTTTGTGAATGTGCACATTGGTCGATTTACATAATTTGTGAAACAGTACGCGACAAAGACGACGAGCACGAAACAAGCGACTGATTGTTTGGAAAAATACTGTGGTGCGTACAGCCGACCGTTGCGAATAATCTCTGACCGCGGAAGTTGTTTCAACTCGCGAGAATTTGCCGCGTTTTTAGAAGATCAAATTAAATACCAATTTCTTTGATGATAACGTGAATTGTGCGATTCCAGAGGTGTGCGGAGTTGAAATTCCCTCAATGTATCCGCTCTTTCGGTAAAGCCCGTTGTAGCTGCAGCGACGGAAACACAAGACACATCGGAGATACATAATTGGCTTCCACGATTGTTCCGAAGTCCTTGAAGGTGCGAGGATTACCGCGGACCTGATTGCACCAGAGCTTTGTGCCGCAATTTGGATTTTCCTCTCCCGTCTGCTTCACCTCGCTTCTACGAGGATGCGCTATACTTCTGAGGCATCGCGCAGACTGTATCACCTTCCTTATTAAACTGTCCAATAAACTGAATAATGAAACGCCTCAGCGAGGACTCTCCCGCAATCGGGATTTCGTGAAGCATCTCGGATCTCTCGATTGACGGGTGAAATGCGGAATCGTAGAAATACGAAATCGTGATACGGTAAAGTAACGAATTTACAACAGTAACGAAGTAATCACCTCAAACTATACAATCCTTTAATCATTTCGAAATTTTATTTTTCACTTTAACAATTAATACTAATCATATATAATTAATATACATATGTTCTCGGCGCACTGTTTCGATCAGTGATCTATTGTAGCGCAATTGTAATGTTTGTGTTAGACCAATCCTTGAGAATCCGTAACGTATCAATCCCCAACATTCTTGACATTGACGCAAAAAAGGCTATCCTTTTTAGATTATTGATCGAATCAGTGCGCCGAGAACATATATTAATTATATACAGGGTGTTCGACTACAGTTGGGAGAAAATTTAAGGAGTGGTTCGTTACGATGATATGAGACGAAAATGATGAATAAAAAAATTGCAATTTCGGATTCGTTATTTAGCTATTAACGATTAAAAATCAACAACGCGTCTAACAAAAGTGTACGTTGTGTACGTCAAAGAGTTCAATGTTGTCCAACGATTTGTTAAACATTTTCACCTCGCTGAGGTCCCAAATGAGAACCAAGGTATGCATGCATCTGTTACTTGATACGTGACTGTCGCGTTGTTAATAGCTAAATAACGAAGCCGAAATTGCAATTTTTTTATTCTTCATTTCGTCTTATACCATCGTTAAGAACCAACCCTTAAATTTTCTCCCATCTGTAGTCGAACACCCTGTATTATTTAAATTTACGATCGAGAAATATCAACTATTAATACTAATCGTACCGGACACAAAATAGTGATTGCTATTACGATGGTTTATAAAAATTAGAAGACTTAGAATATGTGTTTGAAACTAGTTAGTGTGAACCTCTTAGGAACAATAATTATACAAAAACCATATTAGTATCAAATCGAGAGGTATTTCACCCTTTTCGCTATACATTTCATTACTTTCATTAACTGATGTTAAAAAAACTTTTAGTTGAATAAGTATAAACATTTTAATACTTAATAGTTTATATACAAGATAAACAAGTGCAGCCATTATAGTAGGGTACTGTTAACAAAAACGAAGCGTATTTTCAAAATTATTGTTAACAATTAGATGAGCCTGAAAATATTCGCCGTTTCAATCTGTAACTTTAATACTTACATATTTAAGTAGTTTTTCGATCGAAAAATTAGTAATGGATGTATGATGATTTCGGTGCATAGGTTTGATCGAACCTGTGCGCCGAAATCAACATACATCTATTATTAATATTTACAATTTACATCTTATGTTATAAATTAAGTTAATGCGTGTCAACTTTCCGTCTTCATTCCCTTTTTATAATGTAATTTATTTTGAAACAATTTTGTTATCTTTACCAGCATATTCTTAATTATCCTGTTCACGCTATAATAGGAAGGTATTTATAATGTGGGTGATGTGTTGTTTAACACCATCAAGCACGCACAAGTATATCTACAAATTAATGTATTTAATAAACTATAACTCTACACTAAAACGTACATACATGTATTTAGAATGTAACTATTGAACGTGAGAGTAAAATTTTTCAGCCGAGATTATACCTAAAAAAAATAGCTAGAAATAGTCTACCTCATACGTTTATTTCACTTCATAAACTGAATTGAAACATATTGGAAATGGGTGTTAATAAATGCACACTGGTATTTTTAAAATAAAACTATCCTTTATTTCACGGCACGGAAGGAAGCTCTTTACTTTACGAAATCTTAGCTTCGACTGACGCTGGAAGGAAAACCAGTGGAAACCCAAAAGGAAACCAGAGTCCCTTTGTATTTCTAGACTGTTCATGTTAGATCCCACATTGAAATAAAGTATCAAATGGGATACGGATTTATTTTGTTAGGAATAAGTTTTCATTAAAATTACGTTTGGACAAAATTTTCTGAGTTTGAGGTAATTTCAAGGTCCGAATAATACACTGTTGAATTCGTCTCGACGTCAGCAACAATTCTATGATGTCCATAACGTAAAACAGTAATTAAAGTAAATAAAAAAGTAACCTTTACTTTTTAACGTAAGAAACATTTTTCCACATTCAAGATTATGCGAACATGTAGCTCACCAAGTACTGATGAACTTTTGTGCAAACAGTGGTCAGCACCGTGACACCCATAGTGCTCGAGACAGGTACGGTTTGTTTTTATTTAACCTATTCAACTATGTCGCATGATAATTTTGGAAAAAATTTGAAAAATAAACTGGTAAGATAAATTTGAATAATAGTTCTGAATTTCACTGCCAAAATTTTATTCAGTTATCCGGAAAAATTTCTTTGTGGACGTTTAGACGTACTTAGTATATCGAATGAACGATTAGACGTTGCTGCTCGCATCGCAGACGAGAAGTTTTTCTGAATAACTATTGTTCAAGCTTATTTTACCAATCTATTTTTCGAATTGTCCTTCCGAAATCATCATACGACATAGTGAAATAGGCCTACAGGGGATACCACTGAAAAAAATGCATTGACAATAGTACCTAGTAGTCTTTAAAAATTTCAAGTTTACCTTATTGTATATGTATTACTTTATACTAAAGAGGATTCGTTTATAGATGATATGTGTGCATTTTTATGGCGCTGTGAGCTGAACTAGGCTGGTGATGATCCCTTTTTACAACTAATTGAAGATATCTGATATAAAATAGAAAGTCGGTAAGTCGGTAAGATAGAACGCGACATTGAAATGATAAAAAAATTTGTTTTCGATGCGCCAAAAATCTTTCTGGCAATCGTCATTGTAGTAAAAAAAGAACCTATTTTCAAAATTTCATCGAATTCTGATTTTTGCTATAAACGGAAGTTTCGCCTATATATGTATATACATAGTAATATAATATATATATATATATATATATATATATATATATATATATATATATATCGGGTATTTCACCTAACTCGACCACCTTAAAGATATCGCTTATATTGTATGACAGAAAACGTATCACGGGAAGAAAATGTTCTGTTCAAAGGCTCCAATACGGTGATGGGCCGAATTTTTTTCTCAAGGTCATCGTATTTTTAAAAAAATGAGACTGTATTTTTTCACTACAACAGTCGTATATCTTATAAAAAAACGAACCGAACGAGATGAAATATGTTGATCTTTAGCGAGGAAATTATAAACACTGTTTCAAGGAAATTGAAATTCCTCCATTTACCGCCCCCGAACGCGTACTGAAGTTACTAACAAACATTTCATAATTTTCTCGTTAAATGTCACGAGAAGGTTAAGGTATTGTACCTCGTTGCATTCGTTTTTTTATAAGCTATAAGACCGTTGTAGTGAAAATATGCAATCACATTTTAAAAAATTCGATGACCTTGAAATCTCTAAAAATCACCTTGAGAAAAAAATTCGGCGCATCACCGTATTGGTGCCTCCAAAGAGAATATTTTCTCCCCCTGATATTTTTTCTATCATACAAAATAAGCGATATCTTTAAGGTGGTAAAGCTAGGTGATATCGATTTTTATTAATATTTTTTTATGTTGTACTAGAGGAATACATCATTCTTTCATAAAATACTTACACATATTATTATTTCATGATAAATTAAGAATAATATTACTATAAAGTACGATCGAAACATGATAGCACTGTAGTCGTTGCCCTATTCTTTTGAGGTTTAAGTAACCGGTTTAAATAAGCTCAACTAAAACTCTTGGTAGTACTCGAGATATCAGAGAAACTCTATATTCGCTGAGCTTTAAAAATATCGCTTGGTTGACTCACGCTCAGCGTTCTTCTACTTTCGCAGAATGTTTGCGCAATATTAGCTTGCTAGAATTTTTAATAAACAGTTATCCAGGAAACTAGCAATCAAGCGAGTCCACAGTCTACAAGACGACCGCAAAGACATAAACTACAAGAAAATTAGCCACGTATGCTTCTGCGACTGTAGCGAGTTCCAGGAGCAGCGTTGGCAAGATAGCAATGTGGAAATGAAACGACGCCTCTGGGTATGATTTACAGAGGGTTAGAGGGGGTGGCTATTCTTTCGGAGAAATAAGTCGGCGGATTCGTCCGGCGGTTCGTACATAATGCAGGACCATTTATAATGCATGCAGGAACGATGCATGTAGGTATAATTACAGCTCAACCCTTGCGTTCTTCGCCGGCAGCTTCTCATTTGGAAAGCTCCACGGTTTGCGTCCTGGGTAAGAAAGGTCGTCTACCCAGCCACCCATCGTTGTCGACATTTCGCCAGACCAGCCCTCGATTCTTCAGCAGACTCCGCCTAACCAACGTTACTTGCCACTCATCAGCGGACAATGCCTAACATAAAATATTAACAAGGGTCAGGATGTAATATTCATAGACAGGGCTACAGAGAACTACTCGACTGTTTCACCTTGGTATTTATGGGACCTACACGAAATTAAGCTACATTTGGATCCCCAAATGGAAGTCAACCTTAATAAACAATACCTTAAACTATAGTTCACGGTAATGCTGTGTATACAGAGGGATTACAAATGATTCGTAAATTAGACACCGTAGAAAAAGATAACTCCGAGGAGCACGTTTAATACACGTAGAGTGCTACAATCTATTAGAGTGTGTAAACTATTAAAAAATGCGGTTAATAATATTTATATGTAGATTTCATCAGAATACAAAAACGTGTTCTGTGGGCGTATCGCGTTACATAGCGCCCTATTGTTTAGTGAGTTATAATGTAAGCGGGATCAACCTTCCTCTGTACAATGAGCCGTCACTCAGCTCAAAATATGCTCGTATGAGGACGAAAAGCCGTTTCCCGTGATTGCATTCAACTTCCCCATATTTCGTTCATACAGACATAGTCTAGAGCAAGTCTAGAACCAATTTTATTCAGTTGGTTTAGAAGAGATGGCGCCTAGTCAGGAGAACTGTCAGCGGAGATTCGTAACAACAAAAATATAAAGGGCTTGAAGCCACTCGGATCCATTAATAGCAATAAAGATATTGACAAAAAGAAAAAAACTTGTAATGATAGCGAAACTTAGTTTAATTAGCGTTTGATTGATACAAATGTATGTTTATCACTGTTGCCAAACTGTTTTTCAGCGTGGAGGTTGGTTACACTGATAAATATCCTAGAACCCATGGGTGACCGTACCCCCTTAAGAGGGTACCGTACCCATGGATAATTACTAGCATATTACTAGGATATTACTAGAGAAACAAGTGAAAACCGTGTTTACGGGAAACCATTTTTTGTTTTTATACAAGCATGTTACGAGCTGTGTAAGGGCTTGTTCTAAAGAGGACGGTTCATCATAGCCCGCTCTGCTCATAATTTAACAAGATTATGTTTATATTTAATAATATGAGCGTCCAAAGTAGGGCAAACAAGTCGAGACAACCACCCTCAGGTTCCCATGTATTTTTCTAATACAAAACGGTTTTTCTGACTTAAATCATGAGCAGAGCGGGCTATGAGGAACCTTCCTCTTTACAATAAGCCCTCACACAGCTCAAAATATGTTAATATGAGGACAAAAAATGTTTTCCCGCAAACACTGTTTTGTTGATGAAATTAGTGTTTGCGGGAAAACATTTTTTGTCCTCATATTAACATATTTTGAGCTGTGTGTGGGCTTATTCTAAAGAGGAAGGTTCATCATAGCCCGCTCTGCTCATGATTTAGTTCGATTATGTTTATATCTAATAATATGAGTGTCCAAAATAGGGAAAACAAATGAAGAAAAATTTCGCAGATTCTAATGTATTTTTCTAATACAAAATGATTTTTTCGACTTAAATCATGAGCAGAGCGGGCTATGATGAACCTTCCTCTTTACAATGAGCCCTCACACAGCTCATAACATGCTAATATCAGGACAAAAAATGTTTTCCCGTGATCGCATTCAATTGTTCCCCAAATTCCGTTCATGAAGGGCAATGAAGGGCAAGTAGAACTAATTTTAGTTCAGCTACTCAAACGAGATGGCGCTTAGACAGGAGAATTATCGGCGTATATTCATAACAACAAAAATATAAAGGGCTTGAAGCCACACGGATCCATTAATAGCAATAAAGATATTGATAACAAGAAAAAAACCTGTATTAATAGCGAAATTGAAGCGTTAGATTGATACAAATGTATGTTCGTCACTGTTGCCAAACTGTTTTTCAGCGTGGAAGTTGCTTACACTGATAAATACCCAGATCAGGAGTTACGGTACTCCTTAATTACAGTAGATAGTCGGTCCGGTCTACTAGAAGGAACCGCGAGAGAATTTTCCGTGCCCGATTTTATATTTAAAACCGCGGTGCCCCGCCGAATTTCCAGCGGGCCGTCACACCTAAAACATCCCCCGGTGTATCTGTGTAATATTGCGTAATATTATTTGTAATAAAATTTAATTAACCTCACCACTGCGACGACCATTAATGTCATGGTCTCCTACATTATACACGCCGGTAAATTACATTTGATGTACCGCCGGGCGACCCTCGTTCCTACCTACCGTAATATTCCTGAATTGGACACGGCGCGGCGTGGCGCAGCGGCACCATTGACGATTAGCGCCGCACGTCGTTAAAATTGCTTCTGTCTCATATTTATCTAAACTTTCCACAGTCCTGTTCAATTCCCAGAGAGTAACGGCGGACCTGTGTATTTCCGGCCGGCGCGGCGTCGATGTTTCTGGGATCGAACGACCGGACGGAAATAACCGCGCGCGAATCGCGTGACTCTTTGTACGGTTATTTCCCATGGCTATCACTGTCCAGTTAAATGAATTCATTAAAACTCCCTACCTCCATAAATTCTAAAACCAAATTTCAGATAACTGAGGTATCAACGCACAATCGACTGCGTCCGATGCAGATTATGGACTTTATTGCAAAGTCTGTCGATTATTAACAGTTAGTCACGCTGATATTTGGATATTACATTATATAAATTCTATAAATTTTGCTATGTATTCAATGGTACGATTTAAATATTTCATTGCTTATTTTACAAAAAGATAAACTTTTTATTTAAATTTGAAAGTACAGAAACTTTCTGATTGAAATTTTCAATCAGTATGTGATTAGTATCTGAAAAGAAGAATTAAACAATTAGTAAACAATCGATCACTGAGAAATATTCTATTTGATACGTTATCTTTGTTTATAATTACTCACCCATTTTCTAAATATCTTCACTTCGTTCAAAGCACAGTGTCCTTTTGATGATGATGAAGTATGAAGTCGACATGGCGTGGAAGTTTCATACATATGAATTTTTATTAGCTCGTCATATTTTGGACAACCCAAGGTTTCTAAATCCACACTACGTAATCCTATCTTTTGTAGGATATTTGCCTCCAAATGCCCACCTTTATACGCTATAACAGGATCTTTATAGTCGCGAACAAAATCTTTAACCACTCTAATCATATCAGACTGTTCGTATCTTTCAAAACCAAAATCAGTAAAAGGAATCCCATGTATCAAATTGGTAGCGATCGATGCGGTCTTTTTATCTGCCTCAGATAAATCATTCATCGTTTCGCCCAAACGAAATTCTGCCAACACACAGGAACCATTGCCAACATTGATTATAGCCAATTCCTTGTATAGAACTCTGTTCTTAAAAATAAACCCGTCCACATCCATTATATGAGTGATGGAACCCATCTAAAAAAAATAGTAAAATAAATTGCTAAAAAATGAAGAAATAAATTTTATTTCTTACTTACTGTCCGATTAACGATGTTCTGGAGGTACAATGGCAGAAAAATGTACAAGAAATTCGAAATCCATCAATATATTGGCAATGAAAGCCATTCACGAGTATATTTTGCATTAAAAAATAGATAAATTTAAAAAGTTTTCGTTTAATTAATGAATTTCATGTTATATTTATTTTTTAATCAAATTGTCTTCATATTATAAAAAATTGTAAATGAATTTTGTGAATAATCCTACCCTCCGAATAGTAGCTATATTCAGTAGTCTACAGTATTGTCGCGTTATCATGCTAGCGAGATGACAACACGATAAATTTGAAGTATTGTAACAGTTTATAATTTTTTGCTCTGTAACTTTTTAGTGACTCCTAATAAATTTGGAACATAGGGTAACTGCACCAGTGAATGAACGGGCACCAGTAAATGAACGCTTTTGTATATTTCAACAAATTTTAACCCGGACGGCATACTAGCGATAAAATTGTGATTAAAGAGTTAAATAAATAGGAGAATATTGTTTAGTAATTTTGTTCATTGATTGGACTAGTATTATTCAATTACTAGAATGTAGTGTTCATTCACTGGTATTTTTCATATTTTTGATTTAACGTTTAATAAAGAAGAATAATAATAATTTCATTGTATTTGTGTTCATTTATTTTTGACAAATGAAGTATAGGGAGCTATTTGGCATATATGAGATTCCTTTAATTCACATAGTTTTTTTTAAAATAAAATATTTTCCTGAACAATTTCTTAAATGTTCATTCACTGGTGCAGTTACCCTAATTAAATACATCATTTTTACTGTATGTAAAAAAAACTGGAGTTACTTGTTGAGGCTTTGTAGATTTCCATGCATGCTTGTGTCGAAGTTTGTCTAGGTACTTGCGCATCTAACCGTTGCGTTGTGCGTTTGTCTCTCGGTTTGCTACCGGTGCGGGTCTGTCTGTAACGGTTGAACACGTGCCTGTAACGTCTCGTTATTGTCCTTATGCTCATTAAAGTGTTCAGTTTATTCTTATATATATTAAAGTTATTAAGCTTATTCCAGTCCAACATTAGTGTTTGATATTCTACCTTTAATAGGTTATGGGCCCAGGTTTCGTAAAGGTTGGAACAAGAAGTGAAATCGTAGAATAAACATTTTGAGGTTAGGACAACACGTGCTACGTAAGTGCAGCCATGACACACAATAGTATAAAAGCAAAAATCCAAGTGTTGGAAAAAGATAATTATGAGACATGACGAATGCAAATGGAAGCTGTGTTAGTAAAGAACGAGTTATGGCAGTACGTGAATGGCAAGCTAGAGAAGCCAGAAAATACAGGACAGCAGCCGAACTTGGATATGGACTGGTTGAAGAATGATGAGAAAGCAAAGGCAGACATAGTATTGTGTGTGATCCCGAACCAGCTCACACAATTAAAGGGATGTGAAACTTCAAGTGAAGTATGGTTAAAAATAGAAAAAATATTTGCATCAAAAGGACCTGCTAGAAAAGCTACGCTTCTAAAGCAGCTTACGCTGCATGGGATGAATGAAGGTGACGACGTGAGAAGTCATATAAATAAATTCTTCAACATTAAAGACAAGTTGAGTGATATGAACGTTGAGATAAACGCAGATTTATTCTCAATAATGCTTTTATACAGTCTTTCAGCTTCGTTTGAGAATGTTAGGTGCGCCATAGAGGCCAGGGATGAGTTACCAGATTCAGAAGCATTGAAAGTGAAGATTCTGGAAGAATATGATTCCAGAATCCAGAAACCTGGAATCACAAGTGTTATGATAGCATCACAGAAAAGGATTGTTGAAAAGATTCAGACGAGAAATGACAGTAAGGATAAGAAGTCACAAAGTCCAAGCCAAAATAGAATGGGTAAAAATAAATACGCAAATTCAAAGTGTTGTAGGTATCAAAAATTGGGCCATATTGCACCCAAATGCAGGTCAAAATATCCCACGTACCAGACGTATAAGGGTGAAAGTCAAAGTGCATATACAGCTGACGATGATGCATACTTGGTCAACATTAGTGTTTGATATTCCACCTCTAATATTACTAGTTGCATTTTTTCAAGGTTTAAATAGGGTTTGAAGTGGAATTTTATGAATTTTCCATAAGAAGACGAGTTAAAATGTGCAAATTTTAAGTTGCTATAAATATTAAACGGTGTAGTGAATCTAACTCAAACTTTGGTAATTGCATTAATTTAGTAAGAATTGTATCTTGTCAAATTTTCAAAAATTTTGTTGCGTTTTTATATAGCTCCAGAACATCCTTAAAAATCACCTGTAACGGGGACTCGGTTGACGTCACCGTTCGTCTCTCTTTCCCCGCACACTTCGGGCGGACCGAGTAGTTCGTGGTGCGCGGTGAGGGGAGCGATCGGAGACGAATATACACAACACCAGTGTGGCCAGACGAGTCCGACCTTGGGACTCGCGAGGGGAATACAGCGCCCCTTCTCGACGGGGATCGAGTGGTGCGAATGACGACGCGTGGCGCTTGCGCGATGGGGATTGTATCATGTGGGAGTTTCAGATGTGAAGTGAAGTATGCTTATTATCTATAATATGTATGTTGAAAAAATTGTTGAAATCTGTAATACTGAGTTACATTCCAGTAAAATCACGAACGATTCATATAATTCATTTCATTAAGTAGGAAATAGGTTCGATACGCGGCAATAACCTATAACTTGTAATATGTCATCTGTCATTGTTGCGTCCCTATTACCAAGCGCCACGCGTCGTCAGTCGCGCCACTTGATCCCTGTCGCGCTTGCGAAACATGTCTCCCATGCGCCTTACTCTATCCCCGTCGCGCGTGCGCATATTGCTGGTCATCAGAGAAGGGGTACTGTATTCCCCTCGCGAGTCCCAAGGTCGGACTCGCCTGGCCACACTGACAACAACCGATCGGGTCCTCGTCTCTCTCTTCTGATAACTGTCGAAACGGAACGACTAATTGAATTAACTCGCTCTATTTCCTTGTCTCTACCGATTGGGACAAGTCGAATACTGTAGACGAGTAATGTACTGTGTCGTGAGTGACGGTGGCCAAAACAAATACATTAAAAACGTTCTCCCAAAACCGTATAGTTTTATTTCCTGACTCTTTTGCAATTTCACGATCGCGAGTTCAAGTTTCTATTTGCTGGAAACCAACGAAAATCAAAACACTTACCGTTGAATACAGTCAAGTATAAATTCGCAGTCGTAAAAAATGCCGATTATATTGAATTCGCTACCAAAACGTTGCACTCAGTACTTAACACGTTCGCGATTTATATCGTGATGGGTATTCGCGTCGAGCGTGAAGAGTTTATACTAGAATTTATACAAGATTTACATCCCTACCACTCTGTATTCTTCTCTATCTCGAGTGTTAAATGTTAAAGAAATTCTCTCTATCTCACATACACATATATATCTGTGGCTTAGAGAAGATGATGAAATATATAACGAACTGTCCACATCAGTAGAAGACAATGATAAGAGATACGGTGGTTGAAAAGAGTCTCCGCGGATAAAACCGCAAGTATGATAAGAGATTAGGACTTCGATGTTCCCTCATCACCTCGCTGGATTATGTGTCATCAACGCGAGTCACCGAGCTATGTAGGCGTGGTTAATTAGAAACGGTGAATTAGAACCGGACTCTATTAACTACTATCATATAAATTCTAAAGCACTGGTGAAGCATCGAAGAAGCTGGCTACGTTATCTCCATGTCTCAGTCGCCCTGCAGGAGCGATTTGGTGAATCTGTACTTCTATGTTAAGGGGATACGGTACCCTCTGATTCTGGGTTTTTATCAGTGTAACCAACCTCCCCGCTGAAAAACAGTTTGGCAACAGTGATAAACATACATTTGTATCAATCCAACGCTTTATCAATATCTCTATTGCCATTAATAAATCCGAGTGACTTCAAGCCCTTTATATTTTTGTTGTTACCAATCTCCGCTGACAGTTCTTCTGACTAGGCGACATCTCCTTTAGGTAGCTGAACTAAAATTGGCTCTAGACTTGTCTAAACTATGCCTGTATGAACGAAATATAGGGAAGTTGAATATAATCACGGGAAACCACTTTTGTCCTTACACGAACATGTTATCAGCTGTGTGAGGGCTCATTGTAAAGAGGAAGGTTGATCGCGCTTCGCTCAGCTCATGATTTAAGTAAAAAAAATCGTTTTGTGATTGTCTCGATTTTTCCCCTACTTTGGACGATCGTATTATTAAATATAAACATAATCTCGTTAAATCATGAGCTGAGCGAAGCGCAATCAACCTGCCTCTTAAGAAATAGCCCTCACACATCTCATAACATGCTCGGATAAGTACAAACAATGGTATCCCGCAAACACTGTTTTCCGTACCCCCTTAACCGTTCCTGTCAGAATCTAAACATTAGGCTGCGTACCCAATGGATCCGATATCGGTTGATTCCGCCGACGTCCGACGCATATGTCTCTTTTTTTAAGCGTTCGGAGAAGAGACACAACGTCGGACGTCGGCCGAATCGGATGAAAACGGATCCACTGTGCGCGTACCCTTAAGGCGGACTCATACGGGCGCAGGATCCAGGCGACGGCGCCTGGAGGTCCTCCAGGGACCGTTCGGGACGTTACGGACCGCTCCGACTTGTCAACCAGCGTTCGACATTTACGATACTCGGCGCCGTCGCCTGGATCCTGCGCCCGTATGAGCCCGCCTTTAAGGTCCAGTTATACTACACGGTCAGACAGACAATGCTTAAAGGATAGGGACTCTGTCCGCCAGATTCCGTCGGATTCTGGCGGGCAGAGTCCCTATCCCTTAAGCATTGTCTGTCTGCCCGTGGCTGTCTGTCCGTGTAGTATAAATGGGCCTTTAGGGTGCGTGCAGTATACATCCGACGTCCGACCGATCTGGTGACGTCAGAAACATCGGTCCGACATTTCAAATGTGTGGGTAGACTCATCTGTGAGACCCTTCTAGTTTTGTCCGACGACGACCGACAGGACGGCCCTCGCGCGATATAC
The DNA here is from genome assembly GCA_963971365.1 of Lasioglossum villosulum. Lineage (NCBI taxonomy): Eukaryota > Metazoa > Arthropoda > Insecta > Hymenoptera > Halictidae > Lasioglossum > Lasioglossum villosulum. The sequence goes on from OZ020497.1 coordinate 13,340,995, forward strand.
AAGGGTGTCCCAAAACTACCCTAGGAGCCGAAAATGGGAGGTTCCTTGGGTCATTTGAAGCGACATTTTCCTGTACAGAAATGGTGTCCGTGGCTTTGTTTAGGAGCTATTAACAAAAAACACGGATCAATCAGAGTGTGGCTACAGCGGATTGATTCTGAGTCGACCAATGGCGACACCACGCCTCGCGGGACCTGTCGCATAGTCGGACTCCGTTCGCTATAGCCGCTATTTATTTATAATCAGCTTTTCCATACACACCGTCGACTTCCCGTTCGTTCCCATTACTAGTCATGGCAAGGGGATTCGGTCGCTGCGCCGATACCGATCAGACCAAGCGTTCGCCGGCATACTTTATTTTTCTTGACACTGTTCCACCAAATGGACACTTCTAAGATTTTTTTATAAAGTAGGTAAGTATCATAGCAATATTTTATAATTTTTTGGTAGGTGTCAACCCAGGGGAAGATAGTTAATAAAATTCCCAAAAAATTAATTCATTATTTTCAACTATAAATAATTAGCAAAAAATTTTGGAAAAAATCTGGAATGTAGAGTATATCTATATCTTTTGTTTGCCGTTTATCCCATGTCGATATCTTTTCTCGTTTTGTAGCAAATTGCATTTAAGTCCAGGGGAATTTACCCCAATATCACCCTTATCGATGGGGGTAGACATTTGAAATTTTACACAATGTTTTCTTAGACATAAAACTATGTTTTAAGACAGAAATCAGGAAAATCGGAGCGGGGCCGCTGGCTCATGCTTATCCTGCTATACCCTTTCAATACAAAAAATTACAGACAAATTTTTTTTATAAAAAAAATGAAGATCACCTCAATTTTTTAAATATTAACGTATATTTTTTACTTCATACTATTCTAACTGCTATCAAGACGAATACAACGACCTCTAGTAATATAACATTAAACCAGTCTCCAGACCACTGTGCGTCGTACTATAGAATCACTGTGTGTGCAAGGTTTCAGCTTAGGGTATACCTTAGCTATACATGATAAGAACACATTTTAAAAATTTCTTTGTGACCATCCCTTAAAATTGTGACAATATATAAGAAAATGACTAGGAAAAAATTGGGCCCGTTGGACCAAGGGGAACCGGCACACATAAGATAAGAAAATTTCGACTTTTTCAAACCTTGACATAAGTGTACATTATGATAAGTCGTTGACATTGTCTTTTTCCCTCTTTAAGAATACATAGATAGCATAAACGGTTATTAATAAAAAAAAATCATTAGTATTTAGATTATATTTTATCAAATAGTCTAACGATAGAGAAAACTAGCGAAACAAATGATTGTAGTGTGCATGTTAATTCAATAGATAGTATAATATATTGAATATTGATAGTAGGGTAGACCAGGGTCAAAAGAAACACAAGGCGAAAGTAATATTGTAAATAATATAAAATTTATTACAGCTGCTATCGCATATTTTTTTATATATTATACAAAACTACTATTCCAACATATACATTGTTATTTTAGTCATATGGATATACAATTAACTTATATACTCACTAAAATCACTTTTCGATACACTACATTAACTTTTTTGTGTTTAATATTATTGTATAGTATATTTCGATTCATTAAGTTCCAGTAATCAGAATGAAAAATATATGGAATGTAACGATTGGGCACACGAAGAATATACTGAAGCAATACAATTTATACGTTTCCTACAACCGAGAGTCTGAACAATTTGTAATTACGAAAATATTTTGGAGAAAATTCTTATGTATCGCTAAGAATTGTTTATTTCTGCAATTGTTCCATTTTTTACTAGAATTCCCAGGAGATGGTAGTGAGAAATTTGCAGAGACTTCGCGCCATTTCTATTCTGCGCTACATGTCGCGCACTATTGGCCGAATCACATGGCGGAGAGCTCTTCCCAATATTCGATTACAGAATTCAATGTTTCCGTTTCTTATATGAACATAGTTTTGAATCAATATGAAGCAGTGACTTTTCGACTTTTATCCCTGGTTTGCGACACAGTGCGTTGCAGCAATTGATTCCATAAACGAATCCTCAATTCGGCGACAAGGAACAATGCGCCGTCATAAGATGACGACCCTCGGCTCATTGATGTAACTCCTCGCCACATTCGAAACATTACACAAAATCATTTTGCTCCAAATAATAAAATCCCCTCGCGAGTTTCTCATATTCTCATTAAATTTTCAATTTACTTATGATCTGAAAAGAAGAATTACAAAATTAGTATACAGTCAATCGCTGAGAAATATTCTATTCGATACGATACATTTGTTTATAATTTTGCAACCATGCTCTTAATGTCCACACTTCATTTAAGGCACAGTGTTTTTGCAATGATGGCGAAGTGTGAAGTCTACATTCCGGGTAAGTTTCATAAATTGGATTTTTAATTAGCCTGTTGTAATTTGGACAACCCAAGTTTTTTAAGTTCACGGAGCGTATTCCTATCTTTCGTAGGATACCTGCTTCCAAACCTTCACCTTCAGCTTCATGAATATCACCTTCATACGCTATAACAGGCTTCTTATACTTGAGAACAAAATCTTTAATAACTCGGTATTCATCACCCTGCTTGTATTTTTCAAAACCAAAAGTAGTAAAAGGAATCCCATGTATCAAATCGGTAGCGTTCAATGCGGCCATTTTATCTGCCTCAGATAAATTAGTCACCGTTTCGTTCAAACGAAATTCTGCCAACGCATATGAACCTCTGCGAACTCTTATTATAGCCAATTCCTTGCATACAAATTTGCCCTGAACATGAAAGCCCTGCACTTTCATTATATGAGTGACGTAAGACATCTAAATAAAATAATAAATGAATTGCTAAAAAATGAAGAAATAATTTTTATTTTTTACGTACCGTTGAATAGAGTCAAGTATAATTCACAGTTGTCAAAATGCCGAATAGAAGGAATAATGGAGTGAACTGTTGAGCGTGAGGAGCAATTTATAATAAATCAACATCCCTACCACTCAGTACTCTTCTCTATCTCGACAAAAACCATTAAATGAGAAGAGAGACTTACTCTCTCTCTCTCGCTCTTTCTCTTTCACTCTGTCACACAGACACACAAACGCACATGCGTGTATTAGAAAAGATGATACAATATAACGATCTTTTCACATTCACAAACAAGTATGATAAAAGATTAGCACTTCGATGTCCCCTCACCACCTCGCCGGGATAGGTTCCCTCACTCCCAAGTCTCCGAGCTAGGTGTCGTAAATTGAAAACAATCTAAACATAAGGCGGTACGGTACCCTTGAATATTACTAGAATATTACTGGAAAAACAAGTCCTTATACGAGCATGTTAGAAGCTGTGTGAGGGCTCATTCTAAAGACAAAGGTTGATCGCGCCTCGCTCAGTTCATGATTTAACGAGATTATGTTTATATTTAATAATATCAGCGTCCAAAGTGGTAGAAACAAATAGAGACAACCACCCTCAGGTTCCCATGTATTTTTCTAATACAAAACGACTTTTTTACTTAAATAATGAGTTGGGCAAAGCGCGATCAACCTTCCTCTTCACAATGAGGCCTCACACAGCTCATAACTTAATTGTATAAAGACAAACAATGGTTTCCCGTAATTGCATTCAACTTCCCTATATTCGTTCATACAGACAGAGTCTAGAGCAAGTCCAGAACCAAGTTTAGTTTAGCTAGTTAGACCAGATGGCGCCTAGACAGGAGAACTGTCAGCGGAGATTGGTAACAACAAAAATATAAAGGGCTTGAAGCCACCCGGATCTATTAATGGCAATAGATATATTGATAAAGCGTTAGATTGATACAAATGTATGTTCATCACTGTTGCCAAACTGTTTTCAGCGTGGAGGTTGATTACACTGATAAATACCCTAGAATCAGAGGCTACCGTACCCCCATAAGAGCACCGTCTGCTCTAGCAGACGACACTCGCGCGTTGACGTGTTTGAGTGCACACATCGCTATATCACATATACGTGCACGAAAATTGTAAGGGTCCCGGATTTTACGTCTGAGATCTTAATAATGCAATGACTGGATTTCTTAGTAGTCAAAATCGCTAGATGAAAGATCAATCTAGGGTGCTATTTGGCTGAAAAGTCGTACTTCTACGTTCACGAGCTATGATTTGCAATATTCGACAGCACGCCCGTCAGTGAGGACAACAATTTTGTTCACTATTTATTGAATGTAGCTCTCAAACATTTGTGGAACTTTTATTTGTTTTTAACTAAAAAATAAGACAATTAAATAAATGAAGGAAGAACCTAATACATATGAAAATTTGTTTAATTTAAATTTTCCATTCTCTGATGACGAGTCACTCTCGACAAAGGCTCATCAAATGTAGGGTATTGTAAGTGTTACCAATCTCTGTGCCGAAAAAAGTTTTTTTTGTGGTAACACTGATAAACATACATATGTTTCAGTCTAACGCTTCAGTTTTGCTATGATTCTATGTTTTTTTCTTCCGTTATTAATATATTTATTGTTAATGGATTCGTGTAGATTCAACCCCTTTGTATTTTTCTTATTATGATTTCACGTTGAAATAAAACTGACTCTGGACTTGCTCTAGACTCTGGATTTATGAACGGACTATGCGGAAATTGAATGCAATCACGTTCTTCGGTTATTTGACTTTATACGAGCATATTTTGAGATGCACAAAGGTTCATTAGATAGAGGAAGGTTCAGTGCAGTGCGCTGTGCCTCATCATATAAGTTAAAAAAATCGATTTGTGACAGAAAAATACATAGGAATCTGCGGTTTTTTCTTGATTTTTGCTCTACATTAAACATATTTTTCTGTTGCAAAACGATGTTTTTGACTTATATGATGGGGCACAGCGCACTACGTCTAACCTTCCTCTATCGAATGAACCTTTGTGCAGCTTCAAATGTGCTCGCATAAGGTCAAATAACCGAAGCCCGCAAACCCAAGTTTCGGCCCAAAACCTAGTAATATTCTAGTAATGTCACGTGGGTACCCTACTCCCTTAAAGTAAACTCTTTTCCATTTACTGCCAGAAATAATATTTTATCCGACCATGTGTGAGAGCAATAATTCAGTTGAGTTCATATTTTTCCTGGATGGCTCACTTCGCTGCACTGGATTGAGGCGGATGAGTAATGCGATGGAGGTTCTATAAGCTTTCAAAAATCTTGAACGGCAAACGTTTTTGTATCAGGTGAGGCCGGCTGCGCCCTTGAGAATGGATTCGTTTACAACGTCGAACTGGCTCCCGTGAGCGTGTTATGGCAATATGAGAGAGGCGTCTTCAACCATGAAGCAGACACGAGTAATCCGGCTTCGTAAGTGATTGGGAAACTTCGCGGAGGAGCCGGCGGGATATTCAACGTTCACGCTTCGTATGTCGGCTCTCGATCGCTCATCCACCGTCATAGACATTCGCTGCCGTCAGCGTGTAACTTGTAAAGCGTAGATTGGAAACAAGGGTTGTGATGAGCGGCGCCGGGGCGCAGGGAACGCTACCCAATCGTCTGCTAACCAACCAATTTCTGGGCACAGGGCCACGCAAACGCCTCGACTGTTCCCCGTGAAAATTGCTTAGGCGAACCTTTTAGTAGGCTAACCGAATTAGATCCTTTGTCTAATAACAAATTTTATCCGCTGGGAATGTGGATCGGTCCAGTGTTTGCTTTGCAGCAGGCTTCTGTGCCTTTCGAGTTGCCAAGAACATGCGTGGTGAGAGTTCGAGAGTAGGTTGGCTGAGATTCCAAATCTCGAAGCAACGAGATGAGTAGAGATGGCCAGTCCATCGACTGTCCCGGGTGAGTGGGGTTTTTTAATGGCTAGTGGGGGAACCTACCATCTCTTCCCCTGAGCCTCGCAAAATTGTTTTTCTCCCTCACTCTAAAAAAAGGTTCTGTGTCTTTTGATGCGGTCGCGCTGGACTGTTTTTTATAGGGACGGCGCTATTGGTCACCGGTCCTGGTACGTAACTTCTCGTAGTTTTTTGACTATGGCGTTGGGCCTGTCGGCGCCCCTTAATTTCATGCCATCCCTCTCTGTACCTGGGTTCCGTTGATACTCACCTTTGCTACAAAAGGATTACAACTGTTGTTTCGCTTGGGGTCAGCTCGCTTGCGTCCCTGAAGCTGCAGTGCGTCTGTTTTGCAGATGACTGGAAAACCCAAGGCTTGCTTGCCAAATGTTCATCTTCGGCAATGCCTTGGGACCGCTTCAGGGACCTATGCCTAGCACCTCCCACCCCCTACCCGAATCTCTAGAAGTAGGGACAACCGAGGGGATAAATGAACAACCTCTCGGTCCTCCAGTCAGACTGCGACTAGACTGCATTGTGACTTCTGGATTGCTACACACCTCAGCTTACCTTGCATCTTGACTGCATTCATTTAGTTTTCACCTTATATAGTTCACATTAGTATCCATAGTAACAGTTTCATTCTCAACACTTGTAAATAGTGTTAATTATAGTTCTTGTTAGTACTCTTGACTAGTCCTTAGTCCTTCTCCTTCGAAGGTGGTCCTTCGAGTAATCATTTAGCAGGCACCTCGCTGTGCGAATAATAATCAACCTTCCTCTTTACAATGAGCCCTCACACAGCTCGTAACATGCTTGTATAAGGACAAAAAACTGTTTCCCGTGATTGCATTCAACTTCCCCATATTTCGTTCATACAGAGTCATACAGACAGAGTCTAGAGCAAGTCTAAAACCAATTTTAGTTCAGCTACTTAAACGAGATGACGCTTAGTCAAGAGAATTGTCCGCGGAGATTCGTAACAACAAAAATATGAAGGGCTTGAAGCTACACGGATCCATTAATAGCAATAAAAATATTGATGAAAAGTAAAAAACCTGTAGTGCTAGCGAAACTAAAGCGTTAGATTGATGCAAATGTATGTTCATCACTGTTGCCAAACTGTTTTCAGCGGGGAGGTTGGTTACACTGATAAATACTCTAGAATCCATGGGTACCGTACCCCCTTAAGATTGGGGCATATAAAGACGATGCATCTAACTGCATCGTTTCGGGGAACCTAATTTTTATCATTAGTCCCCACCCTTGACTAGGCCGATTTTAGGACTATATAAGGACACCGAATCTATTCATATTCGAGCATTAGGCCGTTATTACACGAGGACACTAGTGGCGCAACTTGGTTGCGCCACTAGTGTCACAGCACATCACGGGGCAATGAATCATATGGAGCCTATTACACGAGGCAACTTGGTTGCGCTACCAAAAATTGTTGCCGATCTGGTGGCCGGCAACAGTTATTGTCTACTACGTGGGAGAGCTTAGGGGGGCTCGAGGCCGGCTCTAGACAAGGCCGAAGTCGCTTATCGCGTCTTATACTAGACGATGTTGAGTCTATAGCTTCGAAACAACTGCGAAGGGAAGTCCGAGATCTTGTGGATTAGGACTTGGAAAAACCCCTCCTTCACCACTTAGGCCGTTATTACACGAGGATACTAGTGGCGCAACTTGGTTGCGCCACCAGTGTCTCAGCACATCACGGGGCATTGAATCATATGGAGCCTATTACACGAGGCAACTTGGTTGCGCTACCAAAAATTGTTGCCGATCTGGTGGCCGGCAACAGGCAACAGCCGGGCAACATACTGGTCTAACACCAGTTACTGATTCATTAAATGTGCTGAGCCACTGGTAGCGCAACCAAGTTGCGCCACTAGTGTCGTCGTGTAATAACGGCCTTAGATCTCGGGAGTTCTCCGCTGTACTCGCCGAAACGCGTAATTACTGTCATAGCAAGATCGGACTGAAGTTCCCTTTCGCGCCTCTACAAAATAACTGACGGTACGTTTCATATGAACACGCAGACAGATCGCCCCCGCAATTCTCCTCGTTGCGTGAAATCCGAGGTTAATCTGCGACACCGCGACATTTCACACTTTACATTTGTATTCTCTTTGATACCAAGATTATATCATCCTACGTTAAATTTGAACCTAGAGTCCATTTCAATCATAACCTTCCTATTTTCGATTCCCGGTCGTTAGCATCCTACGGCGTTACACATTTCCGCTCAAATGTGTATCTAATATATTCAAATAAGTTATGAGTCGGCGGAACCACGACCTTATCCCTTCCGACAGTGGCACAAACGGATATCTCGGTGGTGAAAGACACACTGGCTCGTCTGGCGTGTACCCCTAAAAAGGTAATTCCACTGTACCCAGTTTCCACACAAACGGATATCCCGTTGGTGAAAGATACACTGGCTAGTGCGGCGTGTACAATTCCTACCTACGCCAAAAGCTCTCAAAATCATTCCAAACCATCCTCGGTTTCCGCTAGATGCCAAACCTAGGCTCGCAATAGACAATATGCGCGATACTCTTCGTGTACTGTACGACAGTGTTCGTGTAAAAAAATATTATAGAAAAGCGGAACTCGAAACGCACTAAAAAACTTTACTAAAAAGTATGAAATAATTTCCTTTTGATTTCTATGAATACACGCCAAATGTTAATACAATTGATTAAAATAAAATATTAAATACAATACAATCTTTTCGGAGGAGGCGCAAAATTAAAAATTTTGGACACTAGAAATTACGAAAATCCTTGAATTCTTTCACATGCTTTCACATGTTAATATAGGGTGAGTCCGCAGAAACAGAACGCCTGAATAACGCGGCTGATATTGGTGTTAGGAAGAGATGCATCAGATGGAACTTGTTTGGTTTCGAGGGTGCATTAATCTGATGTTAGTAGCTTTTTTGTAGGTGGGCGCGTAAAGGACATATGAAGGTCAACTTCATCTTTAAAATGGAATGAGGTATTTTTTAATACATAAATCGATGCAGCTGGACATTCGTTATATAAAAAGTACTAACCTATGTATGTCGAAAAGTTAGTAGTTCAGGAGATATTTCAATTTAAATAACTCAAAAATACCATCACTGTCGTACTAAGACGTTACACTAGTAAGTAAACACTAACGACTTAGTATGACTGTAATAGTATTTCAGTGTTATTTAAATTGAAATATCTCCTGAACTACTAACTTTTCGACATACATAGGTGCATAGGTTACTACTTTTGGTTGGTGTGTCTTCACAAAAATCAAAAGGAAATTATTTCATACTTTTTAGTAAATTTTTTTAGAGCGTTTCGAAATAGGTTTAATTTTTTAAAAATAAAATTTGTTTATTTCACACTTGTTAGTGGAACGAGTAGAATTTGTAGAAACACCATAGGATGGTTTTTTGGTCTTATAGTATTGTTCCTTTGTTATCGTTATAATATAACAATATTAACAATAAAAAATTCTATAAATTTTTGCAAGTGTGCATCATCGCGGCAGTATCTCCTACTAAATGTGAAAGGTTTTATCGTGATTGGTACATTCCTTGCTGAGCAAACGCCGAAGAAGTCGGTTAAATATAAATGAAGCATTTCGTTTTTTTTTGCAGTAAAAGTAGTTAGGGGACATACTCTACAAGATGCAAAAGGTATCGTACCGATTGGTCCATCCATCTCGGCGTAATCAGTGAACATACATACAAAAAGAAAAAAGCGAAAAAAGGCACATACAGGTCGAATTAAGTAACCTTCTCCTTTTTCGAAGTCGGTTAAAAAGAGCTGTTACTATTTCCGTTTGCTTGGGAGTACGTTTAATTATTGAAAGTCTATACTTTACTTAAACGACTATTCGTGTAAAACTGAAACTGAAAATATGGTACAAAAAGAATACACAAGATTAAGATCTGCATTGTGCGATAATAGTGAAAAATGTTATGTCCACTAGGACAATTTAAAGAAAAATTTATTTATTAAAATCAATACACAAAAATGACACAAGTTAAACAACTCCGTTTCTCAGGAACAACGAGAAACTGTAATACAACATTGTAAAGGCGCCAGAAGCTATTGTTAGACAAAATACAATATAATCTTGAAGTAAATAATACTATTGTCACTTTTGTTACTTTAGCCTTTTGACGTGTGACGTTTTTTATTTCTATTTGATCCACACTGAACTAATATAATTTAAGTGATTTTATTGTTGAACGACGCAAATACCAGCTGACAGCTAGACAATGAAGTTAAATAGGTTTTTTATGACTTATGAAATAATATTTTTAATGACGATAATTGTCGCAAGCGTGCGATATGATAACACAACTTGTACGTCTTTTGACCATGAAGATTACTAAATGTAACAGTTTATTATCTATATGATGCATGATTATTGTTAGCTGCAACATTCAATGGATCTCCTTATCTGTAGGCGAGGTTGGAATGCAATCAGTCTTTGTTTTTATTTATTTACAAAGACTGAAGATATAGCTATTATCTGTATCATCCGGGAATACAAAACTCTCCTAACGTCACAATCTTAACGAGAGAAATGTGTCATGGAGTGATACAACAGAAAGTTGGGAGTACCCGTTTTTGAACATAACAATTTCCACACTATGATTGTATACAAGGTGTCTCAAAATTCTATAAACATTCGGAAATGGGAGATTTTCTTTTAGAGTCCATTTTAAGGAGTTATTAACGAAAAACACGGACCAATTAGAGCGCCACTACAGCGGATAGATTCTGACTCAGCCAACAACGACTCCACGCTAAGTGGAACCTGTCATTGAGCCGGAGTTCGTTCGCTGTAGCCGTGCTTTGATTGGTCCATGTTTTTCGTTAATAACTCCTTAAAATGGACTCCAAAGCATAATCTCGTTTCAAATGATCTGAGGAAGACCCATGTCTGGATGTGGAAGAAATTTTGAGACACCCTGTATTTACCTATTGGTGTGTGAGTGTGCCACTCTCACTCGAGTCCCTTCCCCACCCTTATGATCAATTGAAGGCACATTGTGATAGGTCATAGAATTGCCATCGGATATCACTTTATTAATAGGTACTGACAATCAGATTAACGAGATTATAGTGTAAGGTGAAAATTTTATTATTAGGTCACTAACAAAATTGTTATTAATAATACTGACTGCTTCTACAGATGAAATAAGAGTAACTTGTGTAAAACATTCAAAATTCATGTGGCATTCAATATTTTAGCTATCTCAGTTTCTTGCTTTTGAACCGTGGAAATTTGTTTGCAAATGAATTTGACATATCGTTTGTTATTTCAATTTAAATAATTCTGAAATACCATTACAGTCATACTAAGTCGTTAGCGTTTACTTACTAGTGTAACGTCTTACTAGTGTTACTCTAATTGAATTTGCTAGGACAAACGATATGTCAAATTCTTTTGCAATAAAATTTGCACAGTTCTGAACTACTAACTTTTCGACATACATAGGTTAGTACTTTTTTTTATAACGAATGTCCAGCTGCATCGATTGATGTATTAAAAAATACCTCATTCCATTTAAAGATATGAAGTTGACCTTCATATGTCTTTTACGTGTCCACCTACAAAAAAGTAGAGCTAGAACCTTTACCCGAGTATATGAGATACCCGGGTACTCAGGTACCCATGAGACACCCGGGTAGAGCAAAAATACCCAGTTATCTCATGAGACAGTCAGCTACTCGAGTACTCGGTTTTAGGAAATGAAAACGTTATGGATCGGTTCCGGTTCTCGAAACAGTTATTAAGAACCGAAATTATGTTATGACTGTTACTAAATAGAATATCGATTCTGGTTTACATCTGGCTTATTTCGATTCTATGACTGTTATTTTTCGGTTCTGGATGTCAGTTCTGTCATTCTGTATTGTGTTTGGTATTATTAACTTCCCGATTCATAGAGAAGTTACTGTAATTTATTTATTATTTAAGTAGTTATTTATTGATATTTTCAGTTTAAACAAGTTTTTATAATTTGTTTGTATACATATACAGAATGACAGAACCGAAGTCCAGAACCGAAAAATAACAGATATAGAATGGAAATAAGCCAGGCATAAGCCAGAATCGATATTTTATTTAGTAACAGTTATAACATCATTTCGGTTTTTAATAACTGTTTTGAGAACCGGGACCGATCCATAACGGTTTTCATTTCCTGGAATCGAGTACTCGGGTCACCGACTATCTCATGAGATACCAGGGTATTTTTGCTCTATCCGGGTGTCTCATTGGTACCTGAGTACCCGGGTATCGCATAAGTCGCAGCTCTACAAAAAAAGTTACTAACATCAGATTAATGCCCCCTCGAAACCATGCAAATTCCATCTAATGCATCTCTTCCTAACACCAATAGCAGCCGCGTTATTCAAGTGTTCTGTTTCTGCGGACTCACTGTTCCGTCGCGTCGGAATAGGACACGTGGATTTCTTTCGTACAATATTTATGGTGCATTCGTGACTAAAGTCCTCCTCGAAGATTAAGTAAACTAGGGTCATTCAGCGACCAGTCGAGGCATTGCCAGATGCCTAATTCTTTGTACGCTTTAAGGACAAGGGGTCATAAATTTGTCTCTCAGAACGATAACCCTAGGTAGTGTCAAATTACCGAGCTCCGTCGTTGACCGAGTCAAGTATCGTTTTACTCCTCCTTCCCAAGGTTCCATCATGGCTATGGGAAGGAGATCTAAACAGTCAAAGTGTGCTGATTGGTGCATGCAACTTTCGGCAGGAACCAATCAGTGCATTTTCGGTCTCATCGCGTACGAACAAGAAGTCGAATTCCGACAGTTCCTTTTTAGCTTTCGGACAAACATCTTTTGAATCTTCGGTTAGACAAGTACAACGAACCGGCCGTTGTCTTGTCATTCATTGAATCCAAGTTTGCATCGCGGTTTATCGGTGCTCAGCGATGAGGACAATCGTCAAACGTGATCGCATCAGTCGAGATCCCTCGCGTACGGAATCGCGTCTATCATTAGATGCGCGAGCGTCATATATTGTATTGATTAAATCCGAATTAGGATTATTCAAATCTGCGCGCGTATAAGGCAGAACTTGCTAGATCAGCCTTACTGATGAGTCCACTAGCAGGTCCGGGACGAAACGCTTTTATTAACGTATGTAATAAATTATATCCGACCGAATCATTGTCTTGCAAGCACGTAATCCATTGAACTGGCTACTCAAGATTAATTTGGCGGGTAGTAACAAATGTTGTGCGAGGACATTCGCGGTCTACGCGTCCGCGTCTACCGGGCTCAAGCCTTACAACCTTGAGTGGAATCCATCAGCGCAATGTTCGCGAGTGTCCTCCTAAATTCACACAACGACGACGCAACACTCACCCTGTATTTGGTATGATTTTTATTAGAAAAAATGCCACAAATATGGTCACCGAAGTCTCATAAAAAATAATGAAAAATAAAGAAGTTTGAAATTCGGATTAGTTATGTTTACACTTCTCAACCCCTCGAGCTCGGCTGTCCTTCTCTACGTTCGACAAAACTGAAAGAATAGTATCCCTGGCGTATTTTTGCATTGATTGTAGAAAGCAGTAGTTAAATAAAAATTCATTTCATCCTTTAATAGTCAACCCTTCATAATTCTTGAAAACAACATAACATTCTCAGATGTATGATATTTTTGGTAATTATTTATGAAGAGGTTCTCCTCCCCAAGCAACATATTTTAGGCCTTTCATATTTGAAAAGGAAAATGTTGTTCAAAATATGTATCTGCATAACATATTTAAACTTGATTAAAATCGGAGAGGAGTACCTCTTCCTAATTAATTGCCATACTTTTTACTGTTTCATATGTTATGAGGTTAATTTCTTCATAAATGCACGAATATTCGCAATCTGGTAACGACAATGGTATTCGTAATTTCTCGCTTATGTTTTGATATCAATAATATTATTACTTTTATCAATTTCATGAAATTGATGGTAATTCCGTTCCGTGTTCGAAACTAGCGAATCTTGCGAACGAAGCTCTGCTATACGAGTATTATACACGGAAGAGTTAGTAGAATAAAGAATAAAAAGGACCAGTCGAGTGTGGAACCATTTTTCACAGTTATACAATTTGTAGGAATTGCGCCTCGTTTTCTTTCTCAACGATTACAGGAGTGTCTTCTCCGAACCCATGCACGGTGAACAGCGATTCGATCTCGGCTGCTCATTCGTGACATTTCGTTTGGTTTAGTACGTTAGGTCAGGGTTAATTGGAATCGGCGAGGATTTCGTCCCGCCGAGCGAAGCGAGCACATTCGCAGTTCAAGTGGCGATTTATTTCGGTTCTTCGGCCACACGGAAGCGAAGGGCACAGCTTGCTTCAATGGGATCATCTCGATAATGTTTCACTGACGTATCCCATACTCTAAAGTGAACTCTTCAGCCCGCGAAACGCTATTTAATTAACAGATTCAGTGATACAATACGCGCCGCTCGCGTCCTCTCGAAATCATGTACAGTACGTGTATAATCAATGATTGGTTATAGTCACACGGGGTCAGCGAGCTGTCGAAAGTATTTAAAAGAGGGCTCGTTGTCGAACGATCCTCGATATGGACATTTACGCTTCGTTTACCCACCAATAAATGATGCATCGTTCCAATTTGCGAAAATTCATGTAGCTGCCAGAGCATTAAAAGAGTTATAAAAATCTGGCGTGCTGACAGTTTCCACTAATTATTACTAAAACCTTAAAGTTTAACTTTAAACCTTAAAATTACTAAACCTTAACAATATATTGTGAAATCTGTTGTGAAATATGATTCGGGTAGAACTGGCTAAAACTTCCGATTTTGAAGGAACACTTAAAATGACGTAGGAATAGTACCCAGATAGCAAACAACTTTTGTAGGAATACTTTTACGAAAACGACACCGTCGTCCGAGATACCCTGCCTCTTGTCAATCTTTTAGTTTCTTTAATAAATCTGGACAACTATTGTTTTTATTTTTCTTTAAATAAAATACCAATGCTAACTATATAATACAACAAGAATTATCCCAGATAGCACACGGACGTCCGATGCACGCCCAATGGACTATCTGGGATACACGTATACGTATACAAGTCACAGTAACCACTTGCCCCAAATAAAATAACTGAGATAACCAATTACAACATGTTCTCAAAAATCATTTGAGCGACAAGGATAAACGAATCATCGATATCAAGTAACGAAATAGGTCAAAAAGTAAGGATCGAATAATATCTACTTATCTGGTACGTAACTACCCAGCTAACCAGGCGAAACTTTGTTGCCATCTATATAATGATGCGGGAACATTTAAAATGTACAATTGAATCACGTATATTCACTGTGACTCATTACAGACCACGTGCTACAGAGTGGCTACAGACGCTACACTAGTATTTAAAGTCGCCTATAGAGCGCACCACATACAGTTCATGCCAAGATGGCCGACGTGGTTGATACCCCTTCCGTCTTTTCAAGCCCCCCCCCCCGCGCTTTACGCACAGTCCATATGTTCGTGGGCCACACTGGCTCTGCCCGAGTGAGTCACGTTTAGAGGTACGTTCGTGTGTGGCGTGTGCGCGATAGAACTTGTTTTTAGCTTTCGAAATTATTTATTTTACGAGCTTCGGTTCGTTACCCGCCAAATTAATCTTGGATAACCGATTGAATATTGCGATGGATCTAGTGAGGATGAAATGAAGGAATCGCGTTTCGTCCCAGACTTGTCGGTGGATTCGTCAGTAAGGCTGATCCGACAAGTCCTGCCTTATACGCGCGCAGATCTTCGGTCGATCTGTATTGACTCCGACTTGCTGTCAACGGTCGCAAGTGAGTATAGACACTCCGATGGGACTAGACTTGCACGTTCTCGATTGCAGTGTGGAAAGCTTCGATGTCAGGATCGAACTGAACTTTCCAGTCTTTCACCAGTCCCCGATGAGATGTCTTTTTTGGCTCCTCGTGGATAGAGAGGTTGGCCTTAGGTAAAGGGAGGAACTCGTCATCTATTATAATATGAGAGGAAGCAGTCCGGATTGGTGATGTCAGTCGTTCAAGTTCCAATTAGAAAGCTCGCCATTGTTCAAACCTCCTTCCGCAATGGTCTAGCGGACTGTCTAGTTGGAAGGAGGAGTGGAAACTAGACCTGAGTTGAGGGTAAGGAATTACGGTATGTAAAATTGCTTGAAGGTTAACCGATGCACCCTCGAACTGTGTCGTAAAAAGTTGTTCTTCTAACTGGCACCCGAGCCCCACGAACGCGAGGGTTTAGTTTCTATATTAATGGTCGCGGACCGAGGGTACGTTGTTCGACGGTTACAAGATACCTGGAGTTTATTACGGTGCCATCCATGATGTAGAAAATTCCCTTAATCTCCGACACAGTCTCTTAGTCACGTATGTCCGGCAAACAGATGCGAAAGAAACCTTCTGGGACTCTATTGTTGCTAAGTCTCAAACCTTAACGGTGTCATAAAGAGAGGCTCGATGGACGAATCTTGTTTTATAACTATTTTGGCGAGGGTACGCTTCTTTCTGAAAACTACGGTTCTAGCGACGGAACAGAACTAGTAGAAGTAATAGTTGGGGCCCAGCCGGAGGGGAAAGTTCCTCCATTTGGCATCTCTGGTGCTAACCTGCAAAATGATATTCGCCAGCCACAACAGTGCGACGGTGCTGCCATTCGGTATGCGCCACATCAGTGTACTACAACGGCACATTTAGCATCCTGGGGCCGTTTCGTGCCGTCCTCATGCCCTTGTCCAAATCCCTGGTCCTACGGACGACACTGGATGGCATATGCGCGCACAGGAGGTCGTCCAAATTTGGATTTTTGGTTGGCTGCGTAATTGTAAGCCTTCGCTAAAACCACACACCGCACTACCGCGGACGCCACGAAAATCGACGACAGAGTGTCTTTACCCACTTTCATAACAAAAACAACTGAAAACGAATCACGCATTCTGCTCCTTTTTTATAAATAATGATCGAAGCCATCTGACCTAGAAACTTTCAGCCTCAGTCTCCTTTTTCGCGAATTATGCAAATAATAATTGATGAATCCATCTATCAGAACTATCTAAATGAAATTGACATATTTTCCGGAATTTCTTGCCATGAACCTTACATATTACGTATTTTAACTCAATTGTTGCTTATTAAATGAATGCAATTGGAATTCTAAACATACACTTCGAGGTAATTTACTATTATAGCAGTTTGAGAGAAACGAGGTGTGAAAAGGTCTGCAATAGTTACTCCAACGGTGGAGAACGCTCGAAACGTGCGTAATTGACGCTTCAATCGCTCGAAACGGCGGACTATTACAGCCGCCCGTTCTTTCCTCAAGATTGTCATGTTCTGAACATTTATACATATTTTCAAAGACAATCCCTTGGTTTCATTCTACTGTATACGATACACACTCACTTCACCGTAATCCGTTACAGCGTACAGCGCCATTTTCAGCTTAACTTTCGGCCCACTTCTTTTCATTGCTCGCTGCGTAAATCTGCGCATCGTGAATTAAGCACTTTGGAGGTGGAATCTGTGCAACAAACACAGCGGTGGAAACTCCCTAAATTATTTCGTCCGTCCTATCCTAAATTGCATTGGATTTCGCGCGACTGTTTCCAGATTTCGCGTGTATTTTCTTTATCGTGTATTTCTACGACGCTTGTGTATACCGCTGCGTCAGTATTAAGAGTGTTATATTATGGTTACTTTCTTACTTCATGGTTTTATTTTGGCGAAATATATCTAACAGCGGAAAAGAAATAACGATATTGTACTTTCCAGAATATTTATTAGGTTATGCGTGAAAAGAATGGCATGGTTTACGGTAGGAATAATATTTATTCATTATACTCAACTATTGGAACTGAAAAACAAAACAAAGAAATAGTAAAACCATTTGAACCCATAAGATAATATAAACGTTGAGTATTTTTTCCTTCAAACACAAAATATATTCTGCGAGACTCAATCAGTCATACATCGGTTACACGCAGAGATTAGATCAGTGTTCGGATATGGCGCACCGATTCGCACGCGACGGCAACCAGATGGCTATGCTCATCGACATCGCCTACACTTAGCTTATGAGG
This sequence comes from Lasioglossum villosulum, assembly GCA_963971365.1. Lineage (NCBI taxonomy): Eukaryota > Metazoa > Arthropoda > Insecta > Hymenoptera > Halictidae > Lasioglossum > Lasioglossum villosulum. The sequence goes on from OZ020497.1 coordinate 13,358,952, forward strand.
GTGAGGGGGGTATACTCAAAAAGAATAATTTCACAGAATTTGGCATTTTATCATGAAATAATCATTTTATGTAAAGTATATTTGAGATACAAATGTTTCTTTTATATGTTTTATTCAGGTATTACAATTAATTATGAATTTAAAAAATTTTAGAAATTGAAAACGTCAATATATGACAACATTAAATTTAGTTTATATTTCTTGCAATCGATGTAGGCAATTTTTATTTAAATAAAGGTTACATATACGTACAGGTATTATAAGGTTACACTTCTTGATTAGAAAATAATATTGCTTTAGTTAATCTACTGCGTATTTTTGTACTATTTACTACTGTACATTTTCCAATGTAGTGTAATCTTGAATTGCAGTATTTGAACGCTATCATTTGAATTAATAATATAATATGAATAGTTTGCATGGGTAGTGTCGGCGTCGGTCTGCCGCGTCAGCCATTTTGAAATTATCTTAAAAACTTGTTTATGACTCAGCTTTTACCACGATGTTTGCCACGGCCAACTCTCAGTTTTCCTATACACATACTATACCTATGCCGTGTCTATAAGTATACAGGGTGTCCCAAAATTCCACCGACACCCGAAAATGGGAGGTTCCTTGGGTCATTTGAAGCGACATTTTCCTTTACAAAAATGGCGTCCGCGGCTTTGTTTAGGAGTTATTAACGAAAAGCACGGACCAATCAGAGCGCGACCTAGTCGCAAGTTAGCACAGTCGGCCCGACGCGCCAACTGTCAATTGGCCGAACGTGTCATCGCATGTCTAGATCGCGCTCTGATTGGTCCGTGTTTTTTGTTAATAACTCCTAAACAAAGCCGCAAACGCCATTTTTGTAAAGGAAAATGTTGCTTCAAATGACCCAAGGAACTTCCCATTTTCGGGTGTCGGAGGAATTTTGGGACACCCTGTATATGGTCTAAGGTGCGCCATATCCGAACACTGGATGAGATACGGAACGTTTTTCACGCGCATGAGCGAGTTTTGGAAGGAACGTATCTGCGTCCGAAGTTTGTGGGGGACTATTTGAGGGAAAATAATGGGGGACTGTTATTAGCACGGACATATGGACAGTGCGTAAAGCTCGGGGGGGGGGGGCTTCAAAAGACGTAAGGGGTATCAACCACGTCGGCCATCTTGGCATGAACTGTATGTGGTGCGCTCTATAGGCGACTTTAAATACTAGTGTAGCGTCTGTAGCCACTCTGTAGCATGTGGTCTGCACACGGGTTTACGGTGAATATACGTGATTCAATTGTACATTTTAAATGTTCCAGCATCATTATATAGATGGCAACACTAGTAGTTCAATACAATATGGCCGCAGTGATCCATCCCTCCCCGCACGCTTGGAGCCCCCTCTCGCCCAGAAGTCTACTTTACGCACAGTCCATATGTCTGGGGTTATTAGTGGGAACGTCTAGCGGAGTCCGTTACGACTGTTGCGACACGAGGTGAGATAGAAGAGCGGGCTGCGAGAAAAAAGAAATCAAAATCAAATCATAATCAATTTTACGAAATTAGCGGGATGGCCAAGGTACCCGATATTTGTACTTACCTGAGGCTAGAATCGTCGCACCCCGTATCTCAACTCTGATTACTCGGAAAGGTTCCGACTATGCCCGTCAGGCGATGATCGCTGTTGGAAATCAGCAACAAATGACGTTTTTACCTTTCCAGAAAGCAAAATATCATCGTCTGACACGAGTTGCTGCCAGTGGCGCTCTTCCACTAGCGCGGTCGTTCGTCGGCGCGCCACGTGGTGTAAGACCGCGCTAGTGGAAGAGCGCCACTGGCAGCAACTCGTGTCAGACGATGATATTTTGCTTTCTAGAAAGGTGAAAACGTCATTTGTTGCTAACTTGAAAGGGTGGATCTTCTAGATAAAAAACTGCTCTATCGCGTGGTATATTTCGATTCTCTGCTGGACCCTTATTTTTTGAGATAATTTAAAAAATATCATCAAGATTTGGTGCAAAAGTGGTGTCTCTCCGTCTTTAATGATTATTTATTAATGTTTAAACAATCATAACGTATTAATAATGGATATCACCGTATTCAGAAAAGTCTACAGAATCTTTTGCTGCAAAGAACAATTCAATATCTTTTATCATACCGTCACAACATTTGTTTAAAGTTGAAAAATAGGTTTTTTTTTCAAAGTCATGTTTTTCAAAAACTGTGCGTGTAGGAGAAAAACTAAGGGCAGATTCGGAATCAGCGCAAAAAACTCTATAAGAGCCACCCATCAGTTATATGAAAACATAAAAAAAGTTGAAATTTGTTGGACAGTGTTATGTTCGAATAGAGTTGCACGACATTATTTATTTGTTATTTATTATTTAGTCATACCGAGCTCCAAATCCAGGGACATCACCCAAACTTCAATCACCAATTTTGATGAAACTTTACACATTTATAATTTATCCGAAAATTCGTATTTCTATTTAGAATAAGGATTAACATAAATAGCTACATACAGTACAATAATCAAATCAATCATTGTATAATACAATTTCTACATAAAGACATTATTTGTCATTATATCTTACAATTATATACTGGGTGCCTCTTTCTTTTTCACAATTGTGTATGTAGTCAGCAAAGGACGCAAGCTGGTGCTTAACTGCCTGGTCTCGTTGGACAGACTATAGTTACATTAGATCACTTTTCACAGGTCACAGAGCATTTTTATGCGTTTTAATTCGATCAGGTGTCTTCCCTGGCCAGTTCCAGCGGCAGCACTTTGCCGGCTATGCAAATGAAAAGCACGCACCACAGCAATTTCAGCGAGTAAACATTTTATCGTGGTTTCGGCAAAGCGTTTCGTCCCCCATAAACAAACGCAACGATCCAATTTGTAGGACACACATTTAGTGCGCGTAGATAGCGAACGCGAATCGCCGTTAGGACATGGATATTGCGTTAACACTGGAGATTGTTCATTATTTTTTCAAACCTTTGTTCGCTATATTCCTCTTAAAATAGTGCCCCAACCCCCAATCTTGCTTGTAATGAATTTACTTACAGACACGGTTCGATTGGAATTGCAATTTCGGCACGATTACGATTTCCGTGGCCCCTCGTTTTGAGGTTATATTTGTGTTCTTGGGGTTATTTCAAGAAAAATGTGTATGTATAACATGGTGTCAAATCGGCCTGGTTTAGCCGGTAAAGTAGATTTCCTGCTTTTTATAAACCTGCAAATATCTCGGAAACAATGCGTGATATAGCAAAATATATACAGACCTTTTTTGTAGGAAATTGAATTTGTTATAAAAAAACATTTTGAACATCTTTTTCCTTATCAGAGGTGAGTGGATCTCTTTTAGTTTTCGAGATATTCGAGACTACTCCTGGATTTTCGTACGCCCCACAGTGGGACGACTTACGTAAAATCCCCGACATGGACGAAAAATTCAAATTTTTTTTCCCAGTAAGAGAGCTCATAGGATCGTTTTCTAGGCTTTTTGGAACAAGCAAATGTGGTGACATTCCAGGACATGTCAGTGATAACGTCATATTTCCGGCATATGTATCTAAAATCGACAGCTCGAGACTTGAATTTTCATGAAACCGTATCTTTCTATTTAATTGTTCCTAATAGTTTCCATATTTTGGTAATGTTGTTGTATAATTTTTTTCTACTTATGAGGTGTATTTGAGCTGAGAAAAATATAAATAAAATAAAAAATGGCCGTATTAATGTTTAACACCTGACGTTTAGTAACGTTATGGGCATTTTGCGTACATTTTGTCGCTTTACAAAAAACTTCCGATTTGTTCCGAAAAACGGACTCTACAGGTGTTTACTGTTGGTATCTATCGAAAGAAATACGCAAAAATCATACCCGACTTCGTCCGATTTTTCCCGGAAATCATGTTTGAAAGTCCAGTAAAACGCAGTGTTTGTTGACTATGTATTCTTAATTCTGCTCTTATCGTTCAGTATCAGTTCTCAGCTTTCCGTATCCGTTTACAGCTAACAGTTTCAGGCATTTCCCGTTTCTTAGGATCTTATCCATGGGGGTGATAGATAAAATTCTCGAAGTTGTGTGGTTCAGAAGAGCTTGAAGTGGTATCATTGCTCCCAACTCAGTTACCTCACGTTCTTCTGGATAACATTCCTTCTTGGCTTTGTTGAGCTGGTAATATGAGGGAAATATTGTTAATCCTGCTTTCAAAGTAGCATTTCTCAAAATGAAGTACTTCGACTTGGACAGGTTGAGAGATGTATTTAGGGCAAGTGTATTTTCACTTGAGAACGAAATGTCAGATTTCTCACCATCCTCGCACATTTTTATTAATTCCTCCGAATCGTCTGAATAGTCCATCACTTTTTGAACAATTTTTGCCTTGACATTATGACCTTCCAACCTTAAATTCATTTTCGCAGCAAAAAGTAATTCCTCCCCTGAAGATGACATAGATTCAGATTTTTTGGACACTTCGCTAAGATTTGATGAGGTAAAAGAACAAGATTGTATGTTGGACTTTGTTGAAGAACCCGAATTGCTAGGAGAAACCGATAATAAGATGGAGGTTAACTGAAGGTACCTTCTTTTAATTGTTTCATTTCTTAAGTTTTTCAGTTGCTAAGTTAAAATTTTATTTTACTTTTTGTTTTATTGTTCCTATTTGCACTTTCGTTTTCTATTTTAAATTGGTTTATAAAATTAAACAAATCATACCTACAAAAATTAAACAAAATTTAAAAATCCAACAAAAAATAAATTCTTAAGTACATATTTCAGTAAATATTAAATGTTTTACATAAAAATAAAAAATCCAAGATTATTGTTCTATGAATATGCTGTAGCTTCTTTCGCATCATTCCTATCGCCAAACGGACTTCACCATTCGATTCAGCACGAAAAAATACTTAGAGTATGACCTAAATTTAAATTTTTATAAAGGAATAACTGGGTGAAAACTCCATGTCCAAGGAATCGCCCGTTTCGTCCCACTGTGCGCCCCCTCCCACGACCTAACCACAACTCACTCTGTTCACATAATCCTCCCATTGTAGACTGCGCAGCTGCTAAATAAATGTTACAGGACATGAATTGTTGGAAATTTAATTTTCTGCAAAAAAGGTTTCTTGATATTTTGCCATATTTCGCAGTTACCGAAATATTTGCAAATTTATAAAAAACAGGAAATCTACTTTACCGGCTAAACCAGGCCGATTTGACACCATGTTATATATACATATTTTTCTTGAAATAACCCCAAGAACACAAACATAACCTCAAAATGAGGCGCCATGGAAATCGTAATCTCCCCGCAATTTCTAATATTATTTGTTTCATTGGATGTTGTTAAACGCGTAATTGCCATTATACAATTATGTCATACCTCATTGCTCGAACATAGACGACAATTTATTGGACACATTCCGTTAGGTACCGATTAATATGCGATCGTGAGACGTGTCGCGTGTCACGCGTGTCTTGCGTTCTGCACCCCTCGGAGGCATCCAATGCAGCCGGCTGCATAGTATGCGACGCGATCGGCGCATCGAGGGAGGTGCCACTATGCATTTTTGATCGGATGTCCGGGCACTTGCCCCGCAACCTGGTTTGTCGTGTACGAATACCTCTCGTCAAGCAAATTCCTAGCGAAATTCGATCATTCCCATTGTTCTCCGTGTTTTCACAGATCGAGCACAAAAGAGATTCAACAGCCAACGTAAACAGAATTTAAATTATTATAGTCTATTTAAAGCAAACACAGCGTGTGTTTGCTGAAATTAGACCGAATTGGATTAAAATGAAACTAAAATGGAATACAGGAAGAAGATGAAAGGTAAAGAACAAATAATGAAACGGTCTTGTTTCTAATCTAAAATGAAATCACGAATAACATAGAAGAAAGAATTAACTGAATAGAAAAGGAGAAACTGACAAATTCCATACTACGATATCTAACTGGTTAGATGAAAATATTACTATTACGATTACTCAATTGATAATACAATGAAAGTGGAAATATCAAAATTACGTTGTGAGACCTCAGCATAAAGGGTATAGCAAGATAAGCATGGGCCATTGGCCCCCGCTCCGATTTTCCTGATTTCTGCCTTAAAACATAGTTTTATGTCTAAGAAAACATTGTGTAAAATTTCAAATGTCTACCCTCATCAATAAGGGTGATATTGGGGTAAAATCCCCCGCACTTAAATGCAATTTGCTACAAAACGAGAAAAGATATCAACATGGGATACACGGCAAACAAAAGATATAGATAAACTCTACATTCCAGATTTTTTCCAAAATTTTTTGCTAATTATTTATAGTTGAAAATAATGAATTAATTTTTTGGGAATTATTTAAAGTATCTTCCCCTGGGTTGACACCTACCAAAAAATTATAAAATATTGCTATGATACTAACCTACTTTGTAAAAAAATCTCAGAAGTGTCCATTTGGTGGAACAGTGTCAAGAAAAATGAAGTATGCCGGCGAACGCTTGGTCTGATCAGTATCGGCGCAGCGACCGAATCCCCTTGCGGTGACTAGTAATGGGAACGAACGGGAAGTCGACGATGTGTACGGAAAAGCTGATACATGCAAAAATGCGACTAAATCGTCTAATATATAATAATATTATCAATATTTTATAATAATATTTTCAATATTTTATAATAATATTGAAGTGCAAACAATAAAATTCGTTTAGTTAATAAATGCATATATAAAAAAAAGAAAAAACAAGAAAAGACAGTTGAGTTGAGGAATATTCGAACTCGAGCCCTTCGTAGCATCGAGGAACCTCTAACACCGTGACCATGCAACATATTTGTGAGAAGATTCCTCTTTCTGTTACTTAACAACAACAAACTAGCTTAACACGCATTTTTCTTCTTCAATGTAAGCTATTTCCTTAAATATAATTATTTAGATTTCCAACTGTAATCATATATTAGAACGTTTAGTCGCATTTTTACATGTATCAGCTTTTCCGTACATGCGCCGACTTAACGTTCGCACCCATAACTAGCCGCCGCAAGGGGATTCGGTCGCTGCGCCGATACTGATCAGACCAAGCGTTCGCCGGCATACTTTATTTTTCTTGACACTGTTCCACCAAATGGACACTTCTGAGATTTTTTTACAAAGTAGGTTAGTATCATAGCAATATTTTATAATTTTTTGGTAGGTGTCAACCCAGGGGAAGATACTTTAAAAAATTCCCAAAAAATTAATTCATTATTTTTAACTATAAATAATTAGCAAAAAATTTTGGAAAAAATCTGGAATGTAGAGTTTATCTATATCTTTTGTTTGCCGTTTATCCCATGTCGATATCTTTTCTCGTTTTGTAGCAAATTGCATTTAAGTGTGGGGAAATTTACCCCAGTATCACCCTTATCGATGGAGGTAGACATTTGAAATTTTACACAATGTTTTCTTAGACATAAAACTATGTTTTAAGGCAGAAATCAGGAAAATCGGAGCGGGGGCCAATGGCCCATGCTTATCCAGCTATACCCTTTAAATTGAAACTGAGAGAAAGTGAATATTAATGTAAACTGCGAGAAGCTGCAACTGATTTAAATTGACCGAATCAATGAAAATATTCAATATTAAAGAGAACTAACTAATTTCAATTAAAATTTTTTGTAACTTGGTTGGCCAACGTTGACGGCTGACGTCTTAGTATTGCCATAAAACAACTACATCGCTCATAGAAATTACATTTAAATATGTACCGTAACATGACCTTCAAACGACATTGAACTCCGAAGATGAAGGTGGAACTTAAATTTGGTTTGTTAGGAGAATGTCTGTAGAAGGAGTGTCCTTCGCAGCATAAAGAACATCGACGTGGTTTGATTATGTTATGAAGGAACATGTAAACATTGTAGTCCTCAAGTGGTACAATTTGATAGGACATGCATCTTATTTTCCCTTCCCCGTTGTAAATCTGCACAGAAAAGGTTAATATCGTAGTATTAATTTGTCAAAGTCCCACGTGTGCCGTAAAAAAAGGAAGAGACTCTCAAGTTAGATAACAATAAAAATCATACGCGCGACAAAAGTAAAACTTCTTGCAGTATAGTAATGTTTAGAAGTAAATTAAGACTGGAAATGATAAATGATCCTAATGAAGCGACAACAAGATCAGGAACAACTCTCGATGCAGTATTTGCAAGACATTTAGACAAAATTAAATCAAGAATATTTATACAGGGTGTCCCAAAATAAGTGTGACTCCCAGAAATGGGAGGTTCCTTGGGTCATTTGAAGCGACATTTTCTATTACAAAAATGGCGTCCGCGGCTTTGTTTAGGAGTTATTAACGAAAAACACGGACCAATCAGAGCGCGGCTATAGTCAGAAAAATCGTTTTGTGACAGAAAATTACATTGGAATCTGCGGTTTTTTCTCGATTATTGCTCTACTTTGGACTTATCTTTCAGCCTCTAAAAGACTTTTTTGCCTCGTATGATGGGGCACAGCGCACTGCGTCTAACCTTCCTCTATCGAATGAACCTTTGCAAATAACCGAAGCCCGGAAATCCATGTTTCGGCCCAAAATCTAGTAATATTCTAGTAATGTTACGTGAGTACCCTATCCCCTTAATTGCTACGTATCGTCGACTGCTTATGGCACGTTCGGGGTTCACTCGTGGGCCAGTTCCTCAAAGACATTTATCTTGGGACTCGCCCCTTTTTTCCATCGACATCCCCACCCTGTAAAAATTGTAATGGGGAGGGAAAGGTCGTCCTTTCCTTATTTTTACACCGTGTGCGTTGAGCTAGATTCTTTCCGACTGTTGACCTAGTAGCTTCGGTCTTCAGACAATTTGTAGCGGCAGTTGAGGATCTCACATTAGTAGTCACAATAAAGTATTGCTTTACACTACACAATGAACATTGTTCTTCTCTTTGAGAGGCGCGGTCCCTTCAGTGGTCCCTGCATTAGGAGAAGCTCGAATGATCTATTGATCGACCACGAGCATACTCAACGGAATGCAATAAAAAGAAATTTTGACACTGACACTGAACCAATGAGAAACGCTTTAAAGAAAACGAAGGAAAATACTACTTTAAATGACCTCAGGAATCATAATTTCCCAGGAAGTACAGCATTTCTGGGACATCCTGCAGATACGCATGTGGTATCATTGTTTCTCGAAGTGTATAATTCGTTTCGAAGTCCATTCTTCGAAGGTGAGGATTCCCTCTTGATCCCCAGACACTTGAAATTATTATGCATACCTCTGTCAATTCCGCGCACGGAATGGCGAAACAACTTTCTCCGTGGAACGACGCGACGCAACGCCACACGACACAGGGCTCGATTCAACGATCGTCGGGAACGAACGCAGCGGAACGGTTAGCAGACGGAACACCGATGATTTCTCTCCTTCTCTCAGAGTCCCAGCACCCTGCATAATGCATTACGCAACGCCGTTAAAGCAAAGACGAAACTTCTCTGAGCACGAAACGCCGGGAGCACACACATCGGTCCGCCACTTTTCACCCCTCGTCCTCTTCTTAAACCGTTTCTTGCGTCCGCCCGAGACACTCGGCTCCTCATCCCGCTTTTGTCGTATTATTTGTTTCCTTCCGACTTCGTAGGGAATGCGGTTCAACGCAATCCAAGCCGGTGACGTTTTAATCGCTTCGAGCGCGAATGGGGAAATTCCGTTGCTTTGATCGCGGCAAGTGTTGTGAATACTTAACCAGCGGTGCCTCGGGTAAAACACACGCTGATGAATCGCAAATCAACTCACAGCTAACTCTCGTGTCGCGCACCGTGTCGGTTATATTCCGGAAAAATATCAGGGTGCGACAAACTCGAATTGCGTACAAGAACTGGTTGTGCATTGTAAATACGACTTTCTTAAGAATACTTTCAAACATATATTTTCAAAGTTATACGCCGACACGCAAGAGATATTGAAAATAACCAAGTCATTTTTAAGTCGAAATTAGTACAAATAAGTGATCTTCAAAGTCGAATTAATAATCAGATTTTACCTGTCTCAAAACATATAAACCTTATAAGATAAAATTTGTTTTTGAAAGCGTTAATTAGGAATTTAAACAGACTTAGTATTAAATGTATCATTTTATATTAATCGATTTAATTCTTACAAAGAATGTCGAAAAATGGATTTCTTACTAGATAACGTCCAAAGATGATGATAGACAATATTTTGATTAATGCAATTCTTCATTTCGTTTCTTAAATAAATATACCGAGTGATTCACGAAAAATAGGCCACCTAAATGGCTCCGCTAGGCTTGAAGATAGAAGAAAATATTACAGAGAAAAATGACTCTGGAAGTAGGTAAATATTATTATATAAATTATATTATATTATTATATAACATAAAAATGTTCTGATAGTTGTCGTTTTCAAGGTCTTTTGAATGTCATCGATGACTTTTAAAGTTTATTGTTATGTTGCTAAAAAAGCAACAAATTCAATTATGACAATCTAAGAGTTTTCTGAGGAAGAATTTCTAGATCCAGGGAAAGCTTAAGATCGCTAAAACTAAAAGATCTGCACGTTACCTCGAAATGGTGCTTGGTCCTGACCGCAACAATATTGTCGTTTCTTCAACCTCCAAGCAATGATTTCGTTTCTACTGTATTAATCATATTTGTGCGATTGCTACCGACGATGTTCCACTTCTCCCTTGAATTCCAACGAGGATCAGGTCGTCGTTTTCCTCCTGTTAACTATACCGCCGTTGCCTCTGCTGTGATCTAACGCAGAAAGCTATGGCCCGAAACGAGCATCGGCCGCTTGAACTGCTTCTAACGCGACCAAATGACCATAAACGTGGACAGCAGTACATCAAGCGCTATAGTCACAGACATTTTCTACAGGGAGACTATCTCTTTTTTCTCTCTTTTGTCAGACCAACATTCGAGGTCAGCTCGTGAACTATCTTTCTTCTGATATAACAAGGATAGGGGTTAGTCTTGGACTATAAGAATGATGCTCCAATCAATGTAACTACTCTCCTTCGAAAGTCACAATTTTCTTTTAGCGACCGTTCCACTTGCGGAATCACTTTTGCAATTCGTTAGTAAATTATAGTATTTGTAGATTGTTCTGTAAGAATAGATAACGAACGTCGATTTTGTATGACTTTTGTTACTGAATCATGCTACCCTCACTTTTGTGGAATGTCCAAATCGCCTCTTATGGCATGTAATCTTAACACTACACCTATTGAACTTTAAAAGTAACTGGTACATGTTCCCTTATAAAAATGACAAGATTCATTTCATTTAGAGTGTGCGCAGCTCCTATTGTAATATGTACTCCAATAAAGTTTCCTACTGTGGGGAATAACGGGGTGAGTGGTACCTTTATGGTGACAACACCTAACGGTGTTAACGAAGCGCTGTCACTCGGCAAATAAATAAAAGTTTAATTCAGTTGAGTAATTTGACAGATTATATTGTATTACATTATGCTGCGATAAGAGATTATTGAATTGTAATATTATAATAAACGTTCATTCATTATGAAATTGTTTTTATTACATGAATAATCGTAAAATAAAAAATCAGGAACCGGTCATTTTGACCGGAGATGGTGTTAATAGTTTACCTACTGTACGCGAAAGTTGCCGTAGTGCCTATTAGTGAATTTCCTACTCAATATTCATTATTTTTTAATGAGATTTTACTGGCTTATTCCTGGCAAAATTCACTAGTAGGCACTACGGCAACTTTCGCGTACAGTCCTCCGACAACTTTCAAGACATTACTGATAGGCCAAATTATACCGTGTTTGGTCTTGTTTTAATCAGAATGTTGCTAGGAATAAGCCAGTAAAATCTCATTAAAAAATAATGGAGAATAAAGCATTTTTAATTGGCATTACATTGTGCGAACACGCGGGCCTTTAAACTGTGCCGGCGACGGCGACACGCTCGGCCACGCGATCATTCTGTCCTTCTCTACGTTCGGCTTTCGATTGATGTCTCGGCGTGGTAGACTGTAGGGGCCAGTCATAAATCAAAAGACGAGCAGTTGTCTTGGAAGTTGTCGCTCCAGAGAACAGCTTCTGCGACAACTATCGCGACATTACTGTATATAGAAAAATACGAGTGGCACAATCTTGAAAGAGAAACGAAACACTTTATTAGAAAATATAAAACTATTATTTAGAGCATATCGATAAGTTGGAACTCGTGTAGTTATCGATTTATATCGTTAAAAATATTATATTTATTTCTTTTACATCTGCCCTGGTATCACCCTGAAGATCATAGCACACTACAAGGTTGATTTCGTCTTAAAATATGTAGCATTCCATTTTAAAGAAATGAAGATCACCCTTTGTTTCTAGAAAAGTACTAAAATTAACAAAAAATGAGATACGCTATAATATTGCTAGTATAGTATATTACAACTTCCTTTTCTTGGGATTTCTCCAATGTTTACCCTTTTACGATAAAAACGCTGGCATGAATAATCACGGACACCCTGGAAATTAGTAGTAGATTATATCGGTATTTTTGTATATTACGTTTTTTGTAAGGGTTACAAAGAAAAACCGGTATAATCCTGTATAAGTCCCTGGTTATAAAGGGGTTGACTGTATAGCAGTGTTAAACCGTTATTTTCGGGCTTTTCTAGTTGCGCCCGTGCACAATTGCTATAATGTATGTACATTCGCCACGGAAGTTGGGATTCTAGGGAGTTTTGCGAAACGAAACGGATCCGCGGCGGGTGTCCTCACGGTCGCAAAACGCAAAACTTCGCAGACGAACCGCGCCATGTTAATTCCGGATTCCTGTTCGCCGCTTTGAAGATCGTCTTGTCTACGGAGCGGTACACGCGCCTCGCCGAATACCAGCATAGGTAATCTACTTCCGGAAAGTTCCATCGAGCTCAGGTTAAGTCGGTTGCACTGGGTAAGCTCGGGTGTTACCACGGCTGATGAATCCGAAGTACCTCTAGAGCGGGGTTAGCGAAAGGTAACGCTGTACACCGAGGAAGACACGTACAACCATTCCTGGCGTGACACCTTCTTTGGTATCTCTCCATTGTTGCTGAACTCGCCGTACGATATTCCTTTTTGTGAAAGCATCTATGAAATCGTCTGAAGGGATTCACGATAAACTAAACACCTAAATATCCCGGAAATTATATAGAAATTTCCCCTCCTCATCGATTTCGATGACCTCGAAATATGTTGTCAAGGACATTATTCTGAACATTTTCTTATACATTAACATGTACAACTGTTGAAATTGTTTAATTGCACAACAGCACAACTGTTGAAATTGTTTACTTGCACAACAGCACGACTGTTGAAATTGTTTAATTGCACAACAGCACAACTGTTGAAATTGTTTAATTGCACAACAGCACAACTGTTGAAATTGTTTAATTGTACAAAGGCACAACTGTTGTAATTGTTTAATTGCACAACAGCACAACTGTTGAAATTGTTTAATTGCACAACAGCACAACTGTTGAAATTGTTTACTTGCACAACAGCACGACTGTTGAAATTGTTTAATTGCACAACAGCACAACTGTTGAAATTGTTTAATTGCACAACAGCACAACTGTTGAAATTGTTTAATTGTACAAAGGCACAACTGTTGTAATTGTTTAATTGCACAACAGCACAACTGTTGAAATTGTTTAATTGCACAACAGCACAACTGTTGAAATTGTTTAATTGCACAACAGCACAGCTGTAGAAATTGTTTAATTGCACAACAGCACAACTGTTGAAATTGTTTAATTGTACAACAGCACAACTGTTGAAATTGTTTACTTGCACAACAGCACGACTGTTGAAATTGTTTAATTGCACAACAGCACAACTGTTGAAATTGTTTAATTGCACAACAGCACAACTGTTGAAATTGTTTACTTGCACAACAGCACGACTGTTGAAATTGTTTAATTGCACAACAGCACAACTGTTGAAATTGTTTAATTGCACAACAGCACAACTGTTGAAATTGTTTAATTGCACAACAGCACAACTGTTGAAATTGTTTAATTGTACAAAGGCACAACTGTTGTAATTGTTTAATTGCACAACAGCACAACTGTTGAAATTGTTTACTTGCACAACAGCACGACTGTTGAAATTGTTTAATTGCACAACAGCACAACTTATGAAATTGTTTAATTGCACAACAGCACAACTGTTGAAATTGTTTACTTGCACAACAGCACGACTGTTGAAATTGTTTAATTGCACAACAGCACAACTGTTGAAATTGTTTAATTGCACAACAGCACAACTGTTGAAATTGTTTAATTGTACAAAAGCACAACTGTTGTAATTGTTTAATTGCACAACAGCACAATTGTTGAAATTGTTTAATTGTACAACAGCACAATTGTTGAAATTGTTTAATTGCACAACAGCACAGCTGTTGAAATCGTTTAATTGCACAACAGCGCAACTTGTGAAATTGTTTAATTGTACAACAGCAGAACTGTTGAAATTGTTTAATTGTACAACAGCACAACTGTTGAAATTGTTTAATTGCACAACAGCACAGCTGTTGAAATCGTTTAATTGCACAACAGCACAACTGTTGAAATTGTTTAATTGTACAACAGCACAGCTGTTGCAATTGTTTAATTCCCCAAGTGGGGGGCTAACTTCTATGAGACATGTTAACGAAGTTCGTAATGTATTGTGCTTCTTACAAATGTTATGTTACTATTGAATTTCCAATTTCAATATGAAAGCTGTATTTTTTGAATTTTTTACAACAAGTGATTGCACCTGAAAAATCGGAAAAAATTCTTAAATATGTGGTCTGAATGTGGATGAAGATGTTAGAATTTTTGGATAAGACTAAATGAGGAAAAAATGGAAAATCTGGTTTTTCATTTGTTCCCCGTAACTACCCTTCCAGATGAGGTATAGGACTGGAACTTAGCAGAAAGAGTTCTTTCTTGGTGAGTTATCGAAAGAGCCGTTTCTGATCACAATCGATCGGCTGAAGGGCATTTTTCACCCCATTAACAGACTAGGCCCGTTATGCAAGAGAAATTGATTAAAAGCGAGATCGCTCGCGAGAGAGAGAGAGAGAAGGAGAGAGATTGCAGTTGAAGGGAAGCCAGTCATAGTCATCAGTCGTCAGGGGAAAATTGAGGGTTGAGAGTTAAGGGTAGGAACTTCCGAGTTGGAGGTTGTTGTCGTTATTGGCAGTTAGTAACCAGTAGTTTAGTTTAACTGTTAGTCTTATTCGCACAACTACTGTTTAAGTTTCATTTCCTTCTCCCTTAAATAAATCAATTAATTATAGTCCAGACGGCAGATGTAAAAATGGTGTCTACCTGCAAAGTATTCCGAACTCAATGAAATTTTGACGCGTCATTTAGGTGTACTCTGGGTTGTCGAATCTGAGTTTTCTACATCAAGGATCCTGTGCTAACTTGGGGAGGGGTAAAAACCACGGTTTTGTATTACCTTGTTATGGTTTTTCGCCTATTACTCAAAAACTATGGGTCATAAGAACTTTTTGTTTTCATTTTTGGAAAAAACATTAAATATCCTTCAAATTTCACTGTTCAAACGTATTTTGTGACCCAATATGTACCGAGAGACAGGCGTTGAAAATTAGGAAATTAAGTAGCAACTGACGAATATAGGAAAAACAGCAAATTACACTGTCCAACAACAAAAATGTTTCCATGTAACTGTTGGGCGTATCTTATACAGTTTTTGGCGCTGATTCCGAATCTGGCTATAATTTATCTCCTAAGAAAAACATATTTTTCGACTTTGAACAAATATTGTAATGTTATTATATAAGATATTGTATTGTTCGTTACAGCAAAAGATTTGTCTAGACTTTCCCGAATCCAGCGATGTGCAATAGTAATACGTTGTGATTTTTTAAACATGTTTAAAACATCATTAAAGACGAAGACAAGCCACTTTTGTACACATTTTTGAGGATATTTTTCAATTTATATAAACAATATTATAATATTATATTATTATAATATTTTTGTATTTATATAAATTAATTTTGTAAACATAAGACATGGGTTCTTACTCTTCACCTACCCAATCTACATTTATTACTCTTTGAGCTTAGGGGTTAATGGGAAAATATAATGTTATAAAGTGATGATCAGGCACCTAAATAGGGAATAAACTGCTCTTATAACATTAGGCACTTGTCAGCAGACCCCCCCCCCTCCCCACCATGTGAATTCAGATTTATAAGAGTACAATGTTAGGGTTTTTGTAGGGAGAGTTTTTTTACGTATTTCTCAAATTCGCCTTTTTTTATTATTAATGTCTTTATTGTCATTAATCATAACACAACAAAAATATAAACAGGCGACAGTGCTGCCGCCTATCGTGGCTGTAAAGTGATACACGTGTGCTGCCAAATAATGAGAATTATGCATCGTAAAAGTAAAAATAGGACTTCTGAGCCACATAGCACTCTAGGTTGACCTTTCATCTAGCGATTTTGACTACTAAGAAACCCAGTTTTTGCATTATTAAGATATCAGAAGCGGAATCCCGGACCCTTGCAATTCTCGTGTACGTATACGTGGTCTAGCGGCGTACACACTCACACATGAGTAGATAGACGCCACTCTTCCAGAAATAGAAGTTACTATCACAATAGTCCCTTTATACCTAATTATGCCTTCCTAATTATAACAATACCGTAGCATGAATATTAGGATTTTTCTGAACCAGTGAACTGAAAATGTGGTGCTCCTTTGTGACGCATTACAAGGTTGTGTAACAAGTGCTCTTTGTTGTTATACAGTCTATCTTTTCACAGCCCTTCTTCTTATATCTGGAAATACTCAATGACGCCTCGTTAAAATGTTTACAGTGGAATTCTATTTATCCTAATTGTCATTACCAGCAAGGTTAATCTATACTTGCTGTTGAGTCTTTGATTACGGAAGTAAAGTGCTCGTGGCATACCGCTTATCAGAACTCATGATATTCATAAAAATAATCACAATCAGAGCTACTTATTTAATAATACTTATTAAAATAGAAAATACACAGTATTTATTATAGCAATTACTTTCGCATTCTTCTTATGCCTTGTACGTTCAAAGAAACTTTGATTCATTTAATAGATTGTAATTTTCATATAAATTCCCTTAATTCCTACAGACCGATTTGTGAAAACAGAAATTAATATATTTGATTGCATCGTAGAAACGACATATTCAGCATTGAAAAATGTTTTCAGTTTTTACTGCGTTTTGTAAATGAAGAAATGTCAGAAATTCATTAACGTGTACAGTATGCAGTCTGGTAATTAATTAGTAAGCGCAAAGTCTTAGTAACCTTACGAATTTCATTATTTAAGAACGAATGCAAATCTATTCATACATTTCGGATACGAGTAATCTGAATCACTTAGCAGTGCTAATATTTAGTCTTTATCATGAATATTGCAAAGATAACAGGGTCGGGATACTTTATGCAAAGTGTGCTTCCAAATTCTGATTTTCACTGTATTTACAAAATGCCCCAAAGTTTCAACGAAACAGCTCGTGTATACTGACGTGGTCAAGTAAGTTGGGCCAGCGTAAACTATAACAAAGCATAAACTTTGAAAGACCAGCGGTAAACAGTTCGATATGTGCCCGGGGCAGGGTGATCGATTTATCATGAAATTATTAATAACCATAACGACCGTACCTCTTGTTGCTAAGCATTTCAAGAATAGCCCTTTCGAACGTTTCTTCGTCGATTTCCATCAACACTTGAGTCTCTTACGAACTCCTAACGATTCAAGTTTCAAGACCGTGGATATTGATTGAATCATAACGACGAACCAAAAAAAACGTAGTATGATAGAGGGTCTAGCAGACTAAGAAGGGTGAATCGGCCCCACCCTGGATTTTTATTGAAATTGTGTGGAAAACATTGGTTTGAGCTTGAAAGATAACTCCTCAAAATTTCAAGTAAATACCTTTAAATATATCAATTATTTTCTCGGTTGTTAATTAAGATATTGAGATTAAAAAATACCAAAATACTCGTACTTACGTCCTTTATATCATATATTTTTTACTCAATTGTGATCAAATTATTAAGGGTAGAAACAAATTATTAAACTTTTTGTGGGTGGGAATTGCAAACAAGCCTTCGAGTGACCACATTCAAAAAATTCAACAATAATGTTCTGTTATCTATTTAATTCTAATTTTTTTTCTCGGTTGTTAATTAAGATATTGAGATTAAAAAATACAAAAATACTCGTACTTACGTCCTTTGTATCACATATTTTTTTCACAATTGTGATCAAATTATTAAGGGTGGAAACTTATTAAGGTGGAAAATTATTAAGGGTGACTCGCTAGATTTTCACGCGTCTTTAGCACGGCTTCGGAGTCGGAGTCAGAGTCGTGGAGTCGGAATCGGAGTTTGGGAGTAATTGCTGATGACTGGAATCGGAGTCGAAGTTAGAAAAAGCTATACATATATCAACTCCCAGAGTCGGAGTGAGAGTCGGAATAAATATGTCGACTCCAACTCTGACTCTTTTGTTTATAATTCATTTATTGGATTTATGTATACAATTGCTAATATTCGATCTACAGTACAGACGTATTGTATATGTATACATATATCGATATATCTCGGTGCTATGTAGAGAAGAAACAGTTACTTATGGTAGTAGTGAAGCCAAATAATTAAAACAAATTATGTTGTCATTTTGTCATTCTAGCATTTTTTATTTAAAATAAATGAGTCGTAACAAAACAAGACAAATGATAAAACATTAATGCAAAGTTTCTTTTAAATAATTCTATAGGAATTCTATAAGAACAAAATTACATTTTTAATCAATTTTTTTATAATATAGCTCTAAGGAAAATAATGGCTTTAATCAAATCCTCTTTCATAGATGCTCTTAAATCATTTTTAATGAAAAACATTATCATTGGTATGAAAGCAATTATCACACAGAAAAATCAAAAATTAAATTTTATATACATACTTGTTGTGTGAAAAGTGGACTCACTAATTTTTGTTCCAAAATGTTCTTGTCCACTTTTCACACAACAAGTATGTATATAAAATTTAATTTTTGATTTTTCTGTGTGATAATTGTTTTCATACCAAAAATAATTTTTTTTTGTTTTCTTTCATATTTTTCAGACGCAAAAGTGTCTCTTTGAAAAAGATCCAGGGATCGAAACGTTAGAAACATGTTTAAATAATTGCACATTTGTTGTTTTTCTAAAAATGATCGAACCTAGCGCCGATATCATTCAATTTATTTTACTAATTTTCGATCGAAAAGAATTTAACGTTTTTAATACGACTGTAATGGTATTTCAGAGTTATTTAAATTAAAATATCTCCCGAACTACTAACTTTTCGACATACATAGGTTAGTACTTTTTCATAACAAATATCCAGCTGCATCGATTGATGTATTAAAAAATACCTCATTCCATTTAAAAAAACGAAGTTGACCTTCATGTGTCCTTTACGCGTGCACCTACAAAAAAGCTACTAACATCAGACTAATGCCCCCTCGAAACCATGCAAGTTCCATCTGATGCATCTCTTCCTAACACCAATAGCAGCCGCGTTATTCAGGTATTCTGTGGACTCACCCTGTATATTTCTTGACTTCAATATACAGGGTCATCCGTTTTTAAACGGACAAACGTAAACCAGCTATACAGAACCCCAAATGGAACAAGTTTTACCCCTGCCACTTTTTTTGTTTCGGCCTTGATTTCTAGAAAATTGCAAAAAACCATAATTTTTTTAGTTCACATGAACTTGAATATCTCGGGACTCCAGTGATGAATCTTGATGATTTTTTCTTTGTTGTGTTGAAAATAAATAGGGGCATCTTTTTTGTTAAAAAAATATTTTTGTTTTTTTTAGCACGTTTATGCCAAGAAAAATCATCCATTGAAGTCACGCATCCTGGAACCGTTCAGATAGCTACAGTCCGATCCAGAAAAAACCAAGATTCGAAGGTCATACAAAAAAATTTTGGGAACAAAAAAAAAGATGCTCCTGTTTATTTTCAACACAACAAAGAAAAAATCATCAAGATTCATCACTGGAGTCCGGAGATATTCAAGTTTATGTGAACTAAAAAAATTATGGTTTTTTGCAATTTTCTAGAAATCAAGGCCGAAACAAAAAAAGTGGCAGGGGTACAACTTGTTCCATTTGGGGTTCTTTATAGCTGGTTTACGTTTGTCCGTTTAAAAACGGATGACCCTGTATATTATAGGAAAAATCGCAGAAGATATAAATAAATTTAATCTTGTTATTTTATAATACTATACACATAATTTTGATGGTCGGTAGGTTCAGTATTAAGACACTTGATGTATAAAAGATGATGTATAAAAGCAACAAAAACGTTAGGCGAGTCACCCTGTATGTTATTTAAACAATCATTTTTCATGTCCACGCCTCTTGGAAGTTTCGACAAGCCGCTGCTTCACGTCGCCCCGACATTCGTGAAATTTAAAGACTTCGTGCTTTCCAAATCGATTTACTAAGCCGAAGGCTCATAACTCCGGCTCAGTGGCAGTGTTTACCGTTCAAGATCATGAAAAGCGAACGCGTGTACAAGTCGTAAATCCCTCGATGCATAAATCGTTCTGTCGACGTGCATTTAAAGGCATGAATTTTGCCAGGCTGGTGCAACGTCTATCGGTCCGGTCGTTCCTCTATCTTTTATTGCCGTATCGGTCGAAGACGCTATGCATTTTCATAAATTACGCATTAGTTCCGTTCGTGCTCTCCCGCTTTCCGTGCCACGTTTCGTCGTCGTGATTTGAAAAGTTGCGAGCTCCGACGCATTATTTATGCAGGCGAGTCGGAGACCCGAAGTCGCCGAACTTCGTTCGACAAAGTCGTATCGTGGTTGCTTGCCAATTACGTCAGCTGAGCAACAGCGTTACCGTCGGCCGCAGATTAAATTTGGCAACCACCGTCGAAGTCAAAATTCGCTGCTGCTGTGTGACTTATCCTTATCGACAGCCGTACCACGGAATTTCGGACATGCTCCGTTCCCTTTAATCCTCACACACTCCTAAGAAGTTGGGGAGACCGGGACTAGTTGACGAACTTTTAAGATATTTAATTTTTACCAATGGACGATTAGTATTTTGCTGACTTGTTGTACACTAAAAGTTTACACATTGACTTGGGAATACTTATGTTCCCATAAGGCAAATGTACCAGTAGTTGACCATGAACGAGTAATTGACAATTATAGAAAATTGACAATTTATAGAAAAACATAAAAAATAAGATTTTTATAAGCTGTACACATTTGATGAAAATGAACCTCGGAAGCCATACCATCTGTTAGTCAAATTTGTTTAATACTATTCTCTATGAGCTTGCAACGTCTACTATGTTCCTCAATTAAACTTTTTATGGAATTGATTTATTTTATTTCTTATTTCATTGTTTAATTGTAATTTGTGCTGGAAATTGTTGAAACTAGTAGGAGGTCAATTACTAAATTTTTCATTTCATTTAAATATGTTTCTTAAATTTGTATAAGTAAACTTTTTTAAAAAAGTGGCCTTGGTACATAATTTAGAAGACTTAAAGAGTGTCTTCAGACATCGACTCTCGCTGTTTGATGACAGAGTAAATGGTTACTGTTGCTCGCGTGGAAAACTTCTCTTAACTGGTCAACTACTAGTACCTTTACCTTATACATATACTTCCCGTATATACTATAGGGAATACTTATACACTTATAATAACTACAATGACTCCCATTAATATTCGGACGTTATAAAGAAAATGACAACTGGTTTAACATTGAACTATACGACTTGAATTTTTGTTGGGAAGCTAGAGAAAGTAGTTTGCTACAGAATGTGGAAAAACATTTTTTCAAAAATTGCAATTGATCGGAGTTGTAGAAAAAATACTAAAAGTTGCATTTTACAACTTTTTTATGTGGGCCTATATTGAAAATTTAAAAAATACGTTTTGTAGATCTGTGTCAATTAAACATATTTTGAAAATTTCGTCAATATTGTTCGACGTTGCAATGAGCTACAAACGTTTAACGATGGTAAAAATTTCAGATTTTCACGATTTTCGGGCTATAACTGCAGTAAATCTACAGGGTGTCCGAAAATTCCTCCGACACCCGAAAATGGGAGGTTCCTTGGGTCATTTGAAGCGACATTTTCCTTCACAAAAATGGCGTCCACGGCTTTGTTTAGGAGTTAGTAACGAAAAACACGGACCAATCAGAGCGCGACCTGCGACAACTTGCGCAATTCGTCAGTCACTACCTCTCATGGTCAATAATGTTGCACAATAAGCACCGTTGGTCCTGAAAAAAGTCCCTGTATTACTGATTTTACACAACAAGTTACGCAATTCATCAATCACTAACATTCACGGTAAATAATGTTGCCCAATATGAACTGTTGCGTAATATGCTTGACCGCGAATGGGCTCCATTAGTCAAGTAGTCCCGTCCGACATTTTTTTCATTCTAAGGGCCACGCATGCATAACCTCGATGCATCTCATAAAATAAAATACCTCAAATTATAGTCAATGTATCATTATTTCATAAACTAATCATGAAAAAATATCAAACGGTACTTAATGGACAAAAATTGATAAATAGTCCAAACGAAAATATTTATTTACCGTCGATGTTTTTAGGTTTCTCATTCTTAACACATATATTACATGGTGAGCTAGTCATTCTTATGGGTAAACCTTACGTTTAGGGGAGGTTACTCCAATGACTTTGACCTTGACATATGTTGTCAAGGACAACATTTTGAACAACTTTTGTCATTACATATACCCGGTGCTCGGCTTTAGTTTTCGAGATATTCGCAAGAAACTATTTAATACACTAAGGTAATACTGTATTGAATTTTTCGTATTCCTGCAAGCTCTATGGCGTGGTCGGGCCGGCCTGACGGCTGGTCCTCTCCGCCCCCTCCACGACCTAACCACATTCATTTTGATCGCATAATTTTTGCATTGCAGCTGTCATCTGGAATTTTAACTAGTAATGGAAAAATTATATGAATAGAATGAGTTGTGGTTAGGTCGTGCAGGTGGTGGAGAGGGCTCGCCGTCAGGCTTACGTTGCCACGGAGCACTAGCACACAGAGTACTTACAATTTAGTACTAGTTTTTTGCAATTATCTCGAAAACCAAACCCGAGCACCGGGTATATGTAATGACAAAAGTTATTCAGAATGTTGTCCTTGACAACATATGTCAAGGTCAAGGTCATCGGAGCATCCTCCCCTAAACGTAAGTTTTACCTTCTTATGTTTCAATATCGCGGAATACTTCATAGTATTACAATTAGAATGGATTAGTCGACTAACTCCATTAGTGTTGGTTTGGGAAGCAGGGAATATATTTTAATTAAATAAAAAGAACACAGATATAGATTTAGAACGATATTTAATAGATGTTCTCTCTATCAAGGCTAGGTCGAGACTAACTGAGTTCAGCAGCTTGCCGATACGTTTGAAAAAAAAACATCTGAGCGCGATCATGTCGGCGGACTAAAAGAAGCGCGGCTCTGTCTTTGATTTGATACCGCGAGATACAATGTATTGGACCCACAGATGGGATGTGGAACGTTATACATATATAATAGTTTCTCTAACCATATTAATTTATGTACATATATCTATAATTAGTCAACCAGCCCCGGTCTCCATCACAATCCGCGAAATTTTCATAGTTGCACTAATTTTCATGTTTGTTTGTTCGATATTGGTTTATTGTTCGATCGATAGTGCTTTAGTTCATTATTTATTGTTACATAATTGTTGCGTGCAACTAAAAAATACAACTAAAAAATCCACTGATTGTCGTCTGAGCCGTTCAGTTGTTGCTTTTACTGTAATTGAAAAAACGTTGGTGTCCGGTATAGACACCATTGCAAATCGGTCAGACTCGAACGCGTTAAAAAACAATTTGGAAAAAGATTTCTGGCTGGAAAAAACCAGCCGTCAGTCCGACGGAAAGTTTTCCGTGCTGACTGAAAAAATTCGCCGGCCTAGAACGTCCAGGTACAAAAATCGCGGAACCGAAACTACGCTACGTTGAATAGTGCACAAGCGGCCGAAGGGTATTAGCGGAACGTAGTGCAGCGAATTTCCTGCGGCGGTAACGCAACATAAATCGCCGATTAATCAACGATCAAAGGAGAGAGAACGGCGTCCCTGTCCGCGGGGATGTGCTGGCGCGGCGTCGGGGTAAAAAGCCGGACTTAAATCGGTCACGCGAAAACCCCGGTCCCCGGGTCACTGGTGATGCATGTGCCGAAAATATTCAGCTGGTCCCGCGGTCAAATGGCGCCACCTTTCCCTGGCACGAGAAAGTGGTTCGCGCAGAGGATCGAGCGCATTCGTTACGGACGAGAGTATCGGGCTCGGACTCGGGTTTGGGCTCCGGCTTGGACGCGGGCGCGGGCCAACGGAAAACTTTCAAGTAATATTAAACACCTGTCAAACTGCGGCCAAGCGGCCGGCAACGAGAGGGTAGGGGCGAGCGATGTACGAGCATCCCTGCGGCCCAGCGCGAAATGGAGTTACGAGTGCTTTTGGGGATATTATGTTTGAGTTGGCCCGTAATATACGCCCGCGCCCACAAGTCCGGCGAACACCACTGTCTGGGGTTAACGATGCAAGCGGAGGAATCGCGGCCACCGCGAAACCTCCACCACCCGGTTAATTGTACCACGCCGGCGAAAAAAGTGGGTGAGCTGTCCACATTCTGATCCCCCCCTTTTTTAAGGGTGAGAGGAAAATTTAAAAAACCTCTCATCCGGGTCCTGAAAGCAGTGCGTGGATCCGGGGCACCAATTCGCACGCGATGGCTACCAGATGGCGGCGTCTTCAGCTTTAGTAACAGAAAAATGGGGTACCTTAAGTACCCCGCAGAATTTTACAAAATTATTAGTATATACATATGAAATATTGAAATTTATTATAATTCAAACTTATTCTTTATTTTGAGGATAATAAGGAATAGATAATAAGGATAATAACGAAATACTGACTAACTGACCGGTATACCCTACACATTCCCGCCAATATAACGGCCTCAGGGCTCTGGCCGCTCTGCTACCTTATTCTAGACACGGTGTGGAAGTTAGGTAGACGTGGGGAAACCAGGACCGTATAAAGTCCACGTGTGCCCCACGGTCGTTGTGCTGGGACCGTCCACTCGGTCGATGCGCGTGTTCGATGGTAATAGGTTGGTAATGAGAAAGCACTGACTGATTGCACTACTTTATTGTGCGCGATGCATGTTTTTTACTACACGAGCCGGAACAATTGGTAAACGGCGGTCAGATCGCTGTGTAGTGGTCTCGGAGAGAGATTGCCGCGGAGAAGCTTTTACAAGTGCACGCGTTGAGATTTAGAACCGCAATGGCTGAACAAGAACATGGTTCCGGCGCGAAGCGGAGAATCCCCCAGCTGCACTTATGCCAACTGTTGCGCCGTTACGCAGCGCGGCTGGCAGCCTAGGGATAAACCCTACATACTCCCCCCCTAATGGAGGTACGGAATGATCGGGCTAGCGCGTCGTATGAAAAAGCTTGAACGCGGTGACGCTTACATCTAACGCTTATATCTAAAGGTACGGCGGGGAATACTATGTTACAATATAATACACTATGTACATGGTTTCTTACTCTACGGTATACAACTAGCGTGCTTATTACAATACTTAAAACTACTCTTACCGCTAAACCGCCGCTGCGGTTTCGGTGTTCTTAAAGCGAACACGTTTGCGCGCGTATGTTCTTAGCACGGGTTGAGCCTCGTGCTCTGCGGCGTTCGCTTCGTTGTCGACGGCAACTTCAGTGGAAGCAAAATAGGCCGGCTTGAGCCTCTCGATCGAAACGCTATAGGGAACACCGTTAACGTCGATTGAATAAACGCGGTCGGTAACGCGTTCCAAAATCCTGTATGGACCTGTGTATGGACGTTCCAAGGGTTTCTTGACCGCTTTGGTCAGGAGGAAAGCGTGGGAACAGGTTGCGAGGTCCTTGAAAACGAATGGTTTGCGCTTGTTTTTATGCGCAACAGGCACGGGGCGCACCTCCCTCATAAACTCTCGAAAATCTTCGAGGAAATAGTTCGGGTTTGGCGTGAAGTCGCCGAACAGGAAGAATTCTCCTGGTACTCTGAGCGCCGTGCCGAACACAAAATCCGCGGGGCTCGCGCCGGTGTCCAAACGTATCCTTGTGCGCAACCCCAGAAGCACCGTGGACAAGGTGCGAGACCACTCGCCTGAATGACACATAATCGCCCCTTTTAAGTCCCTGTGCCATCTCTCCACCATTCCATTGGAGGAAGGGTGATATGGGGTGGTGCGAATGCGCTTACATCCGCAGAGGGAAAGGAGCGCTGTGAATAATTCCGATTCGAACTGTGCGCCCTGGTCGGTCGTGACGACTTCCGGCGTGCCATAGCGAGCCACCCAATTATCGAAGAACGCTCGAGCGACTATTTGTGCCGAAGCCTCCTTTATTGGAATCGCTTCGGGCCAGCGGGAGAACCTGTCGATGATGGTTAGGCAATATAGAAAACCCTCACTCGGTGTGAGCGGACCGACGATGTCGAGGTGGACGTGCCTGAAACGTCCATCAGGTGCGACGAATCGGTCTGGAAGCGCTTTGACGTGGCGGGAAATCTTAGACTGCTGGCAGTCGATGCAGTTTTTGCAAGATCGAGCGATGTCTCGGTGCATGTTGGGCCAAACGTACTTTTGACGAATAATGCGGTCAGTCACCTTGGCGCCGGAATGGGATGGAGTATGAAACAGTTGGAATACCTTTTCGCGGAGCGAAGCTGGTATGTATGGACGCATGGACTCGCCCGAAAGCTCGCAGAAGATCTCGGTGTGATCCGGGCCCC
This sequence comes from Lasioglossum villosulum, assembly GCA_963971365.1. Classification (NCBI taxonomy): domain Eukaryota; kingdom Metazoa; phylum Arthropoda; class Insecta; order Hymenoptera; family Halictidae; genus Lasioglossum; species Lasioglossum villosulum. The sequence goes on from OZ020497.1 coordinate 13,385,855, forward strand.
AAGTGAACTTTTTTAATTCAAGCGGTGGGTCCGTGGAATTGCGGATCTGCGTCAGCTCGGGGTCTTTCGCTTGTTCCTCCCCCAATTCTTTCAGATCGAATTGGGTCGGAAAGCGGACGGATTGGATGCGCGAAAGTGGGTCCGCGACGACGTTGTCGTTTCCCGCAAGGAAATGAATCTGTGTGGAAAATTGCGCGATAAAAGATAACTGCCGCGCCTGTCGCGGGGATGCATGGTCGGCTTTCTGAGTGAAGGCGTAGATCAGGGGCTTATGGTCAGAAAAAATTTTGAATTCGCGCCCTTCGAGGAAGTATCGAAAATGCTTGACGGCCTCGAAAACTGCCGTCAGCTCGCGATCGTACGTGCTATATTTGATTTGAGCCGGAGAGAATTTGCGAGAAAAAAACGCGAGTGGGTTCCACTGATCATCAATAAGTTGCTCGATGACGGCGCCCATAGCAAAGTCTGATGCATCCGACACGAGACGAATCTCCGCGGAGGGACAGGGGTGTGCCATGAGAGTGGCGCTGGCTAAATCCTTCTTGCATTTCTCGAATGCTGCTTCTGCGTCGGGGGTCCAGGAAATGGGCCGCTTGTCGCGTTTGCGAGAATCATGCAGATATGCATTCAAGGGTGTCTGCGTCGCTGCTGCGTGAGGAATACAACGACGATAGAAATTGACCATCCCCAAGAACCTTCTCAATTCCTCAACGGTTTGGGGTTTGGGAAAATTCTGAACCGCCTCTACCTTGTCGGGAGTAGGTTTGAAACCCTCTTTGCTTACGGAATGGCCAAGGAAAATGATCTCGGAAACGCCCCACTGGCATTTATCTAAGTTCAGGCGTAAGTGGAACTGCTGCAGCCTCTGAAGCACCAGGTCAATGTGTTTCTCATGTTCCTCCGGCGAGGAGGAGGCGATGAGAATATCATCAACGTACGCGAATACGAAATCCAAATCGCCCAACGCGCGATTTATGTATCGTTGAAACGTCTGGCCCGCGTTGCGCAGACCGAAAGTCATTGCACAATATTCGAAAAGGCCGAAGGGCGTGCTGACGGCCGTTTTAGGTATGTCTTCCGGTGCAACTGGAATTTGATGATACGCCTTGAAAAGATCGAGCGCCGAGAAAATGCATCTGTTATGCAGTACCGTAGGAAAGTCGTGCAAATGCGGCACTGGATACCTATCAGGAACTGTGACGTGGTTGAGTCTGCGATAATCGCCGCAGACTCGCCAATTTCCGTCCTTTTTCTTAACCAAATGAATGGGACTAGCCCAGGGGCTGCTGGATGGTCTACAAACGCCCGACTCCACCAGCCTGCGGAACTCGGCTTTGGCGGCCTTTAACTTGTCCGGCGCCAGGCGCCGCGGACGCTCGGCTACGGGGGGACCCGAGGTGAGAATATGATGATGTACGCCGCGGTCTGTGAGAGGAACAGGCTGTTGCAGCCCAATGACGGATGGGTATCGCGCCAAGATATGCGCGTACTTCTGTTCCGGTTTGACTAGGTGGGCGGAAAACACGGTTGCGGTCCGGGAGAACGCGCCTGCATGAATGCCTGTTAGGGAATCGCTCAAAGTCTGCCGACCTAGATCCACGATTAGCCCGTGCTTTGACAGGATGTCGGCCCCGATGATAGGGTAGGGAACGTCCGCTACGCAAAAATTCCATACGATGGGACGACGAATCCCGATGTCCAGAGTGAGACGCGACTCTCCGTACGTGTTTATAACGGTGTCGTTTGCAGCGTTCAATTTCAAGGCGCTCGGTTTACCGCGGAACTTACTGGGTCGCGGCACTAACGAAATGTCGGCGCCGGTGTCAACGAGGAAATCTAATCCGGAATTCCGGTCGCGCACATGGAGGCGTTTAGAATTCGTGAGACCTACGCCGGGCGCCTCGGACACGGACGGTCTGCGCAGTTTTCCGACCCCTGATCGGGCTTTTTCCATGCGCATGGTTCCGCACACTTGCGCGCTCGTGCACCGAAGCGATTGTGCCACCAGCACAAATCGGGACGGCGGTTGCTAGAGGAGCGGGGGCGGGCAGACGGCCCTCGCGAGGTAGGACGCTCACGCTCGCGCGATGTGCGCGTCGTTAATCGCCGCTCAATCAAAGCGGTCAGCGATGCGATGTCTCTCTCTATACGGTCAAGCCGGCTCTGGGAAACGGAACGAGTCTCAGGTGTTCGGGACACCGCCGCGACAGACCTGTCAGGGCCGGACTGCTCGACAACGGTATCGGCCAGCTCGGCGAGCTCCTGCAGGTCCGTTAATTTCGAGGCCGCGAGGATGCACCGACAGTGGGAGGGAAGATATTCCAAAAAGACCGTTTTCAGGACGGCGTCGTTAATCAGAGCACCGGCCTGATTTCGCATTGTGGCAAGGAGTCTGGACGGTTTTCCGTCCATCGCGATGTTGCCTCCCAGCAATCTGCGCAATTTCGCTTCTTCGGACGACGCGAACGTTCCAATCACGCGCTCTTTCAGGACGAGATACGGGTGCTCCGCGTCAGGGTCGCGCATGAGATCGCTTATAACCGTCGCGACCTCGGGATCGAGCCCGGCGATGACGGTGTCCGCCATGGTTCTTTCGCAGGTAATGCGCGAGCATCGAAACGTGGCCTCGACCTGATGGAACCACGTTGCGGGGTCTGTTTTAAAAAACGGGGGAATCTTCGGGACCCTATAGTGGTCGACACGCGCCTGACCCTGCTGCTGCTGCTGCTGCTGCTGCGACAGTGCGGCCAGATCCGCCCTGGCCTTGTCGCGCTCGGCCCGTAGGCGCGCTACAACTTCCTCCGCGTTTGACATGACGCGTAAATTTGACAGAATTCTCCGTGAGACGAGGGTCACGCGGCAGCGAGCGACGGAAGCCTGATGCGAACGTGCGCGTCGGTAATGGCGGCGACGCGAAAACGCTTTATGCGCAAGCGCCTGTCAAAAATAATGACGGCCGCGCGGAGAACGCTATATGCGCGAGCATTTGACGAAAACAATGGCGGCGCAAGAACGATCCGCGCGCGATCGCGTGCATCAATATGGCGGCGACGCGAAGAATAGCGTTGCGCATGCGCGTGTATCAAGATAGCGGCGGCGCGAAAGACAATTTGAACCGAGCACGTGTTGAGGTAACGCGCTACGACGCGACACGCACTGACGCTCACCTTGGGCGAATATTCAACGCTGCGCTACTCCTCAGGTTGTTGATGCGCTGCTCGGCGGTGCGGCGAGCATACAGCACGCTGAAAACTGCTGCTGCGATGCTGCGTGCGACCAGCACGCTGAAAACTGCTGCGGCGATGCTGCGTGCGACCAGCACGCTGAAAACTGCTGCGGCGGTGTTGTGTGCGACCAGCACGCTGAGAACTGCTGCGGCGATGCTGCGTGCGACCAGCACGCTGAAAACCGCCGTGGCCGCTTGGCTGATGGGTCCTCCAGTGCCTTGCGAAGATGCGATCACGTCGGGGTCACCAATGTGGAAGTTAGGTAGACGTGGGGAAACCAGGACCGTATAAAGTCCACGTGTGCCCCACGGTCGTTGTGCTGGGACCGTCCACTCGGTCGATGCGCGTGTTCGATGGTAATAGGTTGGTAATGAGAAAGCACTGACTGATTGCACTACTTTATTGTGCGCGATGCATGTTTTTTACTACACGAGCCGGAACAATTGGTAAACGGCGGTCAGATCGCTGTGTAGTGGTCTCGGAGAGAGATTGCCGCGGAGAAGCTTTTACAAGTGCACGCGTTGAGATTTAGAACCGCAATGGCTGAACAAGAACATGGTTCCGGCGCGAAGCGGAGAATCCCCCAGCTGCACTTATGCCAACTGTTGCGCCGTTACGCAGCGCGGCTGGCAGCCTAGGGATAAACCCTACAACGGCACTGTTTTTGCGCCATCTGGTGGCCATCGCGTGCGAATTGGTGCCCCGGATCCACGCACTGCCTGAAAGGCCCCATTCTCCCACTCTGCTTACTTCGAAAAGGCTGTTCTGGGGCTCGCTTTTAGCATTACTGCCAGTACCGCCTTAACTTCGAAGCATGTCCACGCCTGTTCTTGGCTATCAATTCATATACACGGTGTCCCAAAATATGTGTAACTCCTGGAAATAGGAGGTTCCTTGGGTAATTTGAAGCGACATTTTCCTTTACAAACATGGTGTCCCCGGCTTTGTTTAGGAGTAATTACCCAGCCTATTGGCCGAACCAGAATCAATATGTCAGAAAAAAATTTGTCAGATGAAACTTGTGTGCTTTCAATGGTGGCATAATGTTAATAGTATTTTTTGTAAGTGGACGCCTAGAGGACATATGAATGTCAATTCGTTTTTTAATTAAGATGCGGTGATTTCATCTATTTCTTGCAATTGATCGACCAAATTGTTCTCTTCCATAAAGATCTACAATTTCTAATCATTACTACTATTATTGGTCTACTGGTTTGTGTAGCCGCAGATTGTTCTTAATAGACTTGTTTGGTATAGCTTGCTCTTATTCTACTTGTCTGATCATATGTCGTCCCTATTCTACTTGATCGAGTATACACGGTAAGTCGCTTAAACAGGTTTATCTTACAAGGGAACATATTCAGGTGATACAAACCGATTTTGATGAAACTTATGTGAGATATAGTTCGTTGAAAAATATTTGACCCGTGTTTTTTTATCGACAACCATCCCCTTTGAAGGGATGAAAATAGTCCTCAAAGTGGGTATGGAAACCATATTTTCTGAGATATCTGGGAAACCAGACGTCGAAAAAAATTGAATTTTTTATAAATATGTGTGATTTTTAATGGGAAACGTAATCGTGCCAGAAAATTTTCACAAAAGTTTTTTGTTTAACAATAAATTAAAAAGTTGATGTTCTTCTATAGTTTCTCTTTTGTATTGTTAATTCAGTTTAACGCAAACTCAGGTGTGTTATCTATGTTCCAAAATAGGCAATACGTGTTTTAGAATTTTTCTTTTTTTCCATTTAACAATAATAAACACATATCCCTTATTTTGGATCAAAGATCACACACCTGAATTTACATTAAAGTGAACCAACAATAAAAAAGTGAAACTGCAGAAGAACATCAACTTTTTAATATATTGTTTAATTGTTAAAAATTTCTTGCACGACTACGTCTCCCATTAAAAAAGACACAATTTAAAAAAGATTCCATTTCTTTCGAACTCTGATTTCCGAGATATCTCAGAAGATATGATTCTAACCTCCAACCTTGAGAGTGCTGTTTTCACCCCTTCAAAGTGGATGGTTGTTGATAAAAAAGCATCTATCAAATATTTTTCGAAGAACTATATCTCGCATAAGTTTCATCAAAATCGGTTTGTATCACCTGAATATGTTCCCTTGTAAGATAAACCGATATTTAAGCGATTTACCGTGTATACTCGATCAAGTAGAATAGGGACGACCTATGGTCAGACAAGCTGAATAAGAGCAAGCTACACCAAACGAGTAGATTAAGAACTGCGACTACACAAACGGAGTGGGACAATAATAATAATGATTAAATTGTAGATCTACAGGGTGTCCCAACATACGTGTAACTCCCGGAAATGGGAGGTTCCTTGGGTCATTTGAATCGAAATTTTCCTTTACAAAAATGGTATCCCCTTTGTTTAGGAGTAATTATCGAAAAACACGGACCAATCAGAGCCCAGCTATAGCAAACGGAGTCCGATTCGGCGACAGGTCCCGCTTAACGTGGTGTCGCTATTGACCGAACCAGAATCCATATGTCAGATGAAACTTGTGTGCTTTCAATGGTGGCATAATGTTAATAGTATTTTTTGTATGTGGACGCCTAGAGGACATATGAATGTCAATTCGTTTTTTAATTAATATGCGGTGATTTTATCTACTTCTTGCAATTGATCGACCAAATTGTTCTCTTCCATAAAGATCTACAATCTCTAATCATTACTACTATTATTGGTCTACTCGTTTGTGTAGCCGCAGATTATTCTTAATATACTTGTTTGGTATAGCTTGCCCTTATTCTACTTGTCTGATCATATGTCGTCCCTATTCTACTTGATCGAGTATACACGGTAAGGCGCTTAAATATCGGTTTATCTTACAAGGGAACATATTCAGGTGATACAATCCGATTTTGATGAAACTTATGAGATATAGTTCTTTGAAAAATATTTGATAGATGCTTTTTTATCAATAACCATCCACTTTGAAGGGGTGAAAACAGCACTAGACAGGACTAGGAAAAATTATCTCATAATTTTAAGTCTACCTTGAAAACGTGGTATATTATAAATTTTTTTTATTCAAATAATTATTTTCTGCGAGTTAATATTGCATTGTTATCCAGCTCTGAGCTATCTTTAATGTTTCAAGTCTCCAACTCATCTGGAAGTTAGTTTAAAATCAATTGCATAATTTGTACCGAACAGACAGACAGACAGAGAAGAAAACGAATTAATGGAAACGTGGTAAAATAACGATTTTGTAGATGGAACAGTGTCAGGTTTTCTTTTTGAGCTTTTAATATCTGTAATGGCAGGAACAGTGTCACTATAAAGTTAATGAAGGCATCCCTAATATCATTTTATAGAGCCTAGTTGAATTTACTTCCAAAAATATTTTCCTGAAAGATTAAGTACGTCTGTACTATGTCAATGGATATTTTATAATTTTTTAAAAATCGTTACTGTGAGAATGCTGCATTTTTTAGTTTTGTCAGTATTCTTGCCGTGGTACAATATGTATGTTTGTCGAACTTGTGTTTTATATGTAACGCATAAATTTGTGCATCAGTATAAACAAAACTACAAAGCAAACTGCAGCGAAGAATTTAAATATCCAACATTCCAAATTTACGGACGGAGAAGACCACACCATCCGCACCCGTGCGTGTATAACACGGCCGGGCCAGAGAATCGTTACCCGAAACGAAATTAGTAACCATAATTAATTGCCTCTGATTAAGACAAGCGGCTCGTATCTCGAGCAATTTCTGTTCCGTAATTTACGATGCAAATTTATTTTGCAAGGTGCCGGCGCGTGTCGAACGGCGAATCTGCGCCGACTGCTGTCCGTTGCAATTCATTGAAATTTACCATCGACGGAATTGTTTACCAGCTGAAAGAAATCTAGCTAGCCGTCGTTGACTGTTCCCGACTTTATTGTGTACCGTGGCGAGAGCCAGAGAGAGAGAGAGTTGGATCAGTTGTTCATATTTGCGCAACCGGTGAGTGTAGTAGATTCCATCCGTGTAAATGAAAGACTCTATATGTATACAGGGTGTGTCTGAAAAGTTCGGTGAATGGTCTCAGAAAATAAAGGAAACAAGAGTTACAAACAAGGTACCTTTACTGGCCTTCAAAGTAATCACCATTAGCTACAACACACTTTTGACGTCGGCTGTAAAGCTGTTGGAAACTGTCACCAAACGTTTCTTGTGGAATCGCTCATTCATTTGAAAATTCATTCATTTGGAAGTTAAACATTTCTTCCGACCGAGAATAATTCCGTGGAATTAATTATGATAGGAAATTTGGATATGAAATTGAATACCTCACGCAATACCTAAACGTGTAGTATTAATTAGCACGAAACCTACCGAGCCTTAAAAGTAACTGGTACATGTTCCCGTATAAAAATGACAAGATTGATTTTATTTAGACTTTGTATAGCTCCAATTGTAATACTTGTACTACTAAAAATATATCTATACAATCGTTTTTTTATGTCCAACAGCTGGCATTAGTCAATAGACGTGGTGTAATTTTGCTCCACGATAATGCTCGACCACATATTGCGAAAAAAAACAGTAAAATTATTAGCGGAGTTGAAATGTGAGATTCTTCCTTACCCTCCTTATTCGCCTGACCTGTCACCTATTGATTACCATTTTTCAAGCACCTGGATGGCTTTTTGAATGGAAAAATATTCAAAGAAGAACGTGCTCTAAAAACTACATTTGATAACTTTATTGTCTCACTGTTTATTAGATTTCTATCAGAAAGGCATTAAGGTACTTGTATCTCGATGGAATAAGTGCATTAATTTCAATGGAAATTATTTCGATTAATGGAATATGAATAAAGCTTGTAAAATTAATGTTTATGTTAAAGACGCCCATTTCATTTGCAACAACCTAATATTATTCCTCTATTTGTTAAATAAGAAATCTGGAACCGGTCATAGTGACCGGTGTTGGTAGCTTTAGTGTTAGTGTGATTGATTTTGATGACTCGGGTCGGGTCTTGTCGGGACCTGAAAATTAGTGATACTCTAGTACCCAAAACAATATAAATTTTCAATTAACTAATCCGATCCGGCCACTACCTGACCCAATTTCCACTTCGGGTACCCGGATAACATTAATTTTCGGGTCTCGATCTGACCCAAATCCGAATTCCGGGTACCTACTCACCCCTTTTGATTAGATACCAACATATTTGAAAATGTAAACAATATTGTGAATAATGATAAAAAATTTTTAGTGGTGACTTTGCGCCACTCCACGACTGCTAAGGGTTAACAAACCGATCAAAATTCTGAATTCAAAAACTGTTTCCAAGAATCTTCAATTTTTAATAACGAATTTAATTAAGGAGTGACGAGTTAATGAAATTTAACCTCTGATTTTTCAGAAAGTAATTATCAACTCAACTTGAAGAATTGGCACGAAATTGGCATCATGTGACATAAAAAAGTTCTCAAATCAAGTGACCCAAAATTGATTAATTTTTGGGACACTCTTCCGGGAATCCTGATCCGACTCAAATCCGAATTCCGGGTACCTACTCACCCCTATTGATTAGATACCAACGTATTTGAATATATAAACAATATTGTGAATAATGATAAAAAATTTTTAGTGGTGACTCTGCGCCACTCCACGACTGCTAAGGGTTAACAAACCGATCAAAATTCTGAATTCAAAAACTGTTTCCAAGAATCTTCAATTTTTAATAACGAATTTAATTAAGGAGTGACGAGTTAATGAAATTTAACCTCTGATTTTTCAGAAAATAATTATCAACTCAACTTGAAGAATTGGCACGAAATTGGCATTATGTGACATATAAAAGTTCTCAAATCAAGTGACCCAAAATTGGATAATTTTTGGGACACTCTTCCGGGAATCCTGAACCGACTCAAATCCGAATTCCGGGTACCTACTCACCCCTATTGATTAGATACCAACGTATTTGAAAATGTAAACAATATTGTGAATAATGATAAAAAATTTTTAGTGGTGACTTTGCGCCACTCCACGACTGCTAAGGGTTAACAAACCGATCAAAATTCTGAATTCAAAAACTGTTTCCAAGAATCTTCAATTTTTAATAACGAATTTAATTAAGAAGTGACGAGCTAATGAAATTTAACCTCTGATTTTTCAGAAAGTAATTATCAACTCAACTTGAAAAATTGGCACAAAATTGGCATCATGTGACATAAAAAAGTTCTCAAATCAAGGGACCCACAATTGGCTAATTTTTGGGACACTCTTCCAGGAATCCTGATCCGACTCTGCCCGAGTTTTGGGTACCCTAAATTTTCGTGTTCTTGCACATCTCTACAAGGGAATCCGTTTCCCCAAAGCACTGTTCCTCTTCTGATTCCGAACGAGATGAACTCGAGGTACGCCGGCTGAAGACGACGGAAACCTGAGCGGTGATGGGGTTGGGGGGTGGAGGTGGACCGAGGGTGGGCGGAAGCTGACTAATTGAAGTATTTTAATTATTTCGTAGCGGGATGAAGTTCCGAACAAGTCTGTGCTTTAGTGAACTGCCGCCGTTGATGTTTTAAAGCGGACCGATGTAAGACAATTAAGCCGGTAATTTAAGCAATATGAACTTTCGCAGTTAATGAGAATTGCAACGACCGGCGATAAATTACAGCCGGGCAAACGGGTGCGCGTATCCATCGCGAAAGAAATGTATTTAAATGAGGATCTTTTACACCGTAGCCGTGTTTATCTGTTACAGGATCAGCCCCGTCCCGCCCACCGTCGATTTACGAGGTTGTTTCACTTTGTTCTTACGACGGCAGCGACACTTACGAGCTTCCGGGAACCTATCGGTACACGAGCCACTAAAACTGAATCTTGTTTATCGAAGTGGCAGAGCGAAATGCGGTAAACTGGCGAGGTTGGTCGGGATGGGTTATTTTTCTTGTAGGTTAACGTCCCATCGACAACTTGGCTCACTTAGGTATCATTTACCGTTAAACAACTAGTTCTTGACCAGGCAGTCATTTTTGATCCACTCATGAAATAAATCATCCTTGTATCCTTATATCAACAGATAATTATTTGAAATAATTTTAAAAAATATACAGGGTGTTCCAAAATTCCTCCGACACCCGAAAATGGGAGGTTCCTTGGGTCATTTGAAGCGACATTTTCCTTTATAAAAACGGCGTCCGCGGCTTTGTTTAGGAGTTATTAACGAAAAACACGGACCAATCAGAACGCGACATAGACGCGAGTTAGCACAGTCGGCCCGACGCGCCAACTGTCAGTTGGCCAAACGTGTCATCGCATGACTAGATCGCGCTCTTATTGGTCCGTGTTTTTGAAAAATGTCGCTTCAAATGACCCAAGGAGCCTTCCACTTTCGGGTGTCGGAGGAATTTTGGGACACCCTGTATATTGACAGCTCAAAAATATGCAGGGTGTTAACGCTAACACTAACCAGCGTTCTTCTTGTAAATAGTAAACATTAGAATAAAATGTGCAGTGTAATGGTGTCTGTACTTTCATTATCTTAAAAAATTTCTTTAATAAAAATGAAATATATATAATTACATTTGTTTATTCGGTGGAAATTTTCCATCCTCTCGTATAAATTGCATTCATGAATGAACTTCTTTCGAAAAAAACTAAAAAAACTAAAAAATCTAAAAAACTACTTGACCAATATGGACCAAAATCTAATCAGCTCTAAGTTACGACGGGGCACATCGATTGCATCATTCATCATTCTGATCGCATTGTTACTTTTTCAGAAAACGTTAACGAAAAATTTGATAACATAAAAACGGCCATACCCGCGCGCGCGCGCGCGCACACACACACACACACACACACACTAACAATTTGATAAAAATAGTCTAAAATGACTTCAATAACCATGAAACGTGAAGATCTGCTAAAAAATCGATCATATGTATGTACATTGTCAAAATTCAAAAAAATACTTATACGATTATTATTCCTTTTTTCTCTAAAATATAGAAAACATCATTTTTAATCTATGGATTTTAAGCGGTCCTAACAAAAACGGGTTAGTTACTTTCGATTGCGGTATATGAATAGTAAAATCGTTACAACACCGAAACCCAAATAAATACCGGTCTATTTTCGGATTTCCTTTTGACTTGAAATCGTAGCTGCGGCTGCAAGAAAGAATACAATACTTTGTTTCACGAAGTCTAGCGGCCACGAGTGTGGAGGTACCAATTGGTATTGATTAGGGTTGTCCGGATACCCGGAAAGTTTGTTCGGCAATTTTTGTACGAGTTCGGGCGGGACCCGAAAATTTGTCGGACAAATATGTCTGTTCGGGCTCCTACATTTTGGGACCCGAATGTTAACTAAATAATCGACAGTACGAGTTTATTCAGACAGTGGACATATATGCAAAAGAAAAATTTTCTACCTGAATTGAAACAATCTGGATTCAAATAGACATTTATTTTCATTCTTAACACTTTGTACTCCTTTATCGTGTGTGGCTTGACATTAGAGAAAGAAAAATGAACCGAGTTTTATATGTATTTGGTTCTTTCTTTGTTTATTTAATTTCTTATTTTTTAGTTAAAGACAAATGTAAATTATAACAAAGTTTCAGAGCTGTACGTAATATTGGGTTGGCAAGAAAGTAATTTCGGTATTTTAAGGTGAAATAAAACCGAATTTCTTTATTCAAGCGATGAACTTTAATCAATAAAATATTTACTTACTTCTTCTTTTTGGCAAATGGAAATCGAACAAAAGGGAATATATCTTATTCTTTAAAATTCATTGCTTGGATAAAAAAATTAGGCTTTATTACACCTTAAAATACTTACAATATAATTAGTACACAAAATTGTTTAAAATAAGTAGCAGTCAAGAAACTGTCCTTTGAAGTAAATTTAAAATAAAACGGTTCAAATAGTAGGGAATTGTTGGCAATAAAATTGAAAAATAATTCGGAGTGCAAAGGGTTCTAATGTTGTCACTGTTTTAAATTACATCTACTCATTTACGTCAGAAATGCATAAAATCCGCTGTCTATTAATTCTATGACACAAAACTGTTCGATGAGATCATTATTTATTGTTACTCATTATATCACTAATTATGTAAATAACAAATTCAAATTGTATGTATGAGTATGATAATAATTGTTTAAATAAGAAATTAAACACTTTTCACAAAGGATTAATTTAATACTTGTTTAAATAATAAACAAAATAAATTTTGTTAAAATAATTATTTAAGTAATTATATAAATAAATTCATGAATAACCTTATGAATAGACGGAGACGGTCGATTATTATTTGCATGCATACATTTTATATTCCATGTTCTGTGCTTCGGGGCTCGACTCTGTAAATATACCGGTATTTTTATATAACGGTAAGATGTCATACCGGTATTTTTGTATTTCCGTTTCTATAAAAGTTTCTAAGGTACTACTATAGAAGATGAAGAGTGTATTGTTAGACTACTTCCAATTTGAGAAGATTATTAAAAGCAGAAATATGTAATGTAAAGCAGAAATTTACTATTTTCCATGACAAACTGCAGTGTAGTAGTTTCTATTAAACACAGTTTTTGAAATTACGTAGAACTTTCCGGCGAACTTGTTCGTCGAGAAAAGCTGGTCCATTACATGATAACGCTATCATTGCCTGGAATCTAAACGAATGCCCCAAAAATTTGCGTTGTTAGCCGTTGCATTTTTTAATAGCATTAAAAAATTCAAGTAGGGTACAGTCTCACCCACAATAACTTTTAAGCATTAATGAATTTACCTAATTCACAATCATAGATAAGTAATTACTTAATTAACAAAATTAGAGAAATATAACCACTTACTATAGGTGTAATGCATTTATGCAGTTTATGTAATAATAGTAAACTGCAATTAGAGTAAAAATTTCGAATTTATTATTGTATCATTACCAAACTGCAGATTGTACACAACTATGATAGTTCGAAAGCAGAATTTATGCATTTATGAACAAAATCATTCAAGTCGACTTTAAAACATCAAAACATTAGAAGAATTTAAAAATGCTGTTATATTATGCTTTCAATGGTGGCATAATGTTAATAGTATTTTTTGTAAGTGGACGTCTAAAGGACATATGAATGTCAATTCGTTTTTTAATTAATATGCGGTGATTTCATCTATTTCTTGCAATTGATCGACCAAATTGTTCTCTTCCATAAAGATCTACAATCTCTAATCATTACTACTATTATTGGTCTGCTCGTTTGTGTAGCCGCAGATTATTCTTAATATACTTGTTTGGTATAGCTTGCCCTCATTCTACTTGTCTGATCATATGTCGTCCCTATTCTACTTGATCGATTATACACGGTAAGTCCCTTAAATATCCGTTTATTTTACAAGGGAACATATTCAGGTGATACAAACCGATTTTGATGAAACTTATGTGAGATATAGTTCTTTGAAAAATATTTAACCCGTGTTTTTTTTATCGACAACCATCCCCTTTGAAGGGATGAAAATAGTCCTCAAAAATGGGTATGGAAACCAGACGTCGAAAAAATTGAATTTTTTATAAATTTGTGTGATTTTTAATGGGAAACGTAGTCGTGCCAAAAAATGTTCACAAAAGTTTTTTGTTTAACAATAAATTAAAAAGTTGATGTTCTTCTACAGTTTCTCTTTTGTATTGTTAATTCAGATTAATGCAAACTCAAGTGTGTTATCTATGATCCAAAATAGGCGATACGTGTTTTAGAATTTTTCTTTTTTTTCCATTTAACAATAATAAACACGTATCCCCTATTTTGGTTCAAACATCACACACCTGAATTTACATTAAAGTGAACCAACAATAAAAAAGTGAACCTGCAGAAGTACATCAACTTTTTAATATATTGCTTAATTGTTAAAAATTTCTTGCACGACTACGTCTCCCATTAAAAAAGACACAATTTAAAAAAGATTCAATTTCTTTCGAACTCTGACTTCCGAGATATCTCAGAAGATATGATTCTAACCTCCAACTTTGAGAGTGCTGTTTTCACCCCTTCAAAGTGGATGGTTGTTGATAAAAAAGCATCTATCAAATATTTTTCGAAGAACTATATCTCGCATAAGTTTCATCAAAATCGGTTTGTATCACCTGAATATGTTCCCTTGTAATATAAAACGATATTTAAGTGTCTCACCGAGTATTGTCGGCCAAGTAGAATAGGGACGACGTATGGTCAGACAAGCAGTATGAGGGCAAGCTATACCAAACGAGTAGATTAAGAACAATCTGCGACTACACAAACGGAGTGGGACAATAACAATAATGATTAGATTGTAGATCTTTATGCAAAAAAAATTGGCCAATCGTAACGAATAGGTACTGAATAAAAGTTCATTTCCATGTTTATTAATTATAAATTTAGAATAATATATCGATACCCTTAAACTGTTTTAAATTTGCTACTATGGTTTTGACTCATTCTCCATGACTAACCAGCGGATCTTTATGCAAAATAAAAATTTCCTACCCAAATTGCAATTATGTGAAGTGAAATAGAAATTTATTTTCTTTGTTAACGTAATTTATAGGTTAAGCATAATATAACAGTATTTTTAAATTCTTCTAATGTTTTAAAGTTAACGTACTTATTTTTTGTTATTTATAAATGCATAAAATTCGCGGAGTTTGGTAATGATACAATAATCATTTTACATTCATCAAAATATACATTCCTAATTCTGAATGAGTTATGGGGTGATAAGCATAATTTAATATTTTTAAAATAACTTGTTTATATGTTATAAAATCACCTTTTTATACATTTATAGCAGTAAAATCTAATTTTATTGCATTCTTTTGCATCATTTACAATTTTATAAAAATATGGAGTAGTTGAATCGAATAATGTTACGGGTGAAATGACAAACTAACTATCATAAGAATAAATTCAATTGAAGAGCAGCAACAGTACTGGAAATTGAAAATAAAATAGTTTGATATGTCAAGAAAAAACCTGGAAAATATTTAACATGCAATATTTGGCATAGCATGCTAGTCGCAATAATGCTGATGCTTTCGAAGCATACACGTCGTAATGCCCTAGAAGCAGATATTCCATATTTGTAAACATGAGCTCCGATAATTCGCGTCATGTTTACAAACGAATCGACAAATATCCCCGGAAGGAATACCTTGCAAACGATCAACATAGTGAGAGTTTAAACGATAAAACATAACCATGAATGATTTGCAAATATTGTAGGTTATTTTTATACAGAAAGTTCCAGGAAAAATGTAACGTCGTTTAAGAGATGATCTATGAGATGACTTGAGTCATCAAAAGTTAAGTTATTCTTAATTGATTCACAAGTCTGTTAGAGATATTAATTTACATTATGTGGTAATGATTTTGTTATTTTAATTGATTCACAAGTCTGTTACAGATATTAATTTATATTATGTGGTAATGATTTTGTTATTTAAACATTCTGTGGTTCCATTGAGAATGATACAAAACACTTTAAACCTAATTTACACCTTATCTAAATTTAACCTAAACCTAACTCAGCCTACCATAATATCGTGAATCTATAGATTAGTTTCAATAGATCTAGGTGAGATCTAGTATAGAATAAGCATTCACATATCACACTTTTATCGAAACATTGTTTGACCATAAGTTTTGTTAAATGGTGAGCATCAACTGAATTTTTTCCAACACTCTTCGAGGCAATGCCTTTGATAAGTAATTACAAAAAAGACTTCGAAATCAGTAGTTCCTTAAAGTGAACATTCATCAACTTGGACATGTTTAAATGCAGGCCAGTGCTGTGCCGAAAGACTGCACGGCCGAAGTGAAAACATCTATGGACATTGCACACGTGTCTGTTTCTCGCTCGCTCGGTTAAACTTGGTTCCCTCGAGTTTACCCGAATAGCGTTTCACCTCGGAGCGTGACGGATCAGAATCATTCACTGCACAACACTAAATGTGTACGCGGTGCGCCTAAAAAAGTTTGCACTTCGTAAATCATCTTGATTTCTAAAAAATAATGCAACACAGACACCGTACGCGCCATGTAACGGTCCCTACTTTGAGTCGTATACTTTCTGCGTACCCCATAATCAAAAGTACGTGTGTTCATTATGACATTACGACTTGACGTTATGACTTGCGGCCAATTGCTTTCGAAGTGGCAATTGAACCCTTAAAACTCTGTAAATACGCGCAATAAAAAGAAAGGTTCAAGTACCCAAATTCTATTGAGTTTAATAAGAGGTATCAGAATAACAAAAAATCAAAACTAAACAAAAAAATTATCCTAAATACACCTGTCCAATCTTCGTTTGCTTGCTTACCCAAATAGCGTTTCACCTTGGAGCGTGACGGATCAGACTCATTCACTGTCCAGCAATTGTGTACGCGATGCGCCTAAAGAAGTTCAGGTGATAAGAAAACACCGTAGTAGTCCACCTCGTCTAACACAGAGATTTATTTCGTTCGCAGTAAGTATAGTAGGCGAGAGTTAGCAAGAGACCGTGAGAGACAGCAGGAATGTCTTGGACGGCGATAAAAAGAACTAGTGCCTAGCTGACTTTTTGGGCACTATTTATATTGTTCTTACAAGGATAGAAGAGTCCAGCTAGAGTGAGAGAGAAAATCTCTACCTCATGGTACGAAGTTCCTTACTAAGGCCGCGCAAGGGTAGCTACCAGGTATGTCCATACCAAAAGAAGAAATAGGATAGGACAAGCCAAGAACCGGTGTGTGGAGAGGATTAGTGACGGTGTAGATCAGGAAAAATGCAAGAAGCGAAGCCTTTATCTACAATTAACACAAGTGACCTGAGTCAAATGTCTAGGAAGGTCCTAGGCGGTGGGGTTTTAGTGCGTGTATCACATTGCTGAGCCCCAAACTACCCCCCGAACTCCATTGTAGGGAGGTATGCGTAACGGAAGTGGATAAATCCTCAGAGACCAGGTGAAATCTAATAGGATGCGTCCCCCAACTCCCGGGAGCAAATGCGAATACTAGGACCCCGCGAGGTGGTATATTGGGCTCAGAAGAGGAGAGGAAGGTAGCTCTGGGCAGTGGGGGTTTAGTCGGTAGGAGCTAGAGATCAAGTCCCGTTCCCCCCAACATTTTGGGGGGAGGCTCAGTCCCACACTACCTTCCTATCTTCATTTTAGGATGGTGTGCGTAAATGCATTCCCCCACTGCCCGCCCCCAAAGAAATAAGAAAGGTGTTTCCATGCCAAAGTCGCGCCGACATTTTGGAAAACCCTGGCACCCTTCGTTATAACTAGCTGGTTATTGTTGCTCGCTCGCTTCGCGAGCTCGCGGATGGGGTTGTTGTTGCTCGCTCGCTTCGCGAGCTCGCGGGTAGGACTGCTCTTGCGAGAGGGTTAGTGGTACGCATTGCTAGTGGGCGAGCAACAATAACCAGCTAGTTTGATTATTGTAAGCGGTAACATTAGCATTAGTTGCATAATTGAAAAAAAAAGTTTTTTTTAAATTAAAAAAAATTTTTTTTAACCCTTTGAACTCGAGGCCGTTTTCGCTTGCGCGAACCAGCAACTCGAGACGATTTCGGCCAGATTAGGTGAACATTTTACAGGTACTTCAAAAATATTTAATTTAAAAAAAATGAAAAAAAAAAAAATTTCACCAGTTTATTCATTTATATGTCGAAAACAACAAATTTTAATAAATATTACACTCTGTAATTAGTTTTGGTGTGATACTTAGTAAAACAATAGCCAAGATGCATCCTTGCCACTTCACATCGGCCGGGCGCCGTATCGGCACCGCTCGAGTTGCTACTTAACATCGGCCGGACGCCGTATCGGTGCCGCTCGCGTTCAAAGGGTTAAATTTAAAAAAATTTTTTTTACATAAAAATGAAATATATATAATTGCGTTTGTTTATTCGGTGGAAAATTTCCATCCTCTCGTATAAATTGCATTCTTGAATGAACTTCTTTCGAAAAAAACTAAAAAAACTAAAAAATCTAAAAAACTACTTGACCGATATGGACCAAAATCTAATCAGCTCTAAGTTACGACGGGGCGCATCGATTGCATCATTCATCATTCTGATCGCATTGTTACTTTTTCAGAAAACGTTAACGAAAAATTTGATAACATAAAAACGGCCATACGCACACACACACACACACACACACACACACTAACAATTTGATAAAAATAGTCTAAAATGACTTCAATAACCATGAAACGTGAAGATCTGCTAAAAAATCGATTTTCGATTTTCGGGGTAATTACAGTAACTTCCCTATGAATCGGGAAGTTAATAAAGGGAGCGGCGTGGTAACAGCCGAGCAGCTACAAAGTTTTCACTTAAAAAATCAGTCTGGTAGGCCCGGTCCTCCTGTGCTGTTGTAATAAGCTGAAAGTAACAACTGAGTTTTGCAGGAGAAAGTCGATGGCACTTTCCAGATGAGAGTGATAAGTTGGCCACCGTCTCGGAAAAGTGTACACGACAGGAAGTCGGCAGCGATCGGTAACGATCCTTAATAGTCGGTTCCTCGACACGAACATAAATACGCAGGGAAAAATGATCGGCAGCGCGGCGGCCGAGGGAACAGGGGGCTTATGTCCCAGGGCGATAATTCTCGTGGTGTCACGCGAATCGAAGCAGTCACGCTTACGCGGTGCGCTGCGTCGAGTCAGACAGGGGTAAGCTCAGCTTCCTCGGGGTAACACGTCGTAGAATGTACCGCAATTTATCTCTGCCACCTATGTCGTCCAGCTCCGGTGATTCAAGCACGGTACCGAGCCGTTTGTAGCTTCGATTCCGTCATTAAGGCAGCACTCATGGTTTATTCAGATGACCACACTGGAGAGGACCAAGCCCGTAGCTACCGGCGGGCTTACGCGGTTCTCTAGAGTCACTTGCTCATTCACTTGATTACGTCGACCCACAAACACCGGCTCCCCTCGGCATCTCAAACACCCCCTAATCCTGCGATCGCCGAAGGCGAAATGCCCTTAAGGTGTTTGCTCGAACCTCCCGTGCCACTTGGGGATGCCCGGGCTTCTCGTACGTCTTCCCCGTCGATCACTCTGCTACACCAGGCCGCGCCACGCCATGCCGGTTAACGTAAAAAATCTTCCCAGCTACCCTTTGTCCGTTCCTTCTCTTTCAATTGCTCCATTGTGAGTGGTTTAGCCAATCGTTTCGATATTACCGGAGTGGTCCCCTTCGGTCTTCTGTATCGAATCAATGCTCCCCTCACCCCCTCACTCCCGTCTTCTGTACGTGGAATCTGAAAGCATGTTCCGAGGATTTAGGAAATATAGAGATTCCTTCGAGTGATTCTTGCTTACCGACAGTCATTTTACTGGCAAAGACTTCGCCGCAGAGTTGTGAATTAGTTTCGATAACTTAAATATTGAAGGGCCACACCACCATGTTACTTTAAACTTTTTTTTTTTATTAAGCATTTCAGATCTCAATAGAGATCTATTTCTGCTGTACAATTATAGCTTACAGTTAATACATACAATAGTTGATATTGATGAACAATGATACAGTTAACGTTTGAATGGAAAGATTACAATCCTTCAAAAAATTATGTATACAAACACAAGCCTTAGTTCTAGGTTTTGCTATAAACATGTCAATGCTTAGAGGCAGCTGGTAACACATTTTACATAAACAATCTAAAAGTTTGAGCCTTTGAACATCATACCTTACACACTGCCAGAGCACATGGTTTAAAGTTTCGTCGCTTTGATTACAACTACAACTGCCGTTGGAAATTATATTTACTCGTGCCAATGAAGCAGCCAAATGATAATGATCCGCCCGCATTCTATTAATTGTAATAATGAAACACCTCTTAAATTTTTTACCGGAGAACCAGGGTGGGGAACTGTCACAAAAGAAATGTTGAATTGCTTTAAACTAATTGGTACAATTAATTATTTTATTTTTTGTAATTGTTAAAAAATATGTTCTTCATACTTTTACATGCTGAAACTTTTAATAAATTTTACGTGTTGGATCGTAATATGAATTATAAAATCGTTGACTACATAAGTTGAGGTTGTTTAAATGCAGTTATCCACATTTACAATTAGTAGACAGCGGATTTTATGAATTTATGACAGAAATGAGTAGGTGAATTAAAATGAGTAAAAACATTTGAAGAATTTGAAAAAAAAAATATTAATATTAAGAAAGAAAATAAATTTCAATTTCATTCCACTTTGTTGTAATAAAGGTAGAAAAATTTTATTTTGCATAAAGATCTAGTGTCCAGTAATGAGTCACAACCAAAATTTTTAAATTTAGAACATATCTATATTTGCCAGCGAAGGAATTTATGCTACCACTCAATACATTTTCGGTTTTCGATGTTATTTTAAGAGATTTGAATTTTCTGCTGAAAAAATGTGTAAATATTTGTAATTGTTTTTGATATATCATTATCTAATGTTCAAACTTTCATTTGCCTGGTTTTTTACATGGAAACTGGAAAAATATTAATGAGAAGTACAATTACAATTACTCTTATCAACGTATATATTATTAGTAGACTAGTAGATTTGGCATGTTTTGACAAAAAACAGTACACGAAATCTTAAACAGTAAGAAAATTAAGACAGCTTAATGATATATATATTTAAAATAGAAACTTTTTTCTTTCTTTAATAATTTTAAATACGCTGAAAATTATATATGTTATATATAAGTTATTATTTATATTATATATAAAATTATGTATAATTTTCAGTGTATTTAAAATTATTAAAGAAAGAAAAAAGTTTCTATTTGGGTAGAATTTCTTGAGATTGTTGCAGACAAATTTTATTTTGATAAAAGATCCACACACCGTCTATTGTTATAGTTTATACAAAAGTTTAATCGTTGTTAATGTTTTTCAAAGTTCCGATGCCTCAAAAAATAGAATAAATTACCTATCCATATATGTAGTTCTAATACAATCAAGAAACATATTTTCTGAAGTAGAAACATTTAACAATTTTTTAGCAAAAATAACTATGGGATTTAAACTTGAGATTATTACGGACTTGAGAAAATGTTACAGCGATGTGACCCAGCACTTTACAACCATAAAAGAAATTCTGTATATCAAGGAAGAATTTACATAATTATTTTATTGCGTTTCATTGCAATGCAAATCTGCGTTTGTCCTGGTTCTAACTTCTTTTACCCTCGTATGTTACCCGTGATATTTCACCAATTTTTTGTACCTAGATATTGTGAAATGTTTGATTCCCCCTTCTATTTATTCGAACGCCCTTTAACACAGAATAACTTTTTTATAATTGTACCAAACGACCTGATTTTTTTATAATCAATTAGAAATATTGGGTTACGAAATGATTTTCGAGAAAAGAAAAGAATTTCCAAAAAATATAATTTACAAGGTGTCATGCGAAAATAAAAAAGGCATTTAAAAAAATTTTTTTTCATTTGCGCCCTCAATCAAAATTTAAAATATTTGCTTTGTAGATGTACACTACTTACACACTATTGACACAGATCTGCAAAACGTATTTTTTAAATTTTCAATTTTAAAGTTTAAGAAATCTAATCTAAGTTGACCTTCTAATCTCCTACGCACCTCCATTTGAAAAAAGTTATGTAGATCACGTAATTTGCCCCTAGAAACTAAACAACCTGTGGCGGTCATTACCCTGTGAGCAAAACAGCTGACAGGTTAAAGGCAAAAGAAACCGAAATAATCGATCTAAGCAAACTCGCGACGATGCGAGGACACATCAACGTGCGAGCATGTAAACACGCAAAAGTAGACACATCACCCGCCGGTCACTAACCTATCAGCAAAACAGCTGATGGGTAAGAATAAAGCGTTAAATCAAGTCAAAAGAAGTTTAAAAGTCGAACATCTAGAATGTTCGACTTAGCACTTGTATATAACCGCGAGCTGACGCGCGCTGCGACACTTCTCTTGTATAACGCCAACAGTTAATATCTTTGTCAAATAAAGAACGATTATAACCGCTGTGATTTTTTAACACGTTGAATTATATCCACAAACTTTTGTCTGAAGTATTTCTTTCTATCTCAAAAAAATGTAGAAGTTATTCAGATGGCTTGTCTTAGGTGATTCACCCTGTATTTTTTAAATAAATATTTAAGAAAATATTGAAATTTTCTCAAGGGCTGATTTCATCCCTTTAAGTCTAACTCTATGCGTGTACAGAGTTCCATAATTTCTTGAATTTTCGGGTTCGACAACTTCCCTTTGTCAGAATGAAGTGTTAGAATTCAACGATGCCATAGCATAGGTATAAGGGATGGCATAAGGGTCAGGTATAAGGGACAGTAGGGCCCAGCCGGGGGTGTAAAGTCAAACGGTAGTCAGTCCAGTCACAGAAGTTAGCCCGAGCGGATCGCGATAAAGTAAAGTCCCACAGTAAAGTAGTAGCGCACCGTAGAGAAAAGTTGTACGTTCACTGTTCACGCGTTACATTGTGGATCACGCGGATTGTGTGAGAGTGGGCGGTCTTGGTCGACCGCAATGACTGGAACGTGGATTTGGAAGAATGGAATGACTGAGAAGAGTGAGACAGGATTGCAGAGTGACTGGAATGAGAGACAGGATGCAAGATTGAACGGAATGGATGCGTATGGTAATGTATGGATTTGAATGGAAGAGGAGTGGACTGTATGAATGGAATTGAGAACAAGAATGTGTGGAACTATGTATAAATAAACTATATTTGCACTTATGAACAGATTGTCGAACTACACTGTGTAATAAACTAATATAATAAACTGAAATAAAGATGACTTTATGGAATCGCTTTGAATGACGTTGATCAGCTGTTACTTGGTTGCTGTGAGAGCGAGATGACCGTTCTCACTCTCTTTTATTGTCCCGATCCTCCTGGAAGTTCGTCACGCACCGGTGATTTCGGTTGGGCGTTCGCGAACCTTCCAGAAGGATCGAGGATGACATTTGACCAATCACGCAGCCGATTCATTGCCCGCGTAAGCCTCGATGGCATACAATGTTGCTCGCGGTTTCGGCGGGATCGCGCTAGTCTTGGCGTGATTGCACGGTGCCGGTGTGACAATATGGCGCTCGGGCGCGCCAATCTTGAACACGGATACACTGTGGTATGTGTAAAGTGGCACCTTCGCTTATAATTAAAGTATACGCGCAAAAGCTGTGTCTCTTTTTATTTTTCACACAATAAAGGTTACATCTAAGTGGTCATCATCCTTGGATCAAGTTTATTCTCCAACACGAAGAAATCCCTAGAAATCTATCTCGTCCACAGTCTGACAACCTTTCGTTTTAATCTGACGGAGTTACCGCGCAAAGAGTCAGATTTGCATAGAGGTCGATGGTCTACTGATCACAATTTCCGCATCAAAGGGAGTGCCATTCCGGTAGACGATCTTACCAGAAACAGAAATCGGATTCAGGTACTCGAATCTGGAGCAAAAACGGGAACGTTAAACGAGGCGGTTTTGTTCCTGAATCCAATCAGCAGTAGCTTATGAATCATTCTTACTCCGATAGATCGAGGACGCAGGGAAGACGCTTGTCCGGTGTTATCACGCAATCAATGACGCAGCCGACGCGGCGGCTTCGGGTGTCTTGGTAACGCTGATCTCCGTGGTATGACGCTTCCACGATCAGGAATAATTTTTATCGTCGCCGTGGACGTTTGAATATTCACGGGCAGATCTGTTCGCTTCATCTGTCCGCCTGAATATTCAATGATTCCGCTCGTTCGTTTGCTCGTTCGCACAGTCTTGCACCCCGGTTTGTTCCCTTCCACCCGCGCATCGCCCGACTACACGTTTTCAGCAGCAGCGTTCCAATCAAACCTTTCGGCGCGCATAGAAGCGGGTTTGTCTTCGTGGCGTTGCGAAAAAATCGAGTCCGCAAGTGAATTCTCTTTTCTTCCCCACCCCGTCATCCGCCGCATTCCCTAATGCATTTACGGGACGCGATTCCGTTCGTTTCCCGTGAGAAAATCAGAATTTTTCGCGCAACGAAACACAGACGCGAACGCATTATTATATTTCGCCTGCGAATTAAACTAACCTTTGTTCGGGGATTTAATTGAAAGCGTAAATGAACCAGTCGTTTGAAGCATGCTGCGGAACAATTTGTTCACGACGTCATCGTTGTACTCCGGCCTTTTTTCCATGCCGGATGCGTATAAAATAATTAATTAGGAAATACAATTGCGTGAGAAATTCATTTCGTAGTATTGTATTTTTATACACAGAGAGTGGGCTCTTCGTGTTTTTGTTTTCTCGTATCTACTCGTTAACGCGGAACGAGAACCTCTGGAAAGTACAGCAAAGTTTTGATCTAAAAAAACCCTCGGGCCCGTGCTGTTTGTTAGATCGTGTATTTCATTTGAAGGCAGCGTGGTCTTAAACTTATTGCATACTGTCAATTATGCCTCACAGTGAAGAGGATACGCAATTTTCTTAGATCCTGAAGTACCCATTGCTTTAGATCCAGATTTTACTGCATTTATTTCTGCATGATCGAAGTTTTGAAAACTGTTAACGAAGATAATGAATGATTACGCATCTTCGAATACGTTTACCATGGCAATTCTATATTTTAAGAACGATTAAGGGCCTCGAGCGGTTTCTTTCAAGTGTTTTTTTAGATTAATACACATTCCCGAGGGAACATCGAAGCTACTATGATGAACGCAGCTTTTTTCGAGATTATTTCAACCTCGTTTCTTCTCGAAGAAAATTATTTCAACCTCGTTTCTTCTTGAAAATCTTGAAGAAGTTTTATTCCAGAGCTGGAAATAAACAGAAAATAAAATCCACCGTCTTTAAAAATATTCT